>CM028359.1:88192280-88535556 GCA_016618105.1 Dendrobium huoshanense | reverse complement strand
AACTCATCTGAGCAGACAACTTCCATCTTCATCCGAACCTAAAAAAAATTCCTGGTGGTAAAGTTAGTGGAATTGGTCAAAGCAGGTCTGTAGTGCCTAAACCTTTAGCTGTGACATCCAAGGTTTCTGTGCAGTCAAAGGTTCCTGTTGAGGTTATGGGTGCAAACAAACCTAGTTCTAAATCTATGAATGGTTTGACCTTGAAAAATAATATTTCGACGACGACGACAAATCCTCATTCTTCCACACAAAATTACTACACTGAGCAAAAGAGAGCAAGTCAAGCGGCAGATAGAGTTAGAGCAGCACCTAACCGGCACCACCTTCCTCAACATCTCAGGTGATCTTTTCCCTCTGCTTAAATGCTAGCCTGCTGCTTATGTTTATTCTGTCACTAACTATTGCTTTCTCATTAAAGCCGCCCAAACCAATTTCATCACGAAATATCGTGACGAGTCTCTAAAAAAGAAGCCTGTTAGAAGAAGATCAGATGAAGATGATGATGCTGATGCTATCCAAATGATCAGAAATATGTTCCGGTTTGTAACCAGCACCTTGATTTTCCATAAAAAAATAATTCTAATATCGACCTGGTTTTGGTAGTTTGTTTATACTTGCATATTCCCTTTGGCTCTAATGAAATTACTATTTCATCAAAGTGATAGTCAATAACTGAAGTTGATAAAATTTATGAAATGTTTTCAGAAACAGTTCTAATAAAGGATTTGTACTTACATAGCTCACCTTGGTCTGTTGGTTGGAGCTTAGGCTATCAACTAAGAGGTCTTGGGTTCTAGTTTTGTGTATGTGATGTGTGTGTGAGTTGTCTTAATTGGCCTAAATGTCTCAATAAAAAAAATATCTGTATTTAATATTAATAATGCTTATCCATTATGATAACTTTGGTAACAGTGGTGTGCTTAATCATTGTCAAGTGCATTTGACACTTACTAATTAATATCTATTGTGTTTCTTGTCAAATGTGGTTGTTTTTGCATATGGGATGGACCCATTCTTCTAAATTGGGAGCAGGGTTGTGATTTTTCCTGTATGTGTGATGTTATATGATTTAGGATTTCTAATTCAACTAGGATGTTACAATGAATGTAGACTACACAAGCAATTATGATCACATATTAAAGACTACTAAATACACAAAAAGCTATCTTTCTCTTCAGGCCCATACATTATAAGAATTATAACCAAAGTGATAGTGCAATGATCGAGTAACTTTGAAGAAACCAACAGGAAATTTGAATCACAAAAATATAGGAAGCAATTGGAATTTTTGATCCCAATAAAAATCTCAATTATATCAAATTTGAATAATATCAAGAATTCTAGCAAAGCTAATAAACAATATTTTGAAGATAATGGATAAAAGAAAGAGAACATCCAGAATTTGGTACAAGGAGTTGTCTCCCCGTAGAATTAGGTAGTCATTTGTTTTGCACTTGACAAAATTGTTTATCCAACTTGCAGGAAAGATTCCAAACTATTTCAAAATAATTTATTGAATAAAAAACTCTTTACTGCATGCCATAGGAATTTATTTATAGACTCTATATTGCTCAAGGTTTATTTTAAATACTTAATTCAATCTTCCTAGCAAAATCCTAAATCCTGTGATTGGGGTAGATGTAACGTAGAAGCCACACAAAATTGCATGAATATATGGATTGATGCTACAATTTTGTGAGAGCTACATTCCCTCCAATGGAACTATTAAAATAGATGGCCAATGCTACTATCTCCAAGGAATACTATATTAATAGGTGTTATTGTTATAGGCTTCGTTTGGGATAGCTTTTTTGTTGCTTTCTAAAACAACTTTCTAGTTAAAATTTCTCAAGAAATTTTTATACTAAAAATTCGTTTTAGGAAGCAATACGAAAGCTATCCCAAATGAAGCCATAGTCTCGCATCTATTTGTTTGACGAAAAAAATTCAACTATGATAAATTGATCGTATGATATTCATTAAGCAAATCTAGACATAAACTTTGTGCTCCTTGCATAGTTATCATGACTAATTATAAATAGGTTAGTTACACCGACGCACAAGTTATCTTTGGAGTCCACCTTTAGTTGTTGATGGAATTTGTCACTTAGATTATCCGTTTCAGAAATAAGTTGTATAGATTTATTTAGCAATTTGTTGTATGCAAATTTATAAGGAGTCACAAGGTGAGAAGAATCCAAAAAATTTTCACAAGTTCATGAATCAAAGGTAAATTACTCACATTGAAAATTGGATTAAGTCCACATTTTTTTAAAAATTTCTAATTAGGTGTGCTATTTATAATTTTTTGTAGGATTTTAAGTTAGATATATTGAAAATTGGATTAAGTCCTAAATTTCTTGATATTTCTAAATCATAGGCATTAATTTCAAGGTGCTGTAAGATTTTCAAATGACATTGTCTTTCTTATTTTTATCTTCTTTAAGATTCCTTAGCGAAACAGTTATGAATTTAAATACGACATTATTTATCACTAGTTTTATACTCCATGTAATTTCAATTCAAATTATTGTAAAACTTATACTTGTTATAGTTGTTAAATCTCAGCCTTCTCTTGGCATTTTGATCCTACTATTAGGATGGGAATCCATGGGAGGCTCACCTTTATTGCATCGATCTCCACTATCTCTTGGCATTTTGATCCACGACTAGGATGGAGATCTGTGGGAGGCTCACCTGGATTGCGTCGATCTCCTTCCATATTTTGTTGACTGATTTAGGAAGGATTATATTAGAGCAATTATGTATGATTCTGTAATTATTTGTTTCTTTATTAAGATATCTTGTATAAATCTATAAATAGGAACATGTATGAGCAATAAAATTAAAGTCTTTTTCCTCTCCAATTTTTTTAAATTTAACGTGGCATAAGAGCCTAAAGAGATATAATCCGTGAATTCCACCACTGGCCTTCATTGTTATTCTTGTTTAGAGACTAAAGAGAAGGAAGTAGAGAGGAGCAAGCGGCCTTTATTGCCAGCCTTCTCTTGCTATTGCTACTACTCTTATAACGAATGTAGCCTTCATTGCTACCCTACACTTTGCTGGCTTGATTAAAATAGCTTTATCACTATTCTTTTTCCACCAAAATATCTGAAGCTAATTCCTCCCAAAAATCTATGGAGGATTCTATGGTGAACCAAGGAAGAGGAGATCTCCAAAATTTGCAACATTCCTATCACTTAAACGAGAAGAATTACTTGAAGTGATCTCAATTGTGAAGACCTACTTGAAAGGGAAAGCAAAGATGAATCACCTCCTAGGAGTAGGACAAAAAACAAGAAGATCTAATTTTTGAGCATGGGATGAAGCATACTCAATGATCATGTCATGTTTATGAAATTCAATGACTCCTTAAATTGGCATACTTTCATGTTCCTATATACTGCAAAAGACATATGGGATGCCGCCGGATAAACCTTCTTAAAAGCTCGGGATGCTGCAAAAATCTTCGAAATTAAAGTTAAGGTGGGAAGTATAAAATAAGGAAGCAAGATCGTGGTTGAGTATGCCACTCTCCTTCAAAGCTCGTGGCAAGAAATTGATCGCTGAAGATGCATAGAGATCAAGTGTCTAGAAGATATTGTTATCCTAAAAAACTTTATTATAAAGATAAATTGTATGACTTTTTTGTATGATTAAATGCGGGTTTGATGAGGTAAGAGTTGCAAAGAGGAGACACTTTCATTAAATGAGACCATATCTCTCATTCGTGTTGAGAAAAGCTAACAAGGGTAATATGGAGCCAAAGGTAGTTGAATGTTCAACAATGGTGTCAACCAAAGAGGCGTCATGGAAGGAAAAAAGGTAGAATTCCCCAAAATTTAAAAACAAACTCTCTTTGGTATAGCTATTGCAAGAAATCAAGACACACAAAGGAGATGTATTGAAAGATACATGGAAAGCCCCAAAGTAAGAAGTGAAATAAAAAAAGTGAACACAAGGGCTTATCACTAGCCAACACTACAACAAGTCAACCCAACCCAAAAATGCAGTCCATATTCAGAGAGCTCAATAAAGAAGATATTGATAAATTAAAATAACTCTGGTATCTCTTGAAAAATCACATGCATTTTCTCTTGCACTTTCATGTAAGTTTCTTATATCCATTAGATAGAAATTATTTGAAAGGATTATAGATCATTGACTCAGTAGCCATAGATCACATGATACACTTTACTATCCACTTTATCAACTATACTCGTTGCCCAAGTTTTAAGAAAATCATCACTGCTGATGGTTCTCTTATTACAGTAACATGCCAAGGAGCACCTTTATCTCCATCTCTCACTCTTAAAAATGTGTTCCACGTATCTCAATTATCCACAAACATAATCTCTATAAAAAAAACTTACTAGTTACCATGTCAAGTCTTATTTAACCATGCTTGTTGCTTATTTTATGACCAAGGATCGAGGAAAAAGATTGTACTTGCTAAGGAGAGAGATGGATTGTACTACCTGGAAGAGCTGAACAAATCTAATATTATCAATAACGGGTATTCTATGTATCCCTATTTGATAAAAAGAGCTATTTGACTTCACTATTTTAGATTAGGACATCCATCTTTTGATATTTTAAGAAATATATACCCAAACTTTTTTATAAGTTGGAAAATGAATATTTTCATTGTGAAACCTATGAGTTAGTCAAGCATAAACGAGTTTCTTTTTCAATTAAACATGATAGATGTAATACTCCATTTTACCTTATTCATAGTGATATCTTGGGATCCTCAAGAATCCCTAACATCTCAGGGGCCCAATGGGTTTATCTTTTATTGATGACTGCACTCGAGTCTCTTGGATCTTTCTCCTAAAAAACAAATTTGACAGCACTATCAACCCCATTTTTCATACCATGATCTAGAACCAATTCGGGGTAAAAATAAAGAAATTTCGTTCTTACAATGCTAAATATTATTTAAACCAAACACTATCATCTTAATTTAAAAAAGAAGGTATCTTTCATGAGTTATCTTGCATTTCACACCACAACAAAATGGAATTGCAGAAAGGAAGAATCGTCACCTTCTAGCCTTTACCGGTGCACTTCTATTCCACCACAATGTACCCAAATCTTATTGGGGGAAGCCCTTCTAACTACCGCATATCTCATAAATCAACTAACTTCAAAGTTCAAACACCTTGAGACTAAAAACACTAATGGATATTCTATTCTCTTTTTACCCCGAATTCCAAACCATGATAACCTTACACCCAAAATATTTGGGTGCACTGTCTATGTTCACATTCATAGCCAAAATAAAGGAAAATAAGATCTAAGAGCACTCAAATGTATCTTTGTTGGATATTCATCCCTTAGAAAAGTTACAATTGTCATCATCCCTCCACCAAGAATAATACTCTTGTATCTATTGACGTTTTCTTTGATGAACAAAGACCTTTTTCACCAAACCTTATCTTCAGGAGAGATTGAAACTGTGGAAGTTGAGGAAAGTGAGCTTGCCCCTCTTGACCTTTTAGCTCCATCTCAAAGCAATCCACCTAAAGCTAAAATCAAAGCATGGATATTGAAATCATGCATTTTTACAAATCTAATAATTATCTTAAAAGAATAAAATAACTTGTGCATTGTGTGTGCCATAATATAGCCACTTGGAATTCGACAGAAGCAGAAAATACGAGCTATGATTTTTGTTTGAATTTCAATAGTTGGGCGTGGTTAATGTCAATAGGCAAGATTTTGGTGTTAAGCAAAAAAATTCCTTAATTATGGTGTTGTAATAGAAGATCTTAATATGTCTCAACATTTATAGGTGAATTGTAGCTTAGATCATTTCTAAGCTCTCATTCATAACCTTTAAAAATCAAGTATTGGAAACAAAATAATCTAAAAGCAAACTATATTTAGTTACAAGGTGTGTGAATCTTGCATAATCACTAGAATCTTTTTGTTTATAACTCTCAAATTGATTATGCAGTTCCTTATATTCACTAAATGGTCTATATGTTTATGTTTCTGATAGCCTATGCTGATTTCATTTCACTACGACAAAATAATTAAGTATGACTCATTAATATTTGTTTTAGCAACTTTAATTTATTTAATTGTAGGATTAAAAAAGCTCCCAAATTATTGGTGCACCTTGAAATTTTCATTGATTATATCTCTCATCAAATGTAGGAATGTAGTTTTAAATCTCAGAATAGTTGTGTTGTTTTGGCTAGAATCATAACCTATCCTATTCTGTTTAAATTGCATCAATAGTTAAATTCTTTTAATTGACACAATTAAATTTCTTTTTTTAGTAATGCAATGATGAAATAAAAATAAATCACAAGGAATTAGAATTCCAGATTAAAGGTTACTAAATTTATAAAAAAGTTGCTTTCTTTAGATGCTAGTGATTGAATACACGATCTATAACCAAACAATAATAGAATTTTTGATTAATTATATTGAAAATAATAAGAAATTTGAACCACTAAAGTCAAGAAGAAATTGGATATTTTTCACCATAACTAAAATACTAATTGTATCAAATTTGAACAAATCCAGAACTCTAGCATGCTAATAATAAGACACTAAAAGAAATTTTATTTTGAAAAAAGAGATAACTGTAGTGAAGTAAATCTAGACCACACGCCAGTGCATAAAGATGAAAATATGATTTCCGTTGAATTATATAGATACACTTCTAAAGCACATAGAGGAATCACGCAGCTAACATGTACACAAGATTGACAGCTTCAATAAAAAAAAATTATTGAAACTAAGGATGCCTATTTCATGGCTGAAGAATCTATTTATAGATTCCACATGGCTAGGAGGGTTTAATTAGCCATACCGAATCCAATCCTCCCACCACTACTAAAATCTCGACACTGGTGAAGACGCAATGATGAAATCACACTGCACCTCAGGAATAAGTGGATCTACACTACAATTCTGTGAGTACTGCACTCCTGTGAATGCATTACAGTCCTGCCAAAGGAGCCGTGGAAATAGAAGGGCCAATGCTACAGTTTTGGAAGGATTACTGCAGGAATAGACGCTCCTGCCACAGCTCAAATATCTCCTTAATGGAGCAACATTGATGGCTATAACCTATAATCACTGCCCCCAACCTACAGCTGGGAACTGTAATTATATTGGATTCTTGTCCAAGTCTGCGTTTTACATTTTACCATTTTGTTTGATATAAGTATTGTTTTGCATTTTCTTTCATGCATCGTAGACACTCTTGGGGTTGGGGTTATAAGTTTGATAAATTACTACGGAATGATGAGATGCTGGTTGCAAACATAAATGGATTTTCATGACAATTGCTACCTTTTATGCAGGTATAATCCTAGCAAATATGCAGATGCGGATGATGATGACAGTGACATGGAAGCTGATTTTAGTCAAATTGAAAGGGAGGAAAGGAGGAGGTATGTACTTTCATTTAAGCATTTGTGATGTTTGTGACAATAAAGAGCGGATATGAATTTAGATTAGTCAAGAGGATCATCTTTATTATGCCTATATTGATATGACAAATGTTTTAATGCTAATAAATTCTCTAGTAATGACATGATTTATGCCATTTTATCTTTGCGAGGCATTATGGTTTAACTTGAGGTGGTGGTAGCAAAATTTCATGGACTTTAAGGTGCACACCAGTCAAGTCCCAAAATGACTCTCAAGATCAAGAGAATGAGTTATTATTGGCCAATACTGATGCAAGATTACATTGACCATACCAAGAGGTGCTACGAGAGTCAGATAGTGATTTTATATATCAGTTTTCAAATCTGCTACACCCTACAGTAGCATCCTGACCATTCAAATGCTGGGATACCGATATAATAGGCCCGATAAACCCACCATCATCAGCTGGACAGCTTCATTGTAGCATTGATTGATTACTTCTCTAAGTGAGCAAGATGCTTCAGTTCAAACAAGTCACATCTGAGCATGTTATTAATTTCTTGACCCACAACATTATTTACTGATTTTGTATGCTTATGGGGTAGCAATAATTGAACGATTGATCTTTGCAACCATCCTGAAGCAGTTTTCTGGTCAATCATTATAGTGAACTATCCTGAACTGTATGTCTGATTGCCATGTGACGAGAAAATATCTTTCTAAAATGGCATAATGAAATAGATAAAATAATGCCTGATTATACTCTTTGATTTATTTTTTCATAATGAAAATAGCTAAAATTAATCTGCCCTTCCAGTTCTCAGATTGCTAGGAAAGAAGATGAGGAGCAGCTTCGTCTGATCGAGGAGGACGAAAGGCGAGAGAGGATGCGAAAGAAGCACAAATCAAATATGAGGTGATGAAGGCACTGCAGTTCTGTTCCTTTGCCTGCCCGTTCGTCGTGAAAGAATGGAAATGTCTTGCAATCATCCACCGTTTACTGGACGATGAATAATTCTTCTTCCAAAAGACCGAGGTTGGAAGATCAATTGATTCTGAATTAACAAATAACGCTGTTATTGTAGAAAGGCATGTCAACTCAGCAGTTTGAGCACGGTTCAGTGGCTCAAGCTCGAGCAATGTATATTTTCCCAAATTTATTATATGTGTGGATGAGTTAGAAATTCACACAGTTGGAGAAGTGAATCTCTCTCTCTCTTTCTCTCATCATTTGAACTAAAAGTTCAGCTCTTTTTTTAGTCTGATCGGTTGGTGGTTAAGAGATGGCTTCAATTTGTTGAATAGATGTGTAGATATTTGGTTGAAGATTGTATGTCTTGAGTAACGCCCAAAGTTCCTTTGGCATTCTTCTTCACCTGGATTTGATCAGTGAGAATCCTGGAACTTAATGAAATCTTGGTGCTGCCCCTTGCCAGATACTTGCCATCCTTCTACTTAAATATTTGAATTGTTTAAACTGCATGTAAATTTATTGCTGTGTTGTTCTTGCTCGTTTGTTTCATTATAATCAATTTGGTTTGTTGGTTGAGAGTTTTGATTAATAATTAAGAGGTTTTGGGTTCATATCTTATATATGTGATGTGTGCATAAATTTGTCTTTAGGATCTCGATCTAAATGTCCAAAATAAAAAAAAAAAGGTTAGTTCAATTTTGCTGTATGTGATAATATGTGGGATCATATTCTTTTATATATCATCAAAGTATAATTTTTGACATGCAGGGTAAATCTTGAGATAATTTAGAACCTTGGTTTAATTAAGGTTTTGTTTGAGATAGTATGTGATCATTATTTTTTTGCTGTTTTCCAAAAAAAATTGTTCTAAAAAAATATTTTAAGAACCGGTGAGAAAGTTGTCTCAAATAAAGTCTAAATTAAATTTTAAATAAGCTCGAGATTGTGAGTTTAAATCAAATGACTTTAGAATGTTATGGAAAGTTTGTGAATGTTTAGATTGCTTTTGTTGGGGATTAATTAATTTCTAAGTGATTGATATTGTTTGATGTGCCTTGTTGGATTGGCCATGGCTTGCTTTTATTTTTGAATTTTGAGTATGTGATGAGTTTTTTATTGCTTCTTAAAGTAGTTTTTTAGTAGTATTAAAAAACTGTTTTAAGAAGCAATAAAAATTTATCCCAAACGAACTCATAATCAACATTCACTGTATGTGCAAGTTTTCAAAGTTAAGATGTCTTGATTAGCAGTTTAAGCCCTCAATTAACAAATTAAGCGGGTTGCATGTTAAGTCATCTGCTTCCTCCTACAGAGGAAGTGTTGAGGGACCCCAATGGGGTGATAATGAAAATTTCAAGAATGATCTCTTCAAGGCGGCTGTTGGATTGTGTATCTTTTTGTTCATGAGTAAATAATTTTAGTTGATGTGAGCAGTACCATATATTATTTAATTCATATATCGTCTTATAATGTTCATATCAATCATAGCATCGTCTTTCAATTTAGCTGCATATCAATCATGTCAATAAATAAATTATCAACAATCAATTAATCATCGTATATCGTATCTCACTTGTTATCAATCTTATAAATCACCAGTCTTATCAGTTACCAACCTTACTAGTTATCAGGCTTATCAGCCATCAATCATTAGTTACATCGATCATTAGTTATCTATTATATTTATCATTAGTCTATCACATCTATCATCGATATATTTATCATATCTGTCTTTGATCTATCTATCAAATCTGTCATATTTATCATCTATTTTATCTATCATATCTATCATCTGTCGTCGATTATATCGATCATTTGTCATCTGCCTTATCTGTTATTAGTCTTATCAATTTACAATCTTATACATTTTTACTAATTAGTCATATAATACTCATTAGTATTCTCAATCATATAACACATCAATTCATTCATATTCTTGTACATATCATATCATTCATATACATATATTTCTTTATATATCATATGTAGTTGGTATATAACCTATATATTTATATATTATACTCATTAATGTGCACGATTTATGCTAAATGAACATTAACAATATGGTACATATCATATATCTCATATCTAGATTTTGTACATTTGCTTATGATCATTTTATACCCAGTCATTTTCTACTCATTTCATATAAAATAACATATATCCAAAATAGATCGGTGAAATTTTCATATAAACCAATCAAAACATTCAAAATAATGATATTCATCACATATTAAAGTTACATAGTGAAAGTTCACTAAAACAAGAGATATCATATTTTTGTTGCTTTTAGGAGGGAGAAATATTCCAAACTTAAAATCATCAAAAATAACAGTAGAGCATATGTAATTAAAATGATCATAATAATTTTCATAGCATGAGTGAAAGACGAACAAGCACCAAAAGCTTTCCCTTGCTTCTCTTCTCCCTTCTTTGCTTCCTCGGCAACTAAATAGAATGAGGGGGTATGGGGTGGTGGTGAGTGATGTTTAATAGAAAATATTTTAAAAAATTAATTTAGTGCCCAATAGCGTGATGCCCAACTTCTCAGTACTGCTGCATTGCATATTGATCCGAGAGTTATTATAGAATAGAGCTTGTGATGTTGGGGCAACAACTCCTTGCGTCGCTAAGCTTGCCAACATAGTAACGTAGCACCACCGGCTAGATTCAAATTTTTATTTTTCAAATAATTTCATTTTAAAATATTGTGTAATTACAAAATGATTCAAGCCGAGCTCAAGCCACACCTAACTCGAGCTCGACTCGTCCAATGAACAGTGAGATCGAACTCAAACTCGTTAAAATAAATGTAAGATTGAGCTTGACTTGTTAACTAACTTCATCAGAGAAGCTCATTAGTGTAGGAGAAGCACGTTGGTATTGGGGAAGCTCGTCGGTGTTGGAGAAGCCTGCCGGAGACTCATTGCAATAACAACTAGTTAAGGTAGAAGTCATTCTTACTGAAGTCGCGAATGGAGCTCGATGGAGAAGAACCTTAGAGGACTGACTAGACATGCACCTCAATTTTCAAACAAAAAAGATTTATTGGAGAAAATGATAGGCTTGACATCAACTTTACTAAAGAAATGACATAAAGCAACACTTATAAGGAAATGATATGAGCTATACTTAGCACTTGCACAGCTTGCAAAATTTCATTTAAATGACCCAACTTCTCAAAATGACAGCTACAAGCGTCAACTATATATCTTTTATTTTTTTAAATACCAAATATAATTTTTTAAATTTTGTTTTAAAAAATACATGTCAGCTAGTAAGACAAGGAGCTCGTTTAGTATTTGAGCTTTACTTTATGCTCGAGCATGAGCTAGTGACTAGATAAGCTCGACTCACGAGCTCCTTAATGAGTCAAGTTCGAGTCATCTTACGAGCTGTCTTGACTCATTTACATACCTAAACTAGGCTACATGTCTGTGAAAGTCTGTAACAGTCATATCATATATTATACATTCTATTTTTCCAGGTTAAACCTTTCCCGTAATCCTCTAAATCAATAAATAAAGGAAGAAAATGCATCTTTTGAATATATTTGGGACCTCAGATTACATGTTGTGAGATTTATATAGATTCTAATGCTCCTTCTCATACTCCTCGTACTCATTCAAATCTCAAATATTTTTCCACCTATGATTGGCAGGTTTCTTGCTAATAGGTTGGGAACAGTTGCCAATTAGGGGGGCGGTGGCCATGTTAGCAGTGGCAGTGAGCGAAGCTTCTTTATTGTGTATTTATAATTCTGTTCAATTTGATGAAATCTAAATACATTGAAAATCGAGCAGACAAAAAATTTTAAATGCTGAAAAAGATTATATTGTATGTGATTTTCTTTCAATTAATTATCTCACTTTACATGTAGGCTCTTTTGATTTGAAAAAAAAAAAATAACATGATGAAAAGTATTCCAAATGTAAGAGATTTAAAAATTTTAACATTTGTTTTGATGATAAATAAATGCAGAATAATTTTTTGGTGAATTCTCTTTTCACTTTATAGTTCAATTTTGTTGTATCATAAATTTGATTATGGTCAACTAAATTTCAAAATACACCACAATCTAATTCTGCTCTCATCAGTGGCGGATCCAACCCTTTTTTTCAGGGTGGGCAAAGTCGATATAGAAAAAAATAAATACAAAAATATAGGTATATTTCACTAGTAAAATTCAAAGCAAAGCATTGTATTACATCATGATTTATGAAATTAAAAAGAAAATTACAAACTTTGCATTCTATGATAATGCTGCATAATGACTTCATTTGGAACAAAATCAAATATTTCTTTCTCAATATAAGGAACTAGACAGTCATTGAGCCAAACATCACCCATTTTGCTACGCAGTCGATGCTTAATGATCTTCATTGCAGAAAATGCTCTCTCCACCGTAGCAGTAGCAACTAGTAACGTCAGTGCCAAAACAATAAGTTTATAAACTAGGGGATACACAATATTTTTTTTATCCTTTACCATCTGTTTTGCTAGAGCAGCAATGCTAGTTAAAGTTGTAAACTCATCACTAGTGCGCATATTAATAATATAAGTAGATAACTGATGCTCAAGAGACACAAGATCAATCATAGAAAAATCTGCTGGATATAACTCTGCAAGACGAATTAACTTCCTCTTATCATAAGCAGAGAACATGTTACTTGGATTTAGGCATGTCACACAAAGAAGTAACTCAGTGCTACTTTCTGAGAACCGGTTATTCAATTCCTGAAGTTGCATATCAATAACCGCGTAGAATAAATCTACTCGATAATGATGGAAGTTTGTAATTTCTTCACATTTTCTTACAGATCGTCCACGAGCCTTGAATTTAGAATCCATATTTGGAACTTCAATTTCAAAAACATTGCAAAAACGTGACACTTCTTCAACAAATATGCTCTACGAACTTTATCACGGTCATTCACATCATAACTCCAGATTGATGGTCGAAGACCAGGGTCGGCAGGAAGATTGTTAATATCAATCTCTACACGTTCTTTTCGTTTCAAGAATCTTTCCATTTGACTAAAGCCTAAAAGAAAATTCAAAAAATAAATTAACAAGCATGATACTTCTGAAATGATGTTTTCATCAATTCAGATAAACGCAATTTCAACATTATTTTTTGAATCCTATATCAATTAACATTCTAATCTCACACCTAGCTAAATTTCATACAGAAAAAAAAAATACAGAACCAAGTTATTATTTTATAACTTGCAACACCAAAAATCACAAAAATCTGCTAGAACATATAATAGAAACTACAACTTAGCCATTTAAAAAAGCCAACACAACGAGCACAATCAAATATCTAAAAAATTGATATCATGATTCACTGATTCTCCTCCAAAACAGAGAAAAAAATAAAACCTTTACTCAATTAACGCCAACTGTGTACAACTATACAACCATACAAAAAACAATGTTAAAATTTTAAAAACTAGGCATCACTTCAATAATGCAGTTATGCAGATTAAGTAAAAAATTCAAAAACAAATCCTTCCACAACTACAAGAACTATCAATCTATCATAATTTTTTCAATATGCAGAAAATGAGAAAATTAGAAAAGAGAAACAAAATCAATATGCAGATAAGGAAAACACGAGAAGCATCAAGCAAGAAATAGAGCAACTAAGCAAGAAGTAACTAGTTTTTTTATTTTTACCTTCAATAATGCCAGAAAGGGGCTGAGAACCGGGCAAACCAGAAGCAGTGTGGTTTCCGATGGGAAACAGTGAGATTCGCCAAGACAAAAGCTACCGTGCGAACTGGCTGTGGCAGCGAACTAGCGAAGCCAAAGGCAACACTTGCGATTGCGAACGATTCTCGAACCTGCGACTGCGAACGAGAGGAGATTTGCTGCGAATGCGAAGAGTCGGAGTCTCTCGAAGAGTTAAGACCTCCTGCCATCCTGCGAGGCTGCGAACAGGCTGAAATGTGCGAGATGGGCAAAGCGTCGGAGGATAGTATATTTTAGGGCAAATTGTTGTTTTGAGGAGGGGCAAAACCCGAAAAGCCCCTCTGTTAATTAAAATTTTTTTTTTCAGGGTGGGCATTTGCCCACCCTCAAGTGACTTGGGATCCGCCTATGTCTCTCATCACCAATTGTGTTGATAGTGGTCACCACCCATCACAGTCCGTTGCTGCTCTTCACCCCCCTACTTGCGATTGGTCCCATTAGTATTAGGTTCTAGATTTTACACCATATTTATTTTACTTTAATTTAAATAAAAAATTATATATATTTATTTTATAATTATTCAACTAATTTCAAATATTTTTGATATAATATTTTATTTTATTTTGTATTTATTTTTCCGCAGAATATAATGCTTAAAAATTAACAACACCTACTTCAATGGATTTTCGGCCCTAAAAAGGTCAAAAGACTGCAAACCACGTGCTACACTGCCTGCAAGCAGATCGCGGCCCGATAACGGCGTGGATCCACAGTTCGCGCTTCCATTTTGTCACAAATCACGAAAAAAACCGCCTGAAGAGGGTCCGACAATCCCATCAAAATATAGAGATCAAGCCAGCCAGCGAGCGAGGGAGAGAGAATAAAAACTGCACCTTTCTGTAAGAGCGTACGTGCACGAGAGGTGAGCTCGGGCAGAACTCCATTGCTCCCACTTGACAGTTTTCCGAGCCTCGCGGTGGGCGAAGGATGCCGCTGACGAGCGTTCAGGTGTCGGAGGATGTGTGGCTTACGTGCCTCGCGCATTCGCTTACCACGGAGACGGAGGAGATCATGGGCCTTCTCTTCGGGGACATTCAGGTAATCCTTTTCCTCCTCCATCCTCACCGTCTTAGGTTATGATCACTTTGTTCTACTAGTTTAATTTTGGTTGCTTTCTTTGCCCTGATTTTTTCTAGGCCCACTGTTTCTCCGAAGGAATTAGTTGGGAAAGTTGAAGTTTCGATGCCATTTATTATTATTTTTCTCCGGAACGTTCTTGATCCGTGAATTTTATGGATTTATTTGTTGAACTGGTTTGTTTTGAATTGTCGCTCAAAATTTTCATTTTTTGGGGCGATCGTGATTTTAAGAGTTTGGCGTTTACGTTTCGGAGGGTATATTGTTCTTCTGTAGGAGAGGCATTGTAAATATTTCACGCCAATCAGTTTCTTGTTTGATATGGGAAGTTATGATTGTTCTTTTGATCAAAAGAAAGCTTCTTTTTTTTTTTAATAGAAAAAATGGTTGCGGTTTGCTTTACAAGGATTAGACTTGTCTTCTTTCAAATGTTGGTATGAGTGCTCTTGTTGCCCAAGTGTTTCTAATTTGAGATAAATTCCAAATATTTGAGTTGCCATAATTGAAAACTACAATTGGCCTGATATTTATGTTTGATGTGAACTTGCGCTTATTTTCTTTTATAGTTTGTTATAGAATAATTGTTGTTTGTTTCCTTTTGCTCATTTAATTTTCTGCCACTTTTATACGATTCCCAATTAAATTGGGTTCTATTCAGAGATCATGAATTCACATCTGCACGACATACAGACCTAGTTTTTTAGTTGTATTGCATAGAATGGCGTTTTTATTTTTCATATCTTTTTCCATTATTGTTACCATTATATTCTTGCTCATATCTTGAAGCTGACTTGTTTATTTATTGATGTTTAAGGGGAATGGTCTATCCGTTTGAGTTCTTTACATCTCTTGACCTTCACGAAACTTACTTTCTTTGGCTAATTTCCTGTTTTCTTAGCCTACTCAAGGACGCTTTAACACTTCTCTGTTCCATGTATTTTAAATTATCTTGATGACTCGAAACTCTTTTGTGAACATTGAAGTTTAGGATTTGCAAATTGAGCAGGCAAATGATGAACTTTTTAACTGTGCTGTTAATGTATTATCCACAGGATTACCTTAGTTCAGGACATTGATGAACTTTTTAACTGATATTCGAGTTAATATATATTGCAAAAGTAACTTTTTGCCAGTATTGAACAGCAAAGCTGAATTAATTCTTCAACATTTTATTCATTTGTTCTTTAGATGAATGTGGCTGTGCTTAAAACTCCTGTAAAGTTTACCAATCTAACATCACCTATTAACTGTGTTAACTTCCTTAATATTTTGGGCAAATCATAACTGAGATGAGTTAGTGCTAAAATAAATAAATTAGGAGCTTAACATAGCTTATAGGTTAGCCCAAAGTAGATATTTATGTTATCTATGTTAACTTCCGTAATGTTTTGGGCTAACTATGCATTCAAGTTGAAACCCCAATCTAACTTCAGCTATGACATAGGGAAGGCTTTAGACTTGACAATATATAAACTAAAGTGGGTATTTCTTATTTTTGGGTATTGTTGTTATTCGAGGTTATTTATGGTCCTTGTTTTGAGCTAAGAGTTCTACTCAATCTTTTATCTATTTATTACTATCATCTTCTGAATCATGATTATTTATTATATGGACCTAAGTACTTGCAATACAGTAGATGAGCTTCATTTTGTTTTTATGTTTTGTGAAGGTAAAAGAAAAACCCGATTGAAGTTTATAGGTGGTTTGAGTTAATTGCCTTGTTTGTGGCACACCATGGGACATGGGAGGGGAATGAGTAAAATTGGGATTTTTAATACAACACTTACAGATTTTTAAGGTTCCTGATCCTTCCTAAAGAGTTAAGGAAAATTGAAAATTTCAAACCACTAATGAATGCAAGATGTGAAAGTGGTTTTACAAAATAGGATGCTTAGAATATGATTGAGGAAAGTTTAAGCTTAGTAGTAATGTTGGTTTTTTAAATCTTGCTAGCAAAATGTTATTAAAACCACTATATCTCAATAATAGAATTATAATTTATGAGCATATGATGAGAAGTTAAAATGTAAGCAATGCAAACAAGTAAAGAAAAGCTAGAGCAATGCTTATATTCAAGTCATTAAGGATATGTATGCAGGTGCCGTTACTGGTGTTCAAATACAAGGTGGTTTGATCAAGTATTTTCCTATTTCAGTTGGATTACATCAAGGATCAGTATTAAGCCCATATTTTTTTGCTTTAGTCATGGATGTTCTCCCTAGACATTTGCAAGAGGTTGTACCCGGTGTATGCTTTTTGTTGATGATATTTTTCTTGTTGATAAGCTAAAGAGGGAGTTGAAGATAAACTTGAATTATAGAGGTCAACCTTAGAGTCTAAATGCTTTGTTTGAGTAGATCTAATACCAAATATATGGAGTATAATTTTAGTAGTAATAGATTTTGTGGAGGGTTTGTGACTTTGACCAATCAAGTCATTAATAATAGTACATGTTTTAGATATCTTGGGTCTATTGCTCAGAGTGATGGTGAAATAGATGGGGATATCATTAGTAGAATTCAAGTTGAATGGTTGAAGAAGAGGAATGCATCGAACTTGTTATGTGATAGAAAAGTCCCCGTCAAACTTAAGGAAAAATTTTATAAGATGTTGGTTAAACTTGCAATGCTTTATGGTGCAGAATGCTGGCCATTAAAAGAGAAGCATGATATTAAGTTAAGTGTAGTAGAGATGAGGATGCTCAGGTGGATGAGTGACTTTCCTCTTATAGACAAGATACGAAACAAGCATATACATGAAAATGTAGGAGTAGCTCCAATTAAATATAAGATTAGAAAGAGTCATCTTAGATAGTTTGGACACATAAAACGGCGGCCTTCTGATAACCCAGTTAGGAGAGTAGATGCATTGGATTTGGTTTATGCTAGGAAAGGTAGAGGTAGACTTAAAAAAATTTGGTAATAAAATATTATAAATGATTTTTCTTTATTAGATTTAACTGAGAATTTGACTCTTAATAGGACACAGTGGAGAAAAAAGATTCATGTAGCTGACCCCACGTTGTGGAATAAAGGCTTGATGTTGTTGTTGTTGGTGTTAGTTGCCTACATTCACTTCCTACGTATACCTCTTATTCTCTAATCCTTCCTTTTCCTACACCCATAAAAATGCTTTGTGCAATATTTTCTCTCCTACACTTGTTATGTATAATCGCTCCCTTCAATACTTTGGGGCTATGAGAATTCACTTTTTGGTTATGAACAAGAGTTGTGTTCTCGAACGAGTTTAGTTTGCACAAGGGTGGATACACACAAATCTCCCAATCTTACAACAAGTTTGAATATAATGATAATCATATTAAGATTTGTAAAGAGCAGCTTGTATAGCTCCAAGAAAGCTCATGAACCAAACCCATCTAAAAAAAATCCTTACAGGCAAAGCTCCGGGTACAATATAAGCAAGAAAACCTAAGAGAACTTTAGAAAAATGCAAATATTTTGGCACTAAAAGGATCTATTTAGTGTTTGGAGTGCGCGCGCGCGCGCACACATATATATATATATATATATATATATAGGCCAAATTTTATGTGAAAATATGTGAAAAAATGCACCAAGCCATTCCTCCAAATCATTCATAAAATCTCATCGTCGTTGGTGAAATAAACTAGCCTCTTTGTGCAAAAATGTCATGGGTATATAAATGTTTGACATTAGTATTTATAAATTATGCAACATACACAACTAGAAGAAATATGTTCGTATTAAGGGGTGTATGAACAATTGTATGTATTTATAATGTCTAATGCTCAATTATGTCTATTTTGTCTAATGCTCAATTTTCATTTAGTTAGGATTTTTGTTTTTTTAAAATTATGCATGATTTTCCACCTTAGTACTTATCCGCATTGAAAAAATCTGAGTTATACAAGTTTTTTTTTTAACCAACCATTCCTCGGTGTTTTGTAAGTTGAACTAATAAATTTTCAAAATTTTCTAATGAGTATTTATATTTTTCAAAGTCAAACTGTACTCTAGCTCATTTAACCGAAACTATTATTACATATGTTTTATTGAAACCTAAATACATCTATGCAAGTGTATATAGTCCGAGTTTAAGTGCAGATGTCTAAAGAATATGTCTAGATGTTTTGAACCAATTGCACATACACCCCTTAATACTTACATATTTCTAGTTGTGTATGTTGCATATTGGACTAGTTGCACAATTTCATCAAAAGAACTTAGATAACTTCTCACAAGGCAAATCTTTTACCTCAGTGTTGGTGTTGTAAACATTTTCATCCTCTATAACCATGTATGAGAGAAATGACATGAATGAGGATGCAAAATAGAAGTAGTGCAAGTAGTGCAAAAAAGCACTTGGAAAATAAATGGATGTTGAATATATATATATATATATATATATATATATATATATATATATATATATATATATATATATATATATATATATATATATATATATATATATATGCACCTTATATTCTCCTTTATTTCTTTAACTCAATCACAAACTGCTGAAGTATCACATCCTATTTTAGCCCATCAATAAACCATAAGGCATTATAGAGGCAAATAATCCAGTCAGACACATTTATCATCAACACCTATCCTGATTTTATTAATCATGATTAAATGAGTGAAAAATTAGCCCATATCGATCACCACAAAAAAAAAAAGCTTTAGACTTTACAATCATCTGATAGTTCCATCATAAGCATTGATATATAAACATGCAGAAATAAAATCATCAAATTGTGGGCTCCGAAAATTCGGCCCCAGCCTCCGCTCGCTTTTCTTTTTTCGGCGAGGGAGTTTTAACGAACTAAGTTCCGAGATAAATTTTGGAAGGCAGATGGGTTTGTAGATAAGACACTACCAAGAGATTTCGCCCTCATTTTGTGAGGACTTTATGATTTGAGTTCTGGTTTCCTATAGGCGCAAGCCCCTATAGTTAATTACCCCTCCCGATCACGAGAGAGAACTTTCGATTAAGGCTAGTCGTCGATCAGATACGTAGTAGATACGTGTTATCTGGCATATAGTAGCAGCAATGGATTTTGATTTTTGGAAATGTTTGAAAGTTTAAGAATTTGGAAAACTGGATTTGGATTTGGGTATATTTGATATTTAAAATAGGAAATTGCACAATCTTGCACGTAAAGCGGATGGTGGGGGAATGGATGATAGGCCCGATCAAGATCCCATGGTTCCGTCGTCCCGGGCCATCGTGGTCCCTGGTCTACTTAGTTAGAGGAGGTAGTCGACCCAACCTGACAGAAGGATCCTTGTCGGCAGCCATGGGTTGCTTCGTCCAAGGGGACCTTGTAGACCGGGGTTGAATGTTTGTCTAAGGGGACAAATTTGAATCCACCTTAGCTAACAGAGGGCTTTGTGCCCTATCGATCATATCCTATTGATTCATATCTCAAGGATTTAACGCCATTAAGGAGCATATTGGCTCTGGCCATAACCGCCATCTGTGGTGCCATTTGGCGGCAAAACCACTCGGTTCAGAGGGCCCCGGGTCATAACCATTTACCTGCAGTGCCATTTGGCGGCGAAACTGTCGGTTAGAGGACACGTACCACGTCCTTACTGGCAAGAGATTGTTTGAGAATGGATCCTAGTGATATTTTCGACTAGGCATTTGGCTCTTTGTGAGCTAAAGTTTATTTGAATTTGTCCACCCCGGCAGACTATTGCGGAGGGAAGATGGAATTTGCTTTAAGCGATTAATGGATTGAATTTCAAATTTTTGGGATTTTTGAGAATTTTGAGATTTTTCTGGATTTTGAGAAGTTTTGGAAATTATTTGGGAACCCCTCCAGTTGAGATCTGCATTCAACACGGCCATCATCGGGGTGTTTGGGATCATTTCTTTTTATGGATTGAACCTTGTCAACTCTGTCGGGCTGTCGACAGAGGATCGGGTTTTGTAGGCTTCGTGCATTTATTAGTGAATTCATATTGTTGTAGGCCTTGATGGCCTAATATAAATGTTTTAAAGCAAATATACCGGTCGCCACAGCTTTATATTTGCTTAATAGTTCGAACCCTGTCGACTCCTATTAATCCATATAGAAGGATCGGTTTCGAACCTGAATTCACTTGTCAACCCGCCCAGCATCCCTAGTCGTCACGTGTGTACCAATAACACGCTCGCCGGAGCCCATGCGGGTTTATAATTGTTTTTACCCCTTTTAGTGTACCTATGTGTATACAATTTATAGTGCACGTGCAGAGGTACTTTGAAATAATTGTAGACGCCTTTTGTATGCTTGTACGAATGTTGCAGATCCGGTGGCGTGACGTAGCAGCTTCTAAATGGAGTTGTTCGCTGCTTCGTACAGGTAGACTGTCGTGCACTATTTGTTGATTTTCTGTAGGTGGCTCGTAGTGAACTAACTAATCTCCTGCCTTAAGGGATTGCATTTATTGAAGTTTTTCTGTATTTGCTTGAGAATAGTATTTTGTAGATATGATAGGTTCTCTACAGTAATTTGTAGATATTCGTATTTGCCACTGCTGATCTCTTTTGCTTGTGGGGACTTATGCATCTTTTCGTAGATAACCAATTGTGGGTATATATGTGCTCATAGATGACCCATTACTTATGCAACCTGTTTATTATTAGTGATTGCAGGGGTTGGTATATCTCTTGTACACTAGCTCTTGATATCTGCAAAGGATTGTGGTGTGTTTACTTAGAGCCGTATAACATCGTTTGTATGAAACTTATAATCATATTATGCTTCTCAAATCAACTTTGAATCTTCATTCATGCATGAATTATTACATGCTTTATGGATCTATTGTCCTTGAAAGTGGCTTCTCAACAATCATTATCCGTTGATATCTGAATCTTACTTAGCAAGAAGGCTTTGAAATATTTGTAGGAAAACCCTACACTAGTGGTTGTAGACATATTTCCATGTTCTTCATTTAGTCATTGCGAGCACACCACTTTGATTGAATGACTTGAGCCGCACCAATTTCATCACTCCTTGTTTATGTGATATTTTTTTAGTGATATTTGCATTCTGATTAGCATGAAGGTTCTTCCACGTTCATTTGAGAGCTTCAAATTTTGATTGCAAATACATTGGTTGGAATGAGATGTATGGATCATAAGTCTCTCATTGCTTTTGGAAGTAGTTCATAGTTTGTAAGATGGATCCGCTCATTTATATATGCTCGCAACCAAACATATATCATATAACTATCTTAATAAATTGTATGAGTTTCAACATCATTTGCGAGGGAATGATGAGCCTTTCGTTCAATTTGCTTGCATTTAATCAAGATCTTTATTACTTCTCTTTGATATCATTCTTCTCCTCTTGAAAGATAGTCAGTATGTATGACAAGCTTAGTACTATAGTAGTCAACATCTTACTCCATTCTAGATGATTGTCATAAGCTGATTGTTGTTGCTCCCAAGTTCATATCAAAGCTTGTAGTTAATTTATACATATACATTTCTTTTACATGTCTTTCATTTCATCACCATCATTTTCTTTTTACAATTTATGAATCTCATTTCAAATGAGACTTTTGATTCAAATCAATCGTTTATTCAATGCCCATTTGAGTCTGAGTCTAGTTTGAGTTTGAGTTCATTTTGCTTGAGTTCAAGTTCTTTGCAGCCCAACTCAAGTATTTGCTTGAGTTCCAATGTTTAATTCATGTCCAAAGTACAAGTTTCAAATTCTAACAATATTTATGTTTGAGTTCACTTAAGTCATATTTGTCCAATATTCAAGTCCGAGTACAAGTGCAAGTCTTCGCAGTCTTGTTGAGCTCAAGTGCATGTCCAAATTTCTCTTGCTTGAATTTTTACTTAAAACATTTCCTCGGTTATTCAAGTTTGAATTTAGTCCAATTGATGTCCAAGTTAAGTTCATTCGAGTCCCAAATAAAGTCCACTGTTTGTTCTAAGTCCTTGGATATTCGATCCAAAATTCGGCAGCCTCCCGGCGTTTCCCCCGTTAAGGGGAAAAACCAAGAGGCCGCCTACCCGCCACGTCAATAAAGACGTGCACGATTGGTGTTGGTGAGACACCGCGGCGGTTGTATTTGTGTTTTCTCCCACCACGCGCAATAAAGGCGTGCATGGGGTTTTAAAAAGTATTTTATGAAAAGATACAGTTTTGCTTTCCCCCCGCCCGGGGGTACTTATAAGTGACCCCGCTTCGCCGTACGTGCCGCACCGGGGTTCCATCCTACCACGGCCAATAAAGGCGTGCTTAGGACAATTCTCTAATTTGCCACGAATATTGAAGCAAGGTTTTGAGTTTAGAAGAGTACGTACCTCCGCGGGGTTGTCGTGGTTGACACGTGGATCGAGGGGTCACTCGCCTACCTCGTCGTAGGTGTCGCACCGGGTTCCCTCCTACCACGGCCAATAAAGGCGTGCTTAGGTGGTTTGCCGGTCCGACACGGACATCGAGGTGAGAGAGTGGAGGGGAAGCATGTAATAGGCTATGGGATGAAGCTTTGCACGTGAAGAAAGAAGAGATTTCTTGCACATGTTGTTGGAGGTGGTGAGCTATGGGTTTTACCTTTAAACACCTACAGATTTGCTGAGAGGGAATACGGTGAAGGAGGTTGTTTGGATTTGCTTTGAAGTGGACTGTTAAGTATCCAATACGGTAGAGAATATGGAGTCTTGGCAATGAGCTGTTGTGGAAAAGCCGGTTGAGGGTAAGGGGCCAAGAAAATTGCTTGTAGATTTTAGGAACTCTTGTGTATTTCCACTGTGGATCTCCACATGAAACAGCGGGCAGTGGTCTTCACGTGAAATGGAGAAGACCGCTTGAGATGATTTGTTCGGTTTCTGGATGTTGAAGATGGCTGCTGTGAGGGAACTCAAGTAGTTGAGGTAGAGTTGGAAGAGAGGAGACGTTGCTTGGTTGCAAGAGATTGAGCCATGGTTGAGGGTTGTATGGAGTTCAGCTCTGCTATATGAAATAGGAGCAGTTGTAGGTGGTTGAGTAGGAGGAACCAAGCAAATGGGAGTGGGGGTTTATGTGTGTATATATAGAGATGAGAGGGATCAGTTAGAAGCACATGATAAGCCCTTTTTTATTTATTTTTATTTCCATTTGCCTGACAAAAACAGGTGGCTGCTGTAGCTGCTGTAGGCATGGAGCAGAACTTTGACAGGGCAGCTGCAGTTTTGATGGATTTGACAGAGATTTTTGGCAGGATGTGGGCTGCTGGTACAGCAGGATTTGAGCAGGATAAGGGCAGATTTTGGGGGCTGGTACAGCAGGATTTGAGCAGGATACTAGAAGGTTTTGGGTGATATGGCAGCTGCTACCTTTTGAGGGATTTAATAAAGATTTAGGTGACATGGAAGCCACTTGCATTGGATTTGTCATGTATGTAAAGGTCAACACAAATCAACCACAGCGTTTCTAAATAAATTTTAAATATAAATTCATATGTACAAAAAGTTTTTAATATACATTATACACATCTTCTTTGAAATATCCAAAATTATACATACAGATAGCTATAGTACAATAAAAGTCTACTCACTTATCTACAACCCCAGTTGCTCCTTCCCCTTGCCTTAAAACAACATGTATTATATTTGATAAGCTAAGTGCTTAGTTGGATAAATAATTCTATTATAAAGTTCAAATATACAATAAAAGAATATAATTATGCTGTGCTGATCATTTGAATTAATATGGGCATTTATTTTTACAAATAGAACATGCTTAGTGCAACACCTTTAAGCTAACATCAGCTTTAATGATTTGGTAGGTAAAATAAATGATTATAAACAATAAATATGAATATCTATAAAAATGTGAAGTACATCCATAAGTGTCAAACCGTTTAATTCACTATGTCAGTCAATTGCTTGTGTTAAAATTGTCTAGTTTGAAAAATAACATTTTAACCATAGATACCTTTTCAAAGTAGATAACAAAGAAGGTGAACTATTATGAAAGTAAATTCAAAGTAAATGGAACTTGAAAGTTGAAACATATGATTAATAGGACATACTAGATATGTTTCAAAGGTTTTCCAAGAAGATTATAAGTCTTAATAACCATGTAAGTCTAAATAGATTAAGACTAGTGTAGTGATAAAACCATAAAATCAGATCAATTTGATAAACCAATGGAAACATGGTCAATATGAAATCTTGAGAAAGTCTAGAGCCAAGACAACTCATTTTAACCAATCTTAACAAAGTTCCTCAAAAAGATAAACCAAATAACCGAGGAATAGGAATTTGAACACTCGATCTTGCTTGATCACATTTATTCATCTCCTTGTAGTCTGGAATGGATCATTCATATGAGGTTATCGTCAAGGCCAATACCTTCAAGCTTGATTACTTCTTGGTCCACATCCACATGGTTAGCCTCTTAAATAGCAAATTTTTATGAATCTCCTTGTTGTCTTGAATGAATCATCTTATCAATTTAAGGATACACATGGTTATAACACACTTAAACAATTAGATGGTACCAATGAAGACTTGTTATTATCAAATAAGTAATAGGCCATTATGGTTTGCTAGGCTTATTTATAGAAATGATTGATTCTTCTGTGGTAAAATCTCATTCTTTGATAAGTTATTGATGTCTGATACTTGAAAATACTAATATTACATGAATAAGAAAAGGCTTGTGAGAAATTGTTTGGTTTATAGCTTCACAATTATCAAAGTTTAAATGCATTCATTCTTCTTTTGATTGTTTGTGAAATGCTAAAGAAGTGTTCTGATTTCATACAATTATTTTGAATGAAAGAAACAAGTTATGAGTTCTTTTATAATTAAATGAGGAATTGATTGCAGCTATTATATTCTTCCTGAATAATGAACTTTGATTATGTTATGATTTTGAGGATTTGTTTCATGTGTCCTGAACAATGCTATGCTTATTTTCCCATGTGCATTGCTGACATTTTTGAGAGAATTTGTGTAGGATTTGAACAATGGGAACAAAACCGCTCTAATATGGGGTGCATCACCACAAATGAGATCTGATCGTCGAAAAGATCGAGTGGAGACAAATCCTGAGCAGTTGGCTGCAGCATCAGCGCAGGCTGAGATATCCATGGAATTATTTTTTATTAATTAAAGGGCTAATTACATTTGGATCTCAAATGAATACTTTATGCTTTACAATAGTGTACATATTTTTGAAAACATTTCACTTTGTCTTCCTTTTTGATCACAACCAGGTGTTGAGGCTGCGCAGGAGTGATAACCTGAATGGCTGAATCAACTCTTTCCTATTCTTTCCTTTCTCTCTCATCCAAACCCACACCCACCATATCACTTGAAAATCACCTTTTTTATTCTGAATGAATTGACATCAAGCTCTCTGTCCCATTGGACTCCTCTCTAAATCTTCTATTAGTTGAGGTGAGGTCATTTGGTTTATCCATGATTTCTCCTCGCTTTCTTTCTTACCCTTAGCTTGAATGCCCTTAATGTTGCTAAGTCCCTCACCCCTTCAAAGGGCTTGTGATTGGGCTAAAAGGTATGCCTAGATGTTTTTCCATAATCCCCATCTTAGACCCCTGCTCGTAGGAAAAGGTATATGGAAAGCTGCAAGAGAGAGAAAATCTCAAATGCTACTTTCATATTGCGGTACCCACTTTCCAGAGCTTGTATAAAGAAAACATCTGTGGTATGTAAGATTAACTGCAACAGTATAAGGAAGCTATATCATGCGATCTCAGCTGCAGCTAGGAAGGTAACAACCTTTGAGTATAAGGCAACCCTTAGCCCTAGAATTCTTTCTGCAATTGGCTTCAGACTGAAGGCAAGAAAACCTATAGAAGTTTAAACCTTGATTGTTCTTGATGCTAATTGAATCATGGCCGTTGTAGCAATTAACCAAATCTAAGGAGGAAATCAAATTATTGCTGAATATAAACTGTTCTCAGTAAGATCAATATCATAAATATGTTTAAAATAAACTAAAAAGAAAATAAACGTGAACAAGAAAATAATATAACGTAAACTACCATGCCCATTTTAAAGTTCACTTTTTGTGTTCCTACTTATATATATGTTTAAATATTTTCATTAAATCTTCTTGGCTTGTAAAATTTTCACAATAATGAATTTAGTATTCGATATTCATCAAGTATCCTCATAACCATCCTCCTTCATGTAGAGTAATCTGAGTCGTCAAAAGTGGGGGTTTTTTTATGTTAATGCGCAAGATTAGGGGTTTAAATTTATATTCTCGGTTTGGGTTTTGGTTTGACCTTAAAATGACCTGCATGAATATAGTCAATTTGAACCCAAACCTGACATGCAAAAAAAATATTTAAATCTAATACATCTACTTTCCTAACCAAGTCATCGGAAGGTTGTCATTTTATGAGATCAAATCATCTAAGGCGACTCTCTCTAATCTTATCTTCCATTGGAGCAACTCCAACCTTTTCACATATATGCTCATTTCATATCCTGTCTCTAAGTGTAAACCCACTCATCCACCTGATCATTCTCATCTTTGCAACACTTAAATTAATATTATGCTTCTCTTTTAATGGTTGATTTTTTGCACCATAAAACATTGTAGGTCTCACTACCATCTTTTAAAATTTTTTCTTAAGTTTGAGGGGGACTTTTCTATCACACAATAAGCTCGATGCATTCCTCCACTTCAACCATCCAACATGAATTCTACTAATAATGTCCCCATCTATTTCACCATCACTCTCAACAATAGACTCAACAATATCTAAAACGTGTACTCTTATCAATGACTTGATTGCCCAAAGTCATAATCCTCCACTAGATTTATTATTACTAAAATTACACTCTATATATTCAGTTTTAGAGCTACTCAAACGAAAGTCTTTAGACTCTAAAGTTGACATCCATAATTCAAGTTTACCTTCTAACATCTAATAAAAAAAATTTAAGTTTCAATCCTCCCAACTTCAAACAATATTAATTAACTTTTGTTTCCACTTTTGTTCATCATATTCTTCCTGGAAAGAAATCCATAAGGAAGTGAAAACCAACGTGTTTGAAAGGCTTTGATGCAATCCAATCGTGAAAACTACCGGCTGTAGACTAAGGAAACCCAATTGTGGAGATTATCGAGTTCTTGTGGGCAAAGATATAACGGAAGCCGCTTAACACTTATGGAAATTCGATACACATCCTTCTGATTCGAAATAGCCACCAATAGAAGAAGAAAAATACTTGAAATTCACTAATAGAAGAAGAAAAACAACACAAGATACAAAAATCTTCAATTCGAGAGGAAGATTCAACTCTCTCAATCTCTAGCCAAAAGCTAGAGCCCAAAATCAACACAAGGATCCCAAATTTCAGATTCAAATTCAAGATTAAACCCTAACTCTCAAAAGAGAAACTAATTAAAGCAAAGATGACAAATACAAAATTCCTAAACCGCCCCTAATTCAAATTTTCCTGCCCAAAACAATATTTAATTGAATTGTGGGCCCCCTACTTAGCCGCCCTCCTTCTTCATGGTTCCGCCCTCCTTGGGCCCGCAGCCTGTAGACAAAGACCGGTCCACTAGGGACCGATTCAGCTGGTTCAACCGACCCCCCTTGGGCCAGCCTAACACCTTCCTCCTATGGTTTCCAGTTTCCTGTAACTGTATCATGTGCTGAAACTTGTTCAAGGAATATGGCAGTAGTAAGGCAACCTGCGACAACCGTATAAGGAAGAAATAACATGTGATCCCTGCTGTTAGGGCTGCAAATGAACCAAGCTGAGCCGAGCTTTGGCCTGTTCGAGTTCTGGCTCATCTGTCAGGATCGAGCTCAAGCTCGACTAGAAGCTCGTCGAGCTTCTTGGACAGCTGTTCAAGTTCGAGCTTGTTTAAAACTTCCATGTTCGAGCTCGGTTCGGTTCGTATTCGAGTTTGGTTCATTTCGAGCTTATCGAGCTGTCGTGAACGACCCAGCTGAGCTAACTGCAATTGACAAAATAAATTTATTTATTTCAAGTTGGGTAGATCGGTGCAAACCCACACAAGATGAGAGGAAGACCCGCCCGCCTGTTGCCCATTGCCCAACGAGTGAGCTGCAGCTGTATTTGTTTTTATGTAGAGAAACCTTTTTACTCCAGGCGGTATGGGACTAAACCGTCCCCTACAATTTTTTTTTTCTTGTAGGCCACGGAGGAGAGAGACAGAGTTAAATATATATAAAACAGTAATAATGTTATCATAGTAATAACGTTAAATAGTAAAATAGTGATATATATAGTTAAATAGTAATATATATATATATATATATATATATATATATATAGTTAAATAATGTATAAAGCAGTAATAACGTTAATATATAACGTTAAATATATTAGTTATATATTTAGTTAAATAGTAATATATATAAAACAATAATAACGTTATAATAGTTAAATAATATTAAATAATGTTAAATTTAAATATAGTTAAATTCTTTCGAGCGGCGGGAGTTAAAATAGTAATATATATTTAAATAATGTTAAATATATTATTAGTTAAACAGTAATATAAATGTGCTTAGTTATAAATGTTAAATATCTTTTTAGTTAATATTTAAATATTTTTTTAACTAAATAAGGCATAATCGATCTTTTTAATCGAGCTTCTCAACGAGCATGTTCACGAGCTCTAAACGATCTTGTTCGTGAACATAAACGAGCCGAACGTCAGGGTATTCAAGTTTGTTTATTTAGCTATCGAGTATTGTCAAATTTGTTCAAGCTTGTTCATTTACCTTATCAAACGATCATAAACAAGCTCTTATCGAGCCGAGCCACGAGTAGCTCGTCGAACGCTCGGTTCATTTGTAGCCCTACCTGTTGTTGCCAGGAAATTAAGTATCTAGAGCGGAAGGCAACCCTTAGCACCGAAATTTCTTCCTGCAATTAGCTTGTGATTTAAAGTCAAGGAAAACCCAAAAAGTTGAATGATAAACTAGTCATGATATTGGTTTAATCAAGGCTCTTGTTATGGTAAACCTAATGACGAAATTAAAATATTGCAGAACACAGCCCATTCTCCATAGGTTCAATATTATAGGCATTTTTTAACATGAACTGAAAAGAAAATAAAATGCATACTAAAAGAGAATATAATAAAATTCATTTTGTGTTTCCGATGAGTGTACATTATCAGATTTCCATGGCTTCCCTGTCCATCCACCTCTGTCACTTGCACCCACTTTAGAACATAGCTTTCCTTCTCTTACATCTTTTATATTCTTAGTCTAAAATTAAGAGCGTCTTATTCTTGTTCTGAAATTAAGAGCGTCTTATTCGTGGTTTTAGATATTGGCCCTCTTGACATCATTCAACTATGAAATGCTATAAGCACTAGTCCACAAGGATATATCTGAAGATCAAAATTGATGTCGACTATCTATCCAGGCGAAATCTTAATAAAAAGCTGGAGATCAAAAGGTTTTTGCATGCGCAAACCTAGATGTAACATATTTATAATCTATCCGTTAAAACAAAGCTTTTATAAAACTTTATATGGTTATGTTACATGTTTTCTTTGTCTACTTAACCCCTTGGAACAAACTATCACAGACAATTGGAAGGACTACAAGGGTCATTGGGTGGTACCATTCACATCCACATATTACAGTTCTCCCATCTCATGTAGGTACGTAAACATGGTAGGCAGGGAAATTTATTTTCGATCCAGTTTTGTTTCAATTTCAAGTTTCAATTTCAAAAGTTAAACTGCATTTTCTGAAATGAAAAAAATAATATTTTGTTTGCCTTATATGTGCTATTTTGTAAACATCATATTCTGTTGAAACTCCCTCTTACAGTCTACCCCCCATCCCACTCATTGCACACTTAACAGCACGTTCTCAATGTACTTACTTGCAAAGCAACCATCCAGTTACACTGTGAATGACTTTTCATTTTGTACCTCCCGCACTTTGAAGTTATTTGGCGCCACTTAGCTGCCAGTGGGATGCAGGTCTATGCTTATGGAAAGCCTAAATAAATTTATCATGTTTTAAGGATATTAGTTCCGTTGGCATATTTATATTTATTTTATGAAAATGTAAAATTCAAAAGCATTATCCTTTTGTTGGTGTTGCAATTAATATTCAGTGTAATTGTAACAATACAACTAAGCATTTATATGTCAAATATTTTCTACATTATAAATTTCTTTTCTCACTACTCTTTTGCGATGAATAAATTTCAACATTGAAATAGGCAAAATGTTTTTAAGAAAGAAATTGTTTGAATTAACAAATCAAGTAATTTTACTATTAGCCAAGGAGTGGAGAATGACGTGAAATTGCCTTTCTAAAAAATTAATGAATTAAAGTTCTTGGAGATCTGTAAAAACTTTTGGGGAAGTTGGCTATAATTATTCGCTGTTGATGATTTTTTTTTGGTGGCGTATATTCAATGGATTAAGAAAATCAAATTAAATTCTTTTGATGACATTCACATTGCCCTTATGTCAGCTGCTTGGGATTGACTTAATCAATACTCTCTTATTTAATATGATTAATGTTTCCAGTAGTGTTAACTATAATTTTTGTAAATCATTTGTTTAATTATCTTTATTACTTCTACTATACCACTCTTTTTTCCTATTTCTTTTAAAATAATTCTATATACTCTTCTTGTTGGCACATCTTTTGTGGTCTATTATATTTGCTCAAATCACTCAAGTTTATTTTCTCTCTCTTCAAAAGTTGCTACTCCCACTCTCGTTAAATTACTTTGTAAATTTCATACAAGATGTCAGCCCCTACATTACATGAGAGAGAATCCCTTTTCTTCTCCTCCCCACTTTTCTGCAATTTATTTCTTATTTGAGTCAACTCACAGTAAGTGATCCTGACTAATACAATAAAATCTTCGAGCATAAGTGTTTACAGGGTAGCATAATCATGTCAGATGCTAATTGCATGTTCTGCAAAGGATGTTTGAGTGTTCTTCTATGTTCAATGATATATTGATAATCTCTTTCCATTGGTTGTTCTGTTTTTTGTTGGTGTGAATGTTTTGGGAAGAATCTTTAAATTTAATCTGGTAGACATCAAAATGCGGTTTTATTTGATTTATCCATCTGCAGATGTTCGTACTCAGGCAATGTATCAGATGCTGGATAGGGGCTTCATTGGGCTGATATTTTCTTGCTTCAGTGAGGATGCTCAGAAGGTTTCTGTTAGAAATTGCTGTTTCAAATAATATTCGGGCTTGGATTTCTATGCTTATTAGCTGCGATGTTTTTGAATTTCTTCAGGTTGGCAGAATCCAGGTCATTGCTTTTCAATCTGCTGATTTGAAACAGAGATATGAATCTCCTGCTAGAGATGCAACTGTAGATATTGAAACTTCTTCGAGTTGGAGTTCCTTTGATAATCCTAGATCAGCTTCAGAATCTCCTGTTATTGAGAGCATTGAACAGGACAGTGGTGACTCAAGAATGACAAAAACTGCTAAGGTAACTTAATATTTTTGTTTATTTTACCATATTTTTCTTGCTTCTGCTCCCTGTCAATCTTGCATCATCTGTAAATGTTGCTTCCATATCTATAGGCATTATGTATTTGTTTCGATAGTTGGAAATTTGTTTGATGTATTGACTCTTCTTTTTATGTAAGGGAAAGAGTTATCGAATTGAAAATTGATAGAACTAATTATTATGTAAGTAGGGATTATCTATATGCCCATCTTTTAAATGAGTATTGGAAGTGTTTGTCAGCATATAGTACTACACATTGTCCTAAAAGTGGCATGGGTTAAGAAATTTAAATGGTATTAGATGTTACTTCAAACGAAGGGGTTGAGGTTTGATATTTTGTAGTGTAATGATATTCGTCATAGAATTTCCGTAATTCTGATGTTTGGACCATAAGGTGGAATTTTCTTCCTTATCTATTTATATCCCCCCTTTGCCGAAGTTTGTGGTAGTTTACATTGTGGTTTTATTACTATGGTGAAAATCCGATGATGTTTCTGAGTGAAAATGAATTAAAAAAAAAAAAAATCTTGATGTTGCTTGACAAAATGTTAATGTTTTTCTGAAGATAATTTACATTGATATGGCTTGGAACTATATTTGGTCATTTTAATCTTTTGGTTCGCTAAACATCTTGAAATATGTTTTTCTTCTATTTTTTCATGAACTATTATTTAAGGATCATCTGCGAATGAAAGACAAGTTACTGCATGTAAAGTATGTCTATTTGCAATGTATCATGGAAGATCAATCAACCAACATTTATCATTTGGGCTTGTTACTTATTCCTCTCCCATGATGCTTTTCTTTTGTATTTCTATATATGTTCAATCATGCAATTAGGTAAAAGTGAACATAATGGTCCTATTTGTCATCCAGTTATGCAAAATAAATGTAGAGGATAACATGGACCAGCAGGAGAGATTTTCATGCCATATCATGAAAAAAGAGGGGGGGGGGGGGGGGGGGGGGGGGGGTGGGCGGTGTTTGTATGTTGGGAGGTACAGGTTGAAAGGAAAGTAACTAGAGGGGCTTAAAAAATTCACGCCTTACTTTTTGCTTGGTAGAATTTTGATGGAAGCTCTACGTGAAATTTTTAGATGCATATTAGATTTAAGATAACATTACTCAAAGATTTTACCCTTATTTTATGTGGACTTTACAATGTGATTTCAGGTTTCCCATAGGCATTGACTCTTATAGTTAATTACTCTCTCGATGTTGAAAGATAACTTTTGATTAAGCCCAGTTGTTAGATAAGCATTAAATGTTTATTGTATAATAATAGTAATTTCTGGTATTGAAATTGAAAATGCCTACCATTAACTTAAAGTAAATGATGGGGGGAATGATGACAAACTCAATCAGGATTCCATTATTCTATTGTCTTAGGTTGTTCGGGTCCTTAGTCTACTTAGATGAGGGAGTTGACCCAACCTGGCCAAGAGATTCTTGTTGGCAGCCATTGATTGTTTCATCAAAGTGAACCTTATATATTTGGGATGAATGCTTTTCTATGGAGACAAATTTGAGTTGACCTTAGCTAACAGAGGGCCTTATGTCGTGTTAAGTAAACACTTTGATTTATTACTCTAGGTTTTTTAGCTATTGAGAAATATATCGGTTCTAGTCGTGATTGTAATTTAATGGTGTCATTTCATGAAAAAATCATTGTTGACTACAAAAAAAGAAGAAGATAGAGATAAGAGAAATTACAAATCAACATACCTACCTCTGATTCGACCCCACTCGAGCGGTTGATTGCCAAGAGATGCGTTACTTCGCTAGTGCAACTCCCATTTGGCGAGTCGGTCGATAAAAAGGGAAGGAAACCGAACGAAAAAAAAACTCTATGCATCGTCGCTTCTTTTGCTCCTTCGACTCCGAGGTTGTTGTTTGACTTCGTTGCTTCGCAGGAGCGTTTAGAGTTTACTTGCATCTTCCCTTTTCGTCGTTGCTATTCGACTTCGGTTCGCAGGAGGAGAAGAGATCGCACGGTCTCTCCTTCAGCTCCTTCGTCGCTGTTCGGCTTCGTTGACTTTAAGTTCGGCCGAGATGGTTAAAATTCGAAGGCCCCACTCAGTTGATTTTAGATCGTGGTGGGATGATTTAAAATTTGTAACCCCCACATCATTCATCTTAGATATGGGCAGGATAAAATAAAATTCGAAGACCTCACGCAGTCGATCTTAGATCCTGATGGGATGATTTTAATTCGAAGATCGTATGCTGTTGATCTTAGGTCTGAGTTTGAAGAAATTATGGCAAACGCCGTCCCAATTTCTCCCTTCGTGGGAGGAAACGCCGGAAGGCTGCTGAAATTTTCTCAGAATTTACATGACAATTTAATTCGAATATTAAATTACTAATTTGGTTAATCAATTAATGTTTAGTTAAAAAATTAATTAAATTATTTCAATAAAAAATTAATCAAAATAGTTGATTAATTTGGGGAATACATGAGAGCTTTTCGTACATCATTTTCAGTCCAAAAACTATCTTGAAGTGCTTCAAATGCTTCCAAGTGAGATCTCTCGTTAATAAATTCCGTATAGGTAACATTGAGTGGAAGATTTTGAATTGTTGTAGTATTTTAAATACTATGCCCCTTTGACACATTAGAGGTCACTGATTGTCAAAACACCACCTCTCTTCCTTCAGTTAATGAAATAACAAGAAATACTTGTAACAAGTTATTTCATTAATTGATTATTCAAAATTATTCAAAATGAATTAACTAATTAAAATGAATTAGTTAATTTTTACATTCGAGAGCATTTTAAATGAAAGTTCTAAATTTGAGAATTTTAAAATACGGGAGCAAATTTAAAAATTTTTGAATAATTTTTTACATCAGAGAGTTGTCAGTGAAAATTCGTGAGCATTGGAATTTAATGACTAATTATAGCAATTATAAAATAAATGCAATAAAAGGAGGGGGTAATGTTTTCCACCATTTTACATATACAATACTCTCTTAATCAACACAACTCTTAAGCTCTCAAACTCTCCAAACAAACAACTCTATCAACTCAAACAAGTACATAACAACACCCTGCTAGCACCCCAAGATCCCTCTTGTATGAGCTCTTGCAACTATCTGCGAGCTCCCTGAACTGCAGCAAGTATCACATACCTGCAAATGAAGAATCAATGCATCATAAATAAATAAAATCAATACTGACAAATAATAAATCTAGCTACCGTAGGTACTAGCTACTGCAGGTAGAGTAAAGTACTGGGAGCTGTAAAAAACAACACAAGTAAAATAACAAACTACTGTAGTAGGAAAAAAAACTACAAATACAAAACAACTAAAAACCAAAGACTAGTGTCAAATATCTCAAAACACTATTGTCAACTCAACAAACACAATCAAACTCAACTCCTGGGCAGCCTTGTTTATAAGAGCTTGCTTGTAAGACCCACTACCCGACAACTTTCAAAGGAAAGAAGTAAATCTGACATTAGGGGAAAGTTTTAGGTAAAAAATTGACCTAACCCCTAAACTCCAATTAAACACCGGCCACTTCTAATAGAAATCGTAAGTCCGACCTCTGAGGAAAACATTTAGGTGATAATACAACCCTAGACCCCTCACTTGGGCATCCTAGTCTATAGGGCTTGATTGAAAGACCGACAACTCAGGCCACTTTGCTTATAGGGCTAGGTCGTAAGACCCATCATTAGACAACTTCTAAGAAAACAATAAGACCCACCCAGCTAAAATATTCGGGCTACCTTTAGTAGAGGTCATTAGTCCCTACCCAAATCTAGTCACACGGACAACTCTTGTTGAAAAATTATGGCAAAAGCCTCAAGAGAGAATTTCATCTTTAAATAATGTTTTGAATATAGTAATTATAATTCCCATGTTGAAAGCATGTGGGATTTCTATCATAGGATCTATCCAAATAATTAAAGCCTTCGAGTATCCTAGCCTATAGGGTTATGTTGTAAGACCCACTAGCGGGCTACTTCTAAGTGAAGTCGTAAGTACTATGTTTTAGAAATATTGTTAAGTAAATAGCGATGATCCCAAACCCCAAACAATCAAATTTAAACCTATGGGCATCTTGATCTAAATGATTAAGTTGTAAGACCCGTTTTCAGGCAACTTCCTAAGGGAAATAATAATTCATACCTAAATAATTAAAATCTTCGGGCAGCCTCACTGTAGAATTAGGTTGTAAGACCCATCATTGGACAACTCATAAATAGAGCAGTAAGCCCCACTCATAAATAAAATAGTAAGCCCCATTCCAAAGCAACTTTTTGGGCAGCTCATAAATAGAGCAGTAAGCCTCATTCCAAGTTAAATCCCCGGGCTACTTCCTAAAGAAGCTATAAGTCCCGTTCCAATGCAAACTCCAGGGTTACTTCTAAATGAAGTCATAAATCTCAAACTATATTAAATTTTTTTTTGGTATTCTAATAGATGTAAACCCCAAAACACCCAATAAAATTAAAACCCACATCTAACCACTTTAGTCTACTCAAAATCCCTGAGAAGAGGCAACCCATGACTGCTAATCAGATTCCCTGGACACTACGGTCAATGATTATTAGTGTTGGTAGGCTGAAACTAGGGTATACCCGGGACAACGGAATCATGGGATCTTGATCGGGTTTACCTTCATCTTCCCCACAATTGAGACTAAACACTTAGAAATTATTCATCCTTAATCGAGAGTTCTCTCTTACGTGTTAAGAGGGGTAATTAACTATGAGTGCTTGCGCTGCGCTCATGGGAAGTAAGGACTCCAAATCTAAATTAAACCCTGACACTACCCTCAGAGAAAATCTGGTTAATTTCAATCTGACTTAAGGGAAGTGAAATCTTATAACTGTAAAACAGGATTCATGCATTCGTGCCGCTTTTCTTGAGCCAACAATCATCTGGTTAGATGAACCCGATCATAATAATTTATCTGTGATATCATTTGAATGAAAAACCATTGATTTTAGGACACATGCTACATTCTTACTAATGAGAGATTGTTTAAGAATGTATCTAAGCGATATTACCGACAAAATATTGGCTCTTTTTGAGCTGAGGTGGTTCTCAGATGTATCACTTTTGAAAAACGTTTGTGGAATGTGAATGAATTTTGTTTTAACTTCTATTGGAAATTGATTTCATTTGAATATTTTGAATTTTTTAAATATTCTCATATTTTGCTTAAATTTAAGCTCAAAATAATTTTCATAAGAATTTGAGGGTATTTTCTCAAACAGACTTCTTTTTGGTTGAGATTCACTATTAATATAACCATCTTTGGGATTTTAAATATTTTTTATTATCAACTCTTCTTGCTTGTCAACAAATGATTTGATTCAACATCGACTTTGTGAATTGCCAAACAATTGTTAAGCTCAGAAGTTTGTATTCTATAATGAATATCTTTTGTAAAAGAGATTGAAGGCTTAATGCAAATGCAAATTCATTTATATTCAATGGGTTTTGTGGTTGCATATTGATTTATCCAATTCAAAATTTGTCTACTACAGCTTATTTTAAGGAGGATTAAACTTAAAATTTTAAGTTTACCTTTCATTTTAGCTTTCACAACATCCTCGCAACATCCTAGATTCCTAGTGTTTCATTTTCATGAATGAGCATAATATGCTCATCATCTAAATCATCATCAAGAGACAAATATGTGGAAATATGATGTGTGGTGAGAAATTCTATGAGGATTTGTCATTTTTACTACTTTTTTAGGGGCATATGCACTCTCAAACTGTAGGAGTATCATTTCCCATCTAACCAACTGGCCGATCCACGTTGGTCTTTTTATCAATAACTTTAGTGGATCAGTTTTTGAGATCGAAGTGATTCTATCAGAAAGCATGTAATAGCGAAATATTTTAGCAACAAAAACAGACACCAAATAATGCTTCTCGTTCGGAGAAGATCGTGTATCCACTCCTATCAATATTTGATTGATGTAATAGAGAGCATTCTCCTTATCTATTTTTGTGGGCTTCGAAAATTTGGCCCCGGCCTCCCCTCTCGTTTTTCTTTTTATTCGACGAGGGAGTTTTAACTGATAAGTTCCGGGGTAAATTTTGGAAGGCAGATGGGTTTGTAGATAAGACACTACCTAGAGATTTCGCCCTCATTTTGCGAGGACTTTATGATCTGAGTTCTGGTTTTCTATAGGCGCAAGCCCCTATAGTTAATTACCCCTCCCGATCACGAGAGAACTTTCGATTAAGGCTAGTCGTCAATCAGATACGTGGAGAATACATGTTATTTGACGTATAGTAGCAGCATGGGTTTGGATTTAGAAATTTGAAAGGTTTTGTATTTAAAATAGAAATTTTCACAATCTTGCACTTAAAGCGGATGGTGGGGGAATGAATGATGGGCCCGATCAAGATCCCATGGTTCCGTTGTCCCGGGCCATCGTGGTCCCTGGTCTACTTAGTCAGAGGAGGTAATCGACCCAACCTGACAGAAGGATCCTTGTCAGCAGCCATGGATTGCTTCGTCCAAGGAGACCTTGTAGACCTGGGTTGTATATTTGCCTAAGGGGATAAATTTGAATCCACTTTGGCTAACAGAGAGCTTTGTGCCCTATCGATCATATCTATTGATTCATATCTCAAAGATTTGATGACAATAAGGAACGTAATAGCATTGGCCATAACCGGTATTTCGTGATGCCCTTTGGCGGCAAAATCACTCGGTTCAGAGGCCCCGGGTCATAACCGTTTATCCTGCGATGCCATTAGGCGGCAAACCGTCGGTTAGATGACACGTACCACGTCCTTACTGGCAGGAGGCTGTTTTGAGAATGGATCATAGTGATATTTTCGACTAGGCATTAGCTATATGTGAGCTGAAGTAGTTTTAAATTTGTCTACATCGGCAAATTGTTGCGGAGGGTGGATGGGCTTTGCTTTAAGTGTTTGATAGTTAGATTGTAAATTTTAAATACTTTTGGATTTTTGGGATTTTGAGATTTTTTTTTGGATTTTTAGGTATTTAAAACGGCATTGGAAATTATTTGGAATGGACCCCTCCGGTTGAGATTTTTGTTCAACGCGGCCATCATCAGGGTCTTTGGGGGGCATTTTCATTTGTAGCTTGAACCTTGTCGACTGTCTGGCTGTCGACAAAGGATCGGGTTTTGTAGGCTTTATGCCTTTGTTAGTGGATTCATATTGTTGTAGGCCTTGAAGGTCTAATATGAATGTATTAAGAAAAATATGACGGTCGCCACAACCGTATATTTATTTGTTGGTTCGAACCCTGTCGACTTCTATTGACTCGTATAGAAGGATCGATTTTGAACCTGAATTCAATTGTCAGCCCGCGCAGCATCCCTAGACGTCACGTGTGTACTAATAACACGCTTGCCGGGGCCCATGCGGGTGTTTGGGGGCATTTATAATTGAACCCTGTCAACTCCTTTTATCTACTTAGGAGGATCGGGTTCAAATTTAATAACCCGCGCAACATCCCTAGACGTCACGTGTGTACCAATAACACGCTCGCCGGGGCTCATGCGGGTATTTGATTGTATTTACCCCTTTTAGTGTACCTATGTGTATACAAACTATGGTGCACGTGCGGGGTACTTTGAAAGTATTTGTAGACGCCTTCTGTCCGCTTGCATAGAAGTTGCGGATCCCGTGGCGTATCGTAGGAGCTTCTGAATTGAATTATTGCTGCTTTGCACATGTAGACTGTCGTGCACTACTCACATTTATAGTACACTAACGAGTCTCCTGCTTGTACTTATAGATGCTTGTGGATAGCTTGTAGAAACTCGTATTCTTTATGACTTCTGGTGTGGTTTTGATCTTTACGATACATCCACTATTGCTGGAGTTAGATGTATTCATCTTTAGACTGAAGTTGACTTTATAATACTGCATTTACTGTAGTCTTTATGCATCTACCCATGGGTGGATGTTGTGGCACATATATTTGTCTTCGTAGAGGACTCATATGTATTGCAGATCTTATATCATCGTCATGTATAAATTGTAGCTTGCAGGATGAAGCTTATTCTCCACTTTAACTTGTAGGAGATTGATGTAACTAATTCGTGGACCTTCACATTCTGCTCATTTGTCTTTCGACATTCATAAAAAAAAACCAATGTGTATTCTGCTTGCAAGATAACTGCCCTTGGTCATAGGGAAATTCACTGCATTCACACAACCATATGTTGGTTATTGTCCCTTGCATGTGAGGAGTCTCTTACTTATTCATTGCTACTCGTATTTGAATTCATATGCCGATACATCAATCATTAGTTAAAACTTTTATATTGTTGATTGCGAACATATCATGTCCCAAGTTCTTGATTGTGTATAGGCACTTGCATTTTTGCACATGTATGTTGTTCTTTGTAAGTAAATGAACATTTGAGCTAACATGACAATTCTCCAACGTTGATTAAAAATCTTGTATTATTGATTTCAATCATGTGGTTGTGCTTTCATCTGACCATTCCCGGTGAGCGAATGATGCTATGGATTACAAACCTTTCATTATCTTTGGACACAGCTTGTAGTTTGCAAGGGACTCATGCGTGGATGATAATTTCACTAAGCACCTTGTGTAGATGGCTTGGCCCCATATTTAGCACTAGTTTTCACCAAACATAATGTAAAGACCATTTTGCTCCCAGGTTCGTCCGGACGAAGTTGGATCGTCCGGGACGATCGGTACAGGTTGTGCAGGAAAACGTTTCTGGCTGCATGGTTCGTCTGGATGAAACTTGGATCGTCTGGACGAAAATTTTTCAGAGGGCAAGTCGTCAGGGACGCTATTTAATTTCGTCTGGACGAAATTCGTCTAGAGCCCAAATCGTCCCGGGACGAAGTTGCGATCGTCCGGGACGATCAGTCTGGATATTTATAGGAATGAGATTTTTTGGAAAGAGAAAGGACGTCTAGGAGAGAGAAAAACGAAGAAAAAGAAGGAAAAGAAGATTTTTGGGCGACTCCGGTCCGTTTTCGTTCGTTGCTGTAGTTAGAGAAGTTGACCGACTCGAGGTAAGGCACATTCTGCCTTTCTCAATTTTCAGAAATGTGAATTTTGACGACTTTTCTGTTCAGAATTTTGTTTCTGTTAGCGAATTTCTGGTATTATTTTCTTCTGACAAAGGTTTTATCGCGTAACTTTTGATATGTCTCTGAGATGATAATTGTGCCTGTTTTGAGTATTTTCTGGAAGATTTTTACCGGATATTTTGAATTTTGCGGTGTTTTAATTGAACTGCAAATTATCAGGATGTTGAAAAATATTTTGTCAGTACAATGAAAGTCTTATAATATTGTTGTGAATGTTATGTAGTAATTTAGTAAATTTCAGAATCTGTGAATTTTGTGTAAATTCGATATACTGCCGTTATGCCGCTGAATTTTCATATGAATTCTGCTTTTGTTCTGAATTTATACATTGAGTGAATTGATTAATTGTATGCTATCAGAAGGGAGTTATAAGGGGCCAGGATCCCTTGAGATTCTGTCTGTGTCAGGAAAATCTGAAATGAGCTCTGAAATCAGAAAATAAGTTCTGTTCCGGAATTCTAAATATCTGTTCTGTTATGTTCTGGTGCTATAAGCACAAAGGGAGGTATAAGGGGCCAGAATCCATTAAGATTCTGTCAGTGTCTGGGAAGGGAGGCATAAGTGGTCAGAATCTGTTGAGATTCTGTCAGGGTCAGGGAATTCGATGTTTGATATCTGATAATATGTTCTGTGACTTATCTGATTTGTTTTATTTCTGTACGATTTTGGTTGAATCTGATATGAATCTGATACGAATGATCTGATATGAATGTGATTTTATTTGATTTCTGATTTTTTTACGATTCTGGTTATTCCGTACGATTATGTCTGCTCTGTGACATGAAAGCTTTATAATATCTGTTATGAACTCTGATTTTAAATTACTTCAGTTTTCTGTATCCGTAAGCTAATTTCTGATGGATCAAGTATCTGTTCTGTCTGTTTTACGATTTCTGTACGGATACTTTTCGTATATGTTTTTCGATGTGAGTTTCTGATGATTTTGATTGGTGATTGATGTCTTGCTGAGCTGTTAGCTCATCCTTGCTTTCTGCGTGGTTTTCAGGTTCTGGGAAAGGGAAGGAGGTCTTGGACTAGACGTTCTGACTCTGATCTGTGATTAGGTACTTGATACTTTTGATTTTTTTGCAGTCATGACTTTTCTGTTCTGTTCTTTTTGTTTGAAGCCATGAACTGTATTGTATATGTTTATTTTGAGGAAAGGAAATATAGATGAACTATTATGCATTCGGATGTTTATAGTAGCTATGTGTTTTTCTGTCTGTTTAATACTTGGAAGAAAGTCTAAAACAAATTCCAAAGCTAGATCCTGGATTTTAAAAAGTTCCGTCGCGGCCCAATGCGAGCGGGATTCGTCCTGGTCGGGTTGGGTCGTGACACATAAGTCCTTCACATCTCATTTATGCATGTGTCATTTATTCAATTAGTTCAATCACTTAAGAACATGATTGAGATATATGGCTTATATCATGACATGCCTCATTCTTGGCCAATTGATTATCACTTAGGAGTGAGTTTTTCCCAATATTACAAGTTACTATCATGCTTTTAGGATCCTCACATAGTGACTTCGTAATGAAGCCATGTCTTACATAATCTCATTTTTTATATTTCACTTGAGATGATTGTCATTCATTTATCTTTTCATTTTTCGTAGGCATGTTATAAGAGAGTTGTTTGTTCAAATATTTCAAACTCCACATGATATTGTTCAACTCATGTTCAAGATTGATATCTCTTGCATTTGTTCACTTGATCCTTATTTGAATAATCATGGTTATCACTTGATGCTTGAATATGAATTCATCATTTTGATCACTTATCATTTGATTGCAATTATCATTCTTTTATGAAGTTCAATTTAATGTTATCCTCTTATATTAACTTCATTTGATTTTGAATGTCATCATTTAATATTCAATTAAGTCCCATTTATTGCAATCATGAGTTTTGTTCCCCTTCATTAAAATTTTTTATTCATATTGTTCAAGTCATTTTTTTAGTCCATGTTCTTATGTCCCCTGCTGTCCAAATAATGTCCAATATTCGTTCAAATCCTGAGTCTGAGTTCAAGTCCAAGTTCTGAGTCTGAGTTCAAGTTCAATCTGTCCAAATTCTTGAATCTTCAGTGAAAATTTCGGCAACCTCCCGGCGTCTCCCCCGTTTAGGGGAAAAACCAAGAGGCAACATTCCCCTCGACGCTACGTGAGCGTTTCAAGTAGGTGTCAAAAATGACATCGCGGTCGCATATATTTTTTTTTATCCCTGCCCGCTACGTGAGCGTTTAATGGTATTTTTTTTTATATATTTATAAGAAGAAAACACATATTAGAAATAAGCACAGATTTCTCCCCTCTGTACTACGCGAGCGTTCGGGGGGGGGGGGGGTACTTATATAAAAATAAAGAAAACACTTTTTTTGTCTCATTCCCCGCAAGCGCCGCACCGGTTTCCCGCTCTACAACGCTACTTGAGCGCCTAGGGGGTTTGCCGGCTCGTTGCTAGCATTGAAGAGGGATTCTTAAATCGCCGCAAGCGCCACGCCGGTTTCCCTCCCTACAACGCTACGTGAGCGCCTAGGGGGTTTGCCGACCCGTTGCAAGCCACGAGAAAAGAATCTTCATTTTTTTTTCTCTTTTTTTTTTTTTGAAACCTCTCCACACTCTTTCTCTTTTTTTTTGCATTCTTTTTTTTTTTTTTTGAATCCTCTCCACACTCTCTCTTTTTTGCATTCTCTTTTTTATTGGGAACCTTCACCTCTCTCTTTTTTTATCTTCCTCTCACCAACACACACACATACAAACATGTACATATCACAATATCAATAGGCAACTAATAAAATCAATTGGAGAGAAATGGTTATGTTAATTAATATTAACAACTAATACTAACATCAATGGGAACAAGAGTAATAAACCCATGAAAAAGCTCACTGTTTTGGAGTGGATTTGAGGTCTTTTGTGGGGTGCTAAGTGGACTGTAGGAAAATAGGCTTTGACGGGGTTTAGAATGGTGAAATGGGCTGATTACAGTTGGGTTTGCTAAAGGGTGGAGTTACTGTTTGATAGATGAGCAAGTGGGTGAAGGCTTGTTATAGTGGCTCGGTTATGAAGGATTTGCCCTTAACAGAGAAAGTAAAAGGGCTGTGAAGTGAGGTGGTGGAGTGCTTTTTGGTAGATACGAGCAGCTTTTCTCTTTTTCCTTTTGGAAGTGGAGGGAAAGAGTGCAAATACTCTGTAAGGGTGAAGGAAAGCTGTTGTATGAGAACCAGGGAGACAAGAGGAGCTTCTTTTCTTACATGAAATAAAGGAGCTTCACGTTATAACGATCTGGGCTGGGCTTGGTGAGGTGCGATCACAGCTCTCCTAGTCTAGACGCATGAGACGGGTGGAGGGAATTGGAGATAAAGGACGGGTACCGAGCTTGAAGAAGCTTTGCCCTCTGGAGTAGGATCGGGTGGAATACAGGGCTTACGAATGGCTTTAGCTTGGGCAGGTGTCCTCGAGTGCAGGCGATGTGTATGAAAAAATTAACGGACAGAGGAGGTGCAGTAGTTGTGTTGAAGGTGTATGTTACCGTATGGGAAGAGATTTTTTTTTTACCTGAGCTCAGTGGTTCCGGCTTCTTCAGCAAGAATCGAAGAGGGAGACGGGACAAATTAGGTGGAAGGCTGAGGTTATGAGAAGGGAAGGAGACTTATGCGGCTATGCTTACTAGAAGGTAGAAAGAAGACGGACAGGAGGCTTTTTTGTGCATCTGCTTCGGGGTCGACAGAGATAAAATTTTGTATCTGCTTCATTTCATTTTTAACGACAAAACATTGCTAAGGCCAGCTGTTGTCTGAACATCGGATTGACGGAAACTACAGGAATTCAACCGAACGAGGTAATCGGCATTTAATGGGCATTTGACTTTCTCTGTTTTGACACCTGCTCCTTGTTAAACTTTTACAAATTAATAGCCATACTAATGATATATCATTCCAGCATTAATTTAAAATGACAGGAGTGTACCAATAAGGCAAAAATCATCTTGATTTGCGTGTTGTTCTCGATCTGCGTGCCGAATGCCTCGTTTAATGTGTCGATTTCGCCGAATCTCGAAATTAGATCAATTAATAGTGGATTTAGGGTATTGCTGATGTTCTGGTCGCAACGACGCAGTCCGTTTCGTGATCGGACATCATTTGGGCAACGACGAGGCCTGATTTCCTTGGAAGGCGTGTTGTCTCGATTTGCGTGCACCACCTCAATTAAATAAATTGATAGTGCATTTAAGGTATTACCGATGTTCCGAACACAATGATGCAATCCGTTTTACGATCGGGTGTCGTTTGAGTACACGAGGGTAATTTTATATGGGGACCATTTCGATTTGCGTGCACAACATCAATTTAACAAATTGGTAGTGCATTTAGGGTATTATCGATGTTCCAAACACAACGACGTAGTCCGTTTCACAATCGGAAGTCGTTTGAGCAGCCTCGCACTTTAATTTCATGTGTTGATCATCCCTTTTGATCGATCTCGTCCGATTTGATTGCGAGGGGCCTCGACCTAGCAGAATTCGACGTCCTGATCGCAACGACGCCTTTCGTTTGACAATCAGAGATCGTTTGATCCTTCAAGTGAAGTGCTGCGCCAAGGCGCGTATTGCTTTATTCACCAGTTTTGGTCATTTTTCGCGTGGTTTGGTGTCTAGGGGTCAACAATTTTATTATGTTATGCAAATAATGCTCTAAGGGATTATTTCATAAGAAGCTTTCCAGGAATTGATATTTTAAGAATATGTAGGCTTAATATTTTTCTCTTAATACTTTTAAATGCTTCTTGACAGTCGTTACCCCATTTGAATTGATTATTTTTCTTCATTAGCTTTGCAAATGGTTTGCATTTGCGCCATTTGCCTAATATATTTTATGAGTCGTCAAATGAATGTGAGTTGTATTTATAAAGAACTAAGCTAACAAAGAGTTTTTTGCTGCAGCTTTTCGATGGTTGCATTCATTTTTTTGAGTTGATTTCAATTCCTCTATGGCTATGATATGTCGAAGAGACTTTCCTAAGAAAATTTTAAAAGTGCATTTGAGAGGATTCATTTTGAGATCAAACTTTTTGATTATCTCAAATACAACTCTGAGATCATCAAGATAGTCTTAGTGATCTTTGCTCTTGATGACAAGATCATCACATAACACTCCACTTTCTATTACATACACTCCACTTTCTAATAGATCAAGTCATCAAAGATGCATATCATAGCCTTTTGATATGTAGCTCTGACGTTCTTCAAGCCCAAGGGATGACCGTATAATAGAATGTGTCTAGGTATCTTGAATGATGTATGCCTTTCATCTTAAAGAAACATCTTAATTTGATTGTATTTTGATGATCTTTGAGTTAGAAGTATTGTCAACTAACAATCTTGATACTAGAAGAATGAAGTTTTCTTTTGGACATGTCTTGTTGATATTGATATGAATTTGACCATTATTTTTTCACGGGAATAATATTTTTTTCATTCAATTGACATATTTCTCTTCTCGACTAAAACTTGCTTCAATGAGCTTGTTTTTCTTCATAGTCACTTGCTTTTTAATCTTCAATCTCATTTATCTTGGAGCCTATTTGACTAGTGCTACATCAAGTTTGATGGCTAATATGTGAACTGACATATCAGGGGATAAACTGGCATCTTAACATGTATCTAGGCAAGTCAATCCCTCAATCCACATAATAGTACTTTTATTTTTTAATGTTATTATCAAGTAGAAGAGCATTGATGAAAGTTGGACGATGATCTTTCTTACTTTTTGGCATTTCAACATATATCCAGGCAAAACAATCCCTTAATCCACAAAATAGTACTTTTTTTTTTTTTAAAAATTTTATTATCAAGTAGTATAGAACTGATGAAAGTTGGGTGATGATCTTTCTTTGTTCTCAAATTGACTTATTTCAGTTCATCCATAATAACTTGTTCACCATATTCCAATTATTCAAGTGCATGTTTGGCTTCTATATCTTGATCATCTGAGAAGTTGACCTCATAAAAATTTCTATTCACTATTGCTTTTAGAATCAATTTCTACTTTATTATTGTGTAACAAGTTTCCTTTTGAGGATATTTCTATAAAATAGACAATCATGTTGGTAATGAGCACTGCAGTTGCGTTGGCATTGGTAGAAAAAATTTACAAGCCACTAAACTAGACGGTAGCTTCAGAGTTTCTAGTGTCGATAACAACATGGATAATTGGATGTTGGCTCCACGTTCTAGTTGAAAGGTAAAGGAGGCGTTCTGGATATTCATTTTGCATAAGTGAAAGATGGGGAATCAATATGCTTGCAAGAACTTAAAATCATGCTTAAGGGAAAATTTAGTTCATCAGGGATTTCATTTTAGGGATAGTTTTAAATTCTAATTTATCATGCTTTTGTTGTTATTATAGCTTATATACGACTAGCCAAAGATAAAAAGAAAAACTTTCACTACCTGAGTCAACTGAATTATGCGTGACTCAAAATTTTGTGCCCCATTTTTGTTGAAAGAGTTTTGGTGTTTCTAGGTCAAATTTTTAGAAGACATATTAGACTATAGATAAAATATTATTCAGAGATTTAGACGTCATTTTGTGACGATTTATGATTTGGTTACAAGTTTCTCATAGGCGCAATTCCTATGATTAATTATGCATCATTGCTCCTAGTGATGCAAGAATTATTTATTAAAGTTAATCATTAGAAGCTAGATGTTTAGCATATAATATTAGCAATTTGATTTGTAATTGAAAATTTACCATTTTATACTGAAAGTGGATTGGAGAAAGAATGATGAACCCGATTAAGATTCTATGATTTCGTTGTCTTGGGTTGTCACAGGTCTTGATCTATTTAGGTAGTGTAAGTTGTCGATCAAATTTCGATGAAGGATCTTTGTCGGTATTCATAGGTTGTCTCATCCAAATGAACTTTGTGAACGTGGGGTAGATGTTTAAGAGGACATTCAAAGCTAGAAAATTTTTGTTCAACTAGCTCTTAGCTTCCATAGTATTCTCAGACATTATGCTTAAACATTTAGAACATTAATCGGAGCATATGTGAGTGTTTATTTTTGACAAGATGTATGTTTTGTATAATAACCCAAAGATACAAAAAGCTTTTTAAAATGAAAAAATATATGAAAAATCTGAAATTTATGTAAGAAATTTTCTGTATGAAGTGGAGCGCGGCGGCACTATGCTTGAACTCGACTATGCATAAGAGCAAAACAACATCTGAAATGTTGCTGCGGTGCTTGTATCTCTGTTGTACAGTTAGGGGTGTCAAAATAGATTTTTGGATCGAGTTTGGGTCAAACCCGAAATTGACCCAAGTCCAAATAGGTAGACCCAAACCTGACTCGATTTTGTAAACGGGTCAAAAATTTAGACCTAGGCCCGACCTGTGTTGGTAATCGAGTTGACCTGACCCGACCCGCAAATCTGGATGTGAGCGTGTGATGCTGGTGAGCACTAAGTCTGGGAGTGAGGGTATGAAGAGCGTGGGTGCGTTGGCATGAGCGAGAGCTGGAGCGTTGCGGTTTATGAGTAGGTTCAACTCATGGGATTGTGATGTAGGAAAGGTGAGCGCGGGCTGTGGGGTCGAGCCACAAACACGTTCTTCAGGCAAGCGTAGGGATCGCCGAATCTGGGTCGAGCCGTGAGGCGAGTCAGGGACTACTGCAGGTGAGGTGAGCGCAAGGACCATGGGGTCGAGCCACAAGCGTAGGGACTGTGGAAGAGCATAGGAAAATCGGATCAGGTCAGCTTCGATTTTTTGGGTCAACCTGAACCCTACTCGTATGTCAAATAGGTCAACTCTAACCCAAAATTTTTCCTATGTATTATAATTCTTAAATCGACATGCAACATTGTGGCTCCGGGTCTGAGCACTGCGACACTATGTTACTAACATTATATATATATATAATAATAATAATAATTATTATTAATATCCCTCTTATCACCCCACCACCTCCCTTACTCACGCTCAGCTTGGTCAGGAAGGAAAGAGAAGAGGAAGGGGAGGAAGTAGAGAGAGGAGAGAGAAAACCCATTTATGGTCATTTTCATTTGTCGTTCCTTTTATGAAAAGTGTTCTAATCATTGTAAGTAACTATCCTCTTACTTCTATTTTCGATGATTTTGATTTCTATGGATTTATTTCTCTGAAATATGCTAAAATGACATATCTCCTAATTTTATAAGCTTTCATCGTGTAACATTTGATATGTTATAGATTTGATCATTATGAATGATTTAATATAATTTTATTGTATTTTCATTGATTAAATTTGTGTATAAGAATTTCTCTATGAAATGTGTGTGAAGATGTGCACTGAAATTGAAGTGAAAAATGATATATTGTGATTGGTAAGATGTACTGAACTATACGACGTGTTGAAATAATTGATATGTAGTGGAATATAATACTGGTTTGACTAGAAAGAAAAGGATGTACTATATTGATACTGATATTGATCTAATAGAAAATGAAATATTGATTGATATCAGATATATAGAATGATAACCCTATAACGATCTAACGATTCTAGAGTAATGATTTCAGAGCAACAATTCTAGATTAATGATTTCAGAGCAACGATTGGAAGTCATAAGGAGTTGGAGATTGATTGAGAGTCATAAGTGTAGGTGATAGATACCCTCATATGATTATATGATAGAATACTGATTATTGATTATAAAATATTGATTACTGAATGATTACTCATTACTATTATTGATACTATAGCCTACACCTTTACTGATGTTGTTTACTGCTAATACAATTACTGTTCCTGATATGATCGTTGTTACTGATATTATGGATTGCAATGTGATGTGTTATAAATTGAGCAATTAGTACAGATAATCGACATAGATATTAATGCATAGATTTTTATATATGATTTACAATATATTATTTCACTTTTTGCATTGATTTTAGATATAAGGTTACTTGCTGGGCTATTCGCTCATTACGTGGTTTAAATGATTTCAGGTAAGGAGCCTGCAGCTTGAGGCTATGTATAGTGGTGTTAGAGTAGTTTTATTTCATTTCTTTAGTTTATGTATTCTTTTGTACTTAGCTTGACTATTGTATATGTTATTTTGGACTCTACCGATATGATGTAATTTTTAACTATAAAAAAGTGAGTTATGATTTTCGCTGTTTATTGTTTTTCTTTAATGCAATTAATTAGCTTTGGATGTTAAAATTGATCTGATTGATTAATGAATAGACTGAGTGAAAAGATATGTCACGACCCAGCCCGGATACTCGATTTAACGAGGCGGGAACTGAAAGTTAGACGATATTATAATTTCATTCCAAATTCAAAATCCATATTAACATAAACTTTTGAACAACTGAAGAGCCACTAATCACTAAGAAAACTATAAATGAATCAATGTCAAAACTAATCATTTTCATTAATCAATGTCAAAACTAATCATTTTCATCAATCATTTTATCTATTGTCATTTGCATGTTGTCATCTATAAACATATTCTTCCCTATCAGTCATTCCAAGAACTTGAACTCTTGCCTGAAAATATTAGTTAATGGAATGAGTTTACGAAGTAAACTCAGTGGGTAACTGTTAAAACAATTAATATAAAAATTCTTTATTTACAATACATTTATAATCTTTAATATACATCCAATCATTTCTTAGTTTTATTTCATTCATTTCAGTAATTTATACATATCCGATCATTTTCCTTTAAAACATTTTAAAACTTTAATATTTCTTTTTCCCATTTAATTCGTACAGGAGCATCGTTTCAATGTAAACAAAGGAACAACCTTTTTCATTTTTTCCTTTTCCATTTCCATGACCTTTTCCTTTTTAAGTGCACAAGTTTGGCGTCCCTAGCCAGTACCATAAGGGGGTGAACTCCTGTAGTTTTCAATACCTTTTCCATTTCATTTTTTTTCCTATTTTCCCTTTTTTTTTTCATTTTCATCCTTATTGTTACAATTACATATAGCATATATTACATGTACATCTATAAATATTACCTTTCATTTTCATAAACTTTAAAACCTTATTGCGGATGAATTTGTTCTTAAGACTATAAAATCATAAGATGATTATACCTTCAACATTTTATAATACAAAATTAATCAATTACTTAGAAGATTGCAAACATGAATAAAATCATAAAACAATATAATTTACTCACTTTGATCTTTTAGTTCGTCGATCCTTGCCTCAACCTCAGTCTCAAAAATTTATTATTGTTGAATTCCTTGAAGAACTCAACTTGTACCACTTGATTTCTTTCTTTCCAAAATATCTAACATTAAATAACAAAATTTTATAAAATAAATTAATAATAAATCTAAGAAAATTTATCTAAAAGGACTTTTTTACTTACAACGAGGGAATATTTCGAATCCCAATTTCTTCCTCTTTCCTTTTCAAAATCTATTCTCCTTGCTTCCAAATCGCTTTCTCCCCCTTTTAGAAATTATCCTTTGCTTTAAATGGAGTAAAATAATACAAATTTATAGATAAAATTGAAAAGAAAACTCAACAAATTTTCTTCCTTCCTTCCCTTGGTCGTTCCTCCCTTTCGTTGAAATTTCTTCCAAATCTATCACTTCTTAAGAATAGGAAAGGAGAGGAGTCGTTAAATCTTATCCCCAAATGCGTTGGATGGCTAAAAACGGAAAATCGAAACTCCTAAAATCCTCCTCGCAGACCTTCGGTCGTTTGCCCTCCTCGCCCTCTATTCTGCGTTCGCGATAATCGTTCCGACTCTCGTTGGAGTCGCGACTATTAAAAGGGGTTGGCCGGTTCGGTTGAACCGGCCACCCATTCGGTTCGTTATAAGATAATTAAGAGAAAGAGAGAAGGAATTTTTTCAGTTTAGATTTTGGGGCTTGACATTTTGTTGGATAATATGCAATTTTTGACACTTACATGGTGTCTATGTAGCACATATACTCCTATTTATGATCCATGCTGTATCAGACACGTGTTAGATACAGATACGCCTCCGATACAACAATGATACGGCTTTGTTGTGTCTAATTAAAATATTATTTAAATTTGATCAGACACATGTATCAGATACTCATGTCCTATTAAAAAATGAAAAAGGGAACCGGAACTCGAAACCGCTCGGTACTTGGTACAGCTCGGTACCGGAAGGTACCGGAACTTGGTACCGCTCGGTACTGGAACTTGGTACCGCTCAGTACCTCTCCGCAATGCTCGGTACCATGCTCAGTATCAATGCTCGGTACTGCTCGGTACTGAGGGGTACCGAATGGTACCAAGCGGCACCAAGAAGCTAAAGAAAGCTTTAAAAAACTCTCACAATAAAAATTTGTTCCAGGTCGAACCCTACCAGGGGGCAGTCCCCCTTGGACCCCCGGCATATCTGCGACATATCTACACTTTTACTTAATTTTTTTTTAATGTTTCAAATTCATGTGATTTTATTTGTGTCAATCCTTCATAGGATAATGAGCTCTAGTGGCATATGAATTGGGTCTGATGATGGTCTATCAGAGACCAATTCAAATTTTTTTGCCATTTCAAATATTACACTTTGATTACTTTCTTAATTTTTATGTATGATTTCTATATTATAATGCCGTATCCGCTCCGTATCCGTATCCTATAATTTTAAGAATTGACGTGTCCCGTATCCGTATCGTGTTGTATCCATGTCGCCGTATCCATATCAGTGCAACATAGCATGGTGCACTTGCATGCTTTTCAATGTGTTTGCATAATATACCACATATTTTTCGATGTACTTATGCATTTTTTGATAGTTTGGCAGTTACATGCTTTTCAATGTGCTTGCATGTTTTTTATGTGCCTACCCTTTGCACTTGCATGCTTTTTCATTATTTACAGTGGATTCACACACTCTTTAATGAGCTCACATTTTTTATTATGTCTACATGATGCACTTGCATGCTTGTTGGTGCACATACATAGTGCACTTGCATGCTTTTCAATACCTTTACTTATTGCGTTTTCGTGCGTTTAGAATGGTGGTGTGCTTCTCCTAGCATTTGCACGCTTCTCATGCTGGTTGCACATTTATTGAGGTAGTGGCACATTTCTTTAGGCAGTGGTATGCTTCTTGAATCAAGAGGCATATTTCTCTAGTCAGTGGCATGCTTCTTGAACTAGTAACATTCTTGTATCTACTTTTGATACTTGTTAACTGCCGTTTGCTTTGTGAAATTTTTGTGAGAGGAGAGGAAATGATGCGAGTTTAGCACAAGTCATGACATCCATAACTTATGTTATTGTTTAATGTTGTTAGCGTAGCTCTAGCTGGCCCTAGTTTAGCTATTGTACTATTTCTCTGCTGCTTCCCCTTTTCAAGCTGCTGGCTTGCATCTGATGCTCTGTTTGCTATTGTTATGGCTCCGTTTAGACGTGGTTCTTTGGTGGGTTTTGTTGTTATGGCGTGTAACCCAGAATGGGATCTGCTTTGTGATGCAGGACTAATTAGATGCGATGATTATGTAGTCATTAAGGCATTGCACAACTCTTAGATTAGAATAAATTCCGGAAACAATTACTTAGCAATTCTCAACGAAGATTCAAAACAAATAAGGAAATGATTTGCTTAAGCAAATTTACATGCTCTGAATTTTGAAACTCTCAAGATAAATAAGAACATCACACAACGCAAACAGTAGGCTTCAAATTAAATCCCTAATCTAACAATGAGACGTAGGATGCATGGAAGATTACACTCAATCCCTACAAATGACTAAGCTTGGCAAGAGCAATTCGAAGGAGCTTTCGTGATTACAATCTAACCAATTGAGAATTTAGAGTTAGAAGAAATCGCATACAAATGGAGAAGAGAAAGACCTTTGCTCAAGAAGACATGAAGATCTTCCACTTGACGTCAGCAATCTCGATCCTTGTTGTAGAGAAAGAAGTTTCTCCAATAAGGGGCTAAGGTTCTTCTTCCAAAGGCTGACTTCAACACCTGATTTTAAACTCAGATTTTACTCCTGAAATCTGAGAAAATTCTCAGATCTTTTTATGCAAGGGTGGTACTTGGAGAAAGAGGACTCAAGGTAATTCCATGGCTTGGCCTAAGGAGAGGAGTTGAACAGTTGAGGAGAAGGGAGGATCGGCCAGGTGAGGTACGTCCAGGAAGCAGGAGGGTGAGGGCGGGTTGATCCACGGTGGAGAGGAAATTTGATTTCCTGATTCAATGGTTAAATTAGGAAATCAAATAATTAGCATAGGTGGAGGGAAATTTCGGCTGAGTGAGGAAGGGGAATTTGAAAATACTCCAAAGTGGGCTAATAGTCAATTAGGAAATACTTTCCTCTTTGGCCATAGAGGGAGCCGGCGGGATACCTGGGTGAGGGGGAATTAATGACAGGATTTTGATCTCCTAAATTTGGGCTGTAGGCTTTAGGAAATATTTAATCAAATCCTTTTTGAATTAAAAGTTCAAAATAGATATGAGTTAAAACTTTCCTAAAATGGGCAACTTAAATTAGGAAAGATTTTGAAATTCAAACTTGATTGATTTTGAATTTCAGAATTTTCCCAAGTAGTCTTCAACCCAATTAGGAAACTCAAAGAGGAAGGGAAGTGGGTGTGGCCGGCGTCTAGAGAGGATTCCGGGCAAGGTGGCCGGCGGTTTGTGGGGATGAGGGTGGCGGGTTTCCGGGTAAGGGGAAACCGTGGGTTTTGGGAGGAGAGGTGGTCGGGTGGGGTGGAGAAACCGGCGGCAAGGTGTAGGATGAAGAGGCTCGACGAGGGGAAGGTGAGAATACAAAAATAAAGAAAACCACGAACCCGGCCGTCTCCAAGGTTGGTGGGTGATGCGCCAATCTCCCTCTCCAAGGGTTCTCTCCAAAGTTCTCTCCAAGAACTCTCAAGCGCTCTCAAGCACAAGTGTAGGAAAAATTCTTAATAATCATTCATTCATTACCTTGAAAAATAAAACAAAGGGGCTTTAAATAGCCTCATACAAAAGACTCTAACCGACATGACACCAATGCCCTTAGGCTTACACATGACTAATCCCATACAAAGGGGTACAAAGGGAAATAAAATAAACACTCATAAGCAAATAATAAAATGCAAGAAAATAAAATACATCGACTCAAAAATATAACGACTCGATCGTGGCCGTAGATCGGCGGCCACGTCGCTGGTAAACTCTCCATGATGATCTGATGTCCCCATCATTCTCCCGGGGTGGGAGAAAACTCGACTCCGTCGAGTAGGAATCTCTGAAGCTCTCGTAGATCTCTAGTGCATCTGGGTCAATCTGCTGCAGCTCCTCACGATCTAGCCATGTGTCCTCTGACTCGGGCTTTCCTTTCCACCTGATCAAATATCTTCTTCGTCCTCCTTCTCTTGTGGATATGATCTCATCACTTAAGACTGCCTCCACTTGCTCTGCCATAGGAAATTTGGGAATATTTGGTAGTGGGGGTAGGCTTGGGATCTCACAGGGTGGGTTCACACAAGGCTGTTTTGATAGTGGATTTTGTGGGTTAAAATCAGGACCTTCATATGCCACTAAGTCTTCTATGTTAAAAGAGGGATTTATATTGAAATCTGCAGGCAGATCTACTATATAAGCATTGTCGTTAATTTTCTTAAGGATCTTGAAAGGTCCAGCACTCTTTGCATGTAATTTCTTAACTGTTCCTGGAGGGAACCGTTCCGGACGAATCCGCACCATAACAAAATCACCAACCTCAAAAGTTTTAAATCGACGTTTTAAATCTGCATGTAATTTGTATTCCTGATTATTCTTTTCAATTTGTTGTGCAATGTCTTTATGAAGTTCATGCAAATGAGATGCAAATGCTGATGCAGACTCAGAAATCCTATACCTAGAACTCATGGGAATCAGGTCTAACGGCTGTCTAGGTTTGAACCCGTATACAATTTCAGAAGGACTTCGACCCGTGGTTCGGTTAATTGAATTATTATAAGCAAACTCAGCAGTAGGAAGAATGGAATCCCAGTCTCTAATGTGTTCACCAACCAAGGACCGCAATAAATTACCCAGACTCCTATTGACTACCTCGGTCTGACCATCAGTCTGTGGGTGAAAGGCAGTGGAAAAGTGAAGTTTGGTGCCCATTTTCATCCACAGGGTTTTCCAGAAATAGCTAGTGAATTTCACATCCCTATCCGAGACAATGGTTTTGGGCAAACCATGTAAACGGACGACCTAATTGAAGTACAACTTCGCAATGTGGGAGGCATCGGATGTTTTAGAACATGGAATGAAATGTGCCATTTTTGAAAACCGGTCAACTACCACACAAATAGCGTCGTGCCTACGGAGTGTCTTGGGCAGGCCTAAGATAAAGTCCATGCTAACGTCCTGCCAAGGACAACTGGGAACAGGTAAGGGTGTGTAAAGACCAGTGTTCTGCTTACGTTGCTTGGCCAGTTGGCAGGTGTGACACCGACTGACCAGCCGACCAATATCTCTCTTAAGGCTGGGCCAAAAGAAACGGTACTCCACGGCTTCGATAGTCTTGTCCCGTCCGAAGTGCCCAGCGAGGCCTCCGGCGTGGAGTTCCCAAACCAAAAATTCTCTAAGGGAGGTACTCGGGATGCAAAGCCTCTGGGCTTTGAAAAGATAACCATCCTCCAGTAGGAAATCGTCCACCAAGCGTGTGCTGCCAGTGGACAAGAGAGTGTAGGTTTCCTTGAAGTCGGGGCATTCCAAATAATCCCTCTTTATTTGGTCAAAACCCACGACCTCTGCTCTCATCTCGGTGGTGGTCATCATACGACGACTGAGAGCATCGGCAACTTTATTTTCAACTCCCGCCTTATGTCTAAGGGTGTACGTGTACTCCTGAAGGAACTCAACCCATCGACCGTGGCGTGCATTCAATTTCTTTTGGGAGTTGATATAACGCAGAGCTTCGTGATCCGAGAAAATGACGAATTCTTGCGGGAGCAAGTAATGTCGCCAATAACGAAGTGATTGGATCACAGCGTAGAACTCTTTGTCATAAGTGGAATAACGTTGCCGGATATCGTTCAATTTCTCACTGAAGTAAGCTACTGGGTGACCTTCCTGGGAAAGGACTCCTCCAATTCCGACCCCCGAAGCATCGCAAGTTACTTCGAAGACTTTGGAGAAATCAGGAAGTCGCATCACTGGGGCTTCCACCATTTTTTGCTTAATCTCATCAAGAGCTCTAGTGGCGGCCGAGGTCCAGTGGAAATCACCCTTCTTCAGGCAGTCAGTGATAGGAGAAACAATTGTGCTGAAGTTCCGTATGAATCTCCTATAGAAGGTGGCTAATCCGTGGAAGCTGCGGACTTCCCGGATAGTCTGAGGGATAGGCCACTCTACAATGGCCCTCACCTTCTCGGGGTCAGCGGAAACCCCTTGGGCTGAAACGATGAAGCCCAGGAAGATGACGCGATCTACTAGGAAGGTGCATTTCTTAGGATTGGCATATAATTGCTCCTTCCTTAAGACCTCACAAACTTGCCTTAAGTGGTCCAAGTGCTGACTAATGGACTGACTGTAAATAAGAATGTCGTCAAAGTAGACGACGACAAACTTTCCCATAAACGGACGCAGCACTTGAGTCATGATTCTCATAAAGGTGCTAGGGGCATTACTGAGCCCAAATGGCATGACTAACCACTCATAAAGACCATCCTTAGTCTTGAAGGCAGTTTTCCACTCATCACCGGGTCGGATCCGGATCTGGTGGTACCCACTTTTAAGATCAATTTTGGAGAACAATGTTGCACCCGTCATCATATCGAGCATGTCATCGAGCCTCGGAATGGGGAATCGATATTTGACGGTGATCTTGTTGATAGCACGACTATCAACACACATTCTCCAAGTTCCGTCCTTCTTCGGTGTAAGAAGGGCCGGCACCGCGCAGGGACTAAGACTCTCCTTAATGAAACCTCGCTGCAGTAATTCGTCAACCTGCTTTTTAAGCTCAGCATGTTCCGTGGGGTTCATGCGATAGTGTGGTAGGTTTGGAAGGGAGGCTCCAGGGACGAAGTCTATAGCATGCTGGATGTCTCTAAGTGGAGGTAACTGATCGGGGAGATCATCGGGAAAGACATCAGCATACTGTCCTAAAATAGGCTGTACCTCCTCAGGAATGGGCTCGTCAGATTCAGTGGAAATCTCACGGCCAACTAAGGCAAACAGAGGGGCGCCTTGGGCAAACTCAGTAATCAGAACCTTGGCGGTGACAAGGTTCACGCCCTTTTTAGATTTGGCTGGGTTGGATTTCGTGGCATCCGTAACCCGGGGCTGTGATGGCAAAAGCTTAATCTTTTTGCCAGTATGTTCAAACACGCAGGTGTTTGAACGCCCATAAATGTGGACATCGTTATCGTAGATCCAGGGGCGACCTAGCAAAATTTGTCCAACATTCATAGCCAACACATCGCACCAGACATTCTCCTTATAGGTGGCAAAGGAGATGGGTACGTGGCTTCGTTCCTTCACTTCCAAGGCATTGGAGTTGACCCACGATACCTTATACGGGTTGGGGTGAGGAACGGCAGACAGACCTAACTGGGATACCATGCTGGAGGAAACAACATTAATGCAACTACCACTATCCACTATGATTTTACAGTTCTTGTCTTTGATTTTGGTGTAGGTATGGAAAATCGTGGTCCTACGCCAGTCATCAGTGGGTGTCGGGTGTGATAGTGCACATCTCACCACGCAGATGGGAGAGGTATCCGACCTTTGAAGGCAATTGAGGACCGTAGTGTCGTCCTCCTCCTCGAAGTATTCGCCTTCTTCCTCGACTTGATGGATCTGATCAACCTCGGGCTCGAGATCGTCCTCAGTCATCTCCTCAACGATCGAAACCTTATAAGGACTGGAGCACTGAGAAGCGATATGCCCATACCCCTGGCATCGAAAGCACTTGGTCCCGGGACTGGACCGAGGGGCATCCGGGGTGGGAGGTTTACTTCTAAAATCAGATCTAGGTGCAGGTGGACCCGTGGGTGGTCGGGTCGTGCTCCCCGGAGTGGGTCGTGAAGCAGGAGGGTGCGGGGTGGAATTACCGGCTGATCTATACGAGGGTCTAGAATCATGGGAACGACTCGGGTGATGAGAACGGGACTCCTCTAGATCAAGCACTAAGCTGTAGGCATTCTCCAGTGTAGTGACGTTCCGGGCAAATAACTCATTGCGTAGATCCTCACGCAACCCGGTCCGAAACATAGATAAGATTTGCGCGGGGGTGGTAGAGGTCTCCCCTTTGCATCTAATCAAGAAGTCATCAAACGAGGCGATGTACTCCTTCACTGGTTTGTTGCCTTGGGTCAACCTATTCCACCTGTCCAATAGGTGGGGGAAGTACGACGAGGGCAAGTACTTCTGTTTGAGTTCCCGCTTCATGGATAGCCAGTCTACAATCGGGTACTTATTCCTATCCTCCCTGAGACTCTCTAAGTTCGCCCAAAACTGACTCGCTCTACCCGTAAGCTTCATGGCAGCAAAACTAACCTTCCTGGCCTCAGAAATATCATACCACTTAAAGAAGCTGTCCATACCTTTGATCCAGTTCAGGAAGAGCTGGGGATCGAGAGTGCCATCAAAGGTAGGAGCATCAACCTTAATGTTTTTCATAAGTGGTGCATCGGGATCATGGCCGTGGTAGGTAGTACGATGATTGGCACGGTGATGCCTCTCATCCAAATCAGGATCATGACGTGGATCATGTCCATGGTAGTGAGCTCGATGATTAGCCCGATGTGGCCTCTCATCCGGGTAGGTTTCATCCCCATACATAGAAGTGGGTCTAGATGGGGTGTAAGGAGTAGGGTGGTCTCTAGTCCGCTCAAGTGTATCGAATCTTTCGGTGGTGTTCCTACGAAGCTCAGCTAGATCCGCCTGGTTTTCCTTGAGTTGCTGGCTAATAGTGTTCATTTGGCCTACCAAGAGGTCTAAGGTCCTTCCTAGTTGTTCCGGGTCCATTCCTAAACACAATGGGATACTTTGAGGGTTTTCTAGAAAGTGGACAGCAAGCTAGGGAGTGAAAAGACACTCTAAAATGACCCTATATGGTGCAGGAATTTCAGGGACAGCCAACTACACTCAAGTACTAAGTCACCCTAACAAGTAATAATGAATGCAAGGTTTAAGGACAGCAAAAACACCCTAAATCAGTGATCCTAAAGTTTGTAAAACTGCAGGAATTTTTTTCTGGACAGCACACTAACAAGGGTGTAAGATGAACTTACGATGTTTTATGCTCACAAAATGACATGTGATGCTATACTAGCACTCTAGGGATGATATGGAAAACTTTCTAAAAGAAATTAATGTAAAATGAAAGCACAAAAGGGAAAACTACCAGGAATCCTAAAACATGCAAGAGCATACCATGCTCTGATACCAGATGATGCAGGACTAATTAGATGCGATGATTATGTAGTCATTAAGGCATTGCACAACTCTTAGATTAGAATAAATTCCGGAAACAATTACTTAGCAATTCTCAACGAAGATTCAAAACAAATAAGTAAATGATTTGCTTAAGCGAATTTACATGCTCTGAATTTTGAAACTCTCAAGATAAATAAGAACATCACACAACGCAAACAGTAGGCTTCAAATTAAATCCCTAATCTAACAATGAGACGTAGGATGCATGGAAGATTACACTCAATCCCTACAAATGACTAAGCTTGGCAAGAGCAATTCGAAGGAGCTTTCGTGATTACAATCTAACCAATTGAGAATTTAGAGTTAGAAGAAATCACATACAAATGGAGAAGAGAAAGACCTTTGCTCAAGAAGACATGAAGATCTTCCACTTGACGTCAGCAATCTCGATCCTTGTTGTAGAGAAAGAAGTTTCTCCAATAAGGGGCTAAGGTTCTTCTTCCAAAGGCTGACTTCAACACCTGATTTTAAACTCAGATTTTACTCCTGAAATCTGAGAAAATTCTCAGATCTTTTTATGCAAGGGTGGTACTTGGAGAAAGAGGACTCAAGGTAATTCCATGGCTTGGCCTAAGGAGAGGAGTTGAACAGTTGAGGAGAAGGGAGGATCGGCCAGGTGAGGTACGTCCAGGAAGCAGGAGGGTGAGGGCGGGTTGATCCACGGTGGAGAGGAAATTTGATTTCCTGATTCAATGGTTAAATTAGGAAATCAAATAATTAGCATAGGTGGAGGGAAATTTCGGCTGAGTGAGGAAGGGGAATTTGAAAATACTCCAAAGTGGGCTAATAGTCAATTAGGAAATACTTTCCTCTTTGGCCATAGAGGGAGCCGGCGGGATACCTGGGTGAGGGGGAATTAATGACAGGATTTTGATCTCCTAAATTTGGGCTGTAGGCTTTAGGAAATATTTAATCAAATCCTTTTTGAATTAAAAGTTCAAAATAGATATGAGTTAAAACTTTCCTAAAATGGGCAACTTAAATTAGGAAAGATTTTGAAATTCAAACTTGATTGATTTTGAATTTCAGAATTTTCCCAAGTAGTCTTCAACCCAATTAGGAAACTCAAAGAGGAAGGGAAGTGGGTGTGGCCGACGGCTAGAGAGGATTCCGGGCAAGGTGGCCGGCGGTTTGTGGGGATGAGGGTGGCGGGTTTCCGGGTAAGGGGAAACCGTGGGTTTTGGGAGGAGAGGTGGTCGGGTGGGGTGGAGAAACCGGCGGCAAGGTGTAGGATGAAGAGGCTCGACGAGGGGAAGGTGAGAATACAAAAATAAAGAAAACCACGAACCCGGCCGTCTCCAAGGTTGGTGGGTGATGCGCCAATCTCCCTCTCCAAGGGTTCTCTCCAAAGTTCTCTCCAAGAACTCTCAAGCGCTCTCAAGCACAAGTGTAGGAAAAATTCTTAATAATCATTCATTCATTACCTTGAAAAATAAAACAAAGGGGCTTTAAATAGCCTCATACAAAAGACTCTAACCGACATGACACCAATGCCCTTAGGCTTACACATGACTAATCCCATACAAAGGGGTACAAAGGGAAATAAAATAAACACTCATAAGCAAATAATAAAATGCAAGAAAATAAAATACATCGACTCAAAAATATAACGACTCGATCGTGGCCGTAGATCGGCGGCCACGTCGCTGGTAAACTCTCCATGATGATCTGATGTCCCCATCACTTTGTCATTATGCTCTGGTTTGTCTCGTTTTACTTTATTGAATGTTCTGCTGGTCATATTGCTAAACTTTGACTGAGATGTATGCTTGATTTTGACTTTTAAGGTTTTTAAGGTATGAATTCCTCAATTCTTCATTTGCATAAGCTTAAGAGTTCATGTTTGATTTAGCTAATGTACGTGTCATCCTGCTTAGATTGGTAGATCTTCTGATATGGAGCAATTCTGTACTCATAACGACATCAAGTATTTAGAGAAGCAGAAAATGGCCGAAAGTTCCATTGTACTCTTCAACGCAGAGAATTTGCATGAGACTTCAACCAATACGGATTCTATTGATATGTCAGACAGTGTACAAGAAGCATTGCACCGGTCAAGCATGGACATAAGGTAACATCAAAGATAAAATTGTTGCTTATAAATCTCCACCCTTCCATTTTCTGTCATTATGCTGGTACAAAGAAAATGATAAAAATAGTAATAGTCCATTAACTCTTTATGAAAGATCAAAATAGTCCTTAATTATATTAAATGGCTATTAAAGAGAAATCAAAATAGTCTCACCATGAGATTATTTTGATTCCTTTTTAAAGACTTGAGGGATTAAAATGATCCTTTAATATAGTTGGAGATCATTTTGATCTTTTATAAAGAGTCAATAAATCATATTAGTCATTTTCTTTGCTATTACATATTAATTTTGTGTTTACAATGAGCAAGAAAGTAAAACTAGTCAATATCTTACACAGTTTTGCGGATTAGATTGTGTAATGCTTGTTTAGTGCTGAGGCTTGCTAGATCTTCATGCATCCTTGATGCATAAGTGATAGGGTATGGTATATGCTTGTACAGAAAAGCTGCTTTATTTTTTCTTTTTATTACCAAATAACATGGAATATCTAATTTTCAAATATATTATTAATGTTGAAGTTTGAATGTCCCTCATTTGAAGAGCAATTCAATCTTCTTACACTGAAGGTCTCATAATCAACTTGTAAGATATTTGTGGTGTGATATGATAATAACAAGGACATGGATCCGTTTAAGACATGATTCTTGCCAAGGTCTTTAATATGTTAGTCCGAGATCAATTTTGTTGGAAAATCTATCAAATTTTTTTACCTATGAAGATGCACGCAAGATTCTCTAAAGGATGCTAATACCGTTATTTTTCAATTTACATCAAATTGTCTTTCTAGTGCAAGCTTCTATTTTATTCTGGACATCATTCAGTAAGATTTGTTACTGAAATTAGACTTTTTTGGTTCTCGTATTTGTCATGGGACACAGATGAACATTGATTGATTTTGTACCACATAGGGGATTATAGATCTATCTGTTATAGATGAATGATATTTTATGTGGAAAGAAAGACGTCACTTCATCAATTTTTCTTTTTTTTTTTGGGGCATTTAGGCCATTTAAGGCAAACTTGTGGGCTCCGAAAAATTCCAATTTTTTAGGATGTGATTGATCCCGGGGGAATTTTCAGAAGGCAGATTGGGTTTGTAGATAAGACACTACCCAGAGATTTCGCCCTCATTTAGTGAGGACTTTTTGATCTGAGTTCTGGTTTCCTATAGGCGCAAGCCCCTATAGTTAATTACCCCTCCTGATAACAGGAGAGAACTTTCGATTAAGGCTAGTCGTTCAAGTGTTCACATAGGTAATAAACCTATCATATAATAGCAATAGTTTAGGGTTTTAACTCTTGAATTTGGATTTGAATTTTGAAATTTGGAATTTGAAGTTTATCACCATGAACTTAAAACTAGTGGTGGGGGGAATGAAGACGAGCCCGATCAAGATCCCATGGTTCCGTCGTCCCGGGCTGTCATGATCCCTGGTCTACTTAGTCAAAGGAGGTAGTCGACCCAACCTGACAGAAGGCATCTTGTCGGCAGCCATGGGTTGCTTCGTCCAAGAATACCTTGTAGACCTGGGTTGATATTTGTCTAAGGGGATATATATGAATCCACCTTAGCTAACAGAGGGCTTTATGCCTATTGAATATACCCTATGATCCATTGCTCAATGGTTTGACGCCTTTAGGGAACATACGGGCTTTGGCCGTGATCGTAATATAATGGTGCCATTTTGCGGCAAAACCATCCGATCAGAGGGCACGTGCCACGTCCCTGTTGGCAAGAGACTGTTTGAGGATGAATCATAGTGATACACCCGACATGCATTTACTCTTTGTGAGCTGAGGTTAGTTTCAAATTTATCACCCCCGACAAACGATTGCGGGAGGTGGATGATTTTTAGTTTTGAGTTTTTAGGTGATTGATTTTATTTCAGATATTTAAACATTTATTGGATTTGAGATTTGACCCCTCCAGTTGAGATTTTCGATCAACACGGCCATCATCGGGGTGACATTGAGTCCACTTTTATTTTTGTAAGAATTTGGTAGGAATGGTATTTGAAAAATATTTTTGAATGGACCCCTCCGGTTGATATCTTCGTTCAACACGGCCATCATCGGGGTGGCATTAAGGTCACTTGTATTTTTGTAGGAATTTGGGAGGTATTTTTGTTATTCAAGTCGTGTCGACTCCATTCCTTTCGAGGAGGAGGATGAAACTTGAATATTAAACCCGCGCAGCATTCTCGAATCGTTGGATTTGAGATTTATATGCGACGATTGGAGCACATGCGGGTTGTAGCATTTGACCCTGCGCAACTTTCTCGATTATTAGTATTTATGCTTTTAAAATGTTAACCGGAGCACATGCAGGGTGTATTTGATTTAAGGGATCGTATTTAATACATAAGGGGCGCTTTAAAATATTTAAACATGATCCATTATGCGAGAGCAATTTTATTTAGAAAATGTCCGAAATTTCATTTAAGGGGGCCTACGAACGCCTTCTGTCCGCTTGCAAACATGTTGCGGATCCGGTGGCGTATATAGATCTCTTAAAGACTATTGATTGCAGAATATCATGTAGATCTTATGGATAGTTTTCATGAATGAACAAGTTTGATATCCTAATCAAATTGTCACCTTCGATTGATATTCATTGTAGTTAATATAAACATCTACAATGAGCCTCCAATAGATGTTGTGATTCCCTTGATTTTAAATTTGTAGCACCGTCAACACTTATGCTACCCATAATCATAAACTTTGTTTTATATGAAAAAGACATAAGTCTCAAGCCATATTACATTGGAATATTATATATATTATCACTTAGGGAATTCCAAATGCACTTTGTCAATTGAAAGGCTAATTGTCTTTTGATAACTTTGATTATATATGAAGGAATCTCAATGTCTTAAACCAAATAAGATGCTGAAGACGATTGATATAGGTCTATTAAAGTTTCATCACTCATCACTCGAGAGTATATCTTCCTTCAATAATGTAGTTTCAAACATATTGCAATGTGACGACATTTTGAAAAATTAATGATTTAAGAGCTTTTGAATTAATGTTGATTAAACATTTTGAATATTTAATAAAATAATTCAACATCAACAGAGTCTATTTAAATTTCCATAGAAAATAATATCTTTTATGATTTGACAATGGCTCAAAATATATTAACCATTTCTTGGAGTGCAAGATCCTGGTTAAAAGCTCATTATATAGATATTACATATCAATTCAGTTTTAAACCAAGTTCATATTTGAGTTCATTTCTGAGTATAGGTTAAACATTTTTTTTTTGATCAAATTTTGATTTAAAATTGATTTTATGTTTGAATTTCATTCAAATCAATTTTCAAATTTTTAGTCCAAGTCCTCTGATGTTCAATGAAAATTTCGGCAGCCTCCCGGCGTCTCCTCCCCACCGAGGGAGAAATCGGGACGGCACTGCCGTAGTTTCTTCCTACCCGGACCTAAGGTCGACGGCGTAGGGGCTTCGAATTTTAAACCATCCCGGTCGGACCTAAGGTACGACGACCGGGGTCTTCAATTTTGGAACCATCCCGGCCGGATCTAAGATGCAACGGCCCGGGGTCTTCAAATTTTAAACCATCCCGGTCGGACCTAAGGTACGACGACCGGGGTCTTCGACACCTGTTGAAAATCACTTCATATTTCTCCATCTCTCATCATTTTTTTTTTAATAATATATATATATATATATATATATATATATATATATATATATTATATTATATTATAATAAATAATATTATATTATATACAATACATTATATAAATAATATTTTATATATAATATAATTAAAAAAGGCAGAGAGGGAGATCGGGAGAAGCAAGCCCGATCGGGCTAGGGCACGGCGATGGCTCACGCACGGGCTCGGGATTCCTGTCGGTGACGGAGGCGGCGGAGGCGGGTTCGACCTCGGCAGGCGGTGGCTGGCTCGGCGGCGTTTCAAGGCCGGTGATGCGGGATCAGGCCGGCGACGGTTTGCAGGCGTCGGGTGCCGATCGCGTAGAGGAAGGAGCGGCAGTCGGAGATGGAAGCGCTGGTCTGCCTCGGCGTCGGATGTTTGAGTCGTCGGTGAGTGCTGAGGGACGGAGGCCGGCGTCTAGTTCGACGGAGCCGAGAGGTAAGTTCCGGATCTTCCTTGCGATTTTCTGTGCGTGTGTGCGTAAGAGCGAATGAGCGGGGGCATTGTTTTTTTTTTTTTTTTTTTTTTAAGTCGTGAGTATGTCGGTGGTTCAATCGTCGTGAGGTGGGACCGACAGAGGCGGTTGTGTCGTTTGGGGCTTAAGTCGGTCGGAGGAGCGGTTTGTCCTATCTGGCGTACAGCAGTTACAGTCAACAAATGCCCCCCAACAAATATGATATGCGCTCTATAGCAGATCATGTTTGTTGTAAACTGGTTGACCCTACAGATCTCTAAAATTTTATTTTAGATATCACATAGAGGGTCTTTTAGATATCCCTGATTTATCCTTTTGATTTGTCAGGAATTAACATTTCTTCTTCCCTAGCTTTGTGCTTTCATGGGCTTGATGAAGAATCCATATTGATGACCTAAATCCTTTAGAATGATATTAGGTTGGTGGCAAATAGTCATCTGTCCAAAGCTTTTTACATGACGGACTTTGATGATGACAATATTCCTTTAGTTCAGCCTATAGCTTTATAAGAACAGCAGGATAACTTCTTCGGTCCTAAGCTTCGTGCTTTTTCGGACATGTTGAAGAAGTGAAGCTCCTTCGATCTTAGCTTTGTGCTTGATAGATTTATTGAAGGATAATGCTTCCAAATTTGATAGGAATTTTTATTGTGGCTTGGTGCCTTTGAGTTGATTGAGATTTTTCTGAATTTTACCTCAATCCATTTGTTAGTTGAGAATTTTTTTTTTTTTTGAATCTGAACTGCTTTGATTTGCTAAATTGGACAAATATCAAACTTGATAGTATTTGTCATCGGGCTAACAAAACAGACGCTTTCCTACTACGGCCTCTTATAACGGCTTGTTGAGTAAGTAAAGCTATCAGTGGCTCGGCCACATATAGGCTTGTTGAGACTGATATTATATCTGTTTGAGCACTGGACTTGTACTATAACAGTTCATACTTGTCGAATTTGATTTGTTGAAGTTGTAGATCAAAATTTCTTCTCAATCCGAACTTCGAGATTTTGGCAAAATTTTTGCGATGATCGTATATTTGCTTGCTTGAAGGCATCAGCTTCTGCCCCATATATATGCTGTGATAGCTTCATGAATGATTTTAAATATTTATTTGAGGTTCGATGATAACCCAAATAAATATTTAAAATGCCCCCTGTCTTAAAGGGAAATTTCATCCGTCACCAGATTTTTTTTGCATTTTTAAACTTAAAAATGCCCCCTGTCTTGTGGGAGAATTTCTAAGACATCTTAGAATTATTATCTCCTTTTACAAAGGGAATGATCTTCAACTTACGTTTTTAAGAATAATACTTCTTTAAGTATCTCCCATTGATTGGGGGCATAGGTCTTCGGCCTTCCAAATCGATGAGTTGATAGGCTCCTCCCTGATATACCTTTTCGATGACAAAAGGGCCTTCCCAATTTGGTTCAAATTTACCACCAATTCTTTGGTGTGGGATAATTGGTCTTCTCAGTACCAAGACCAATTCTCCTTCTTGAAATGCTCGATGACGTATCATACGGTCAAAAGACTTCACCATTCTTGCTCGATAAATCTCTAAATTTTGTTGAGCCTGGAGTCGGACTTCATCCAACGCATCAAGCTCTTCCATTCGTAGGCGAGCATTATGTTCTTCTGTGAGATCATACTGAACAGCTACCCGAAGTGACGGTAACTCAACTTCGAGTGGCAACACAGCTTCAGCTCCAAACACCAATGCATAAGGAGTTGCTTTCGTTGGTGTTTTGTATGTAGTACGATATGCCCATAATGCTTCTGCCAACTTAGTATGCCATTCTCTTTTATTTTTTGTAAGAATTTTCTTGAGCAGCTTTACGAGCGTTTTGTTGAAGGCTTCTGCTAATCCATTTGCCCTTGGATTATAGATTGATGAATATCTCCAATCAATTTTATGTTGCTCAATGAATTTATAAATCTTGGTATTTTTGAAAGCTAAACCGTTGTCTGAAATTATGCGGCGCGGAATACCAAATCTGTAGACAACATTATGAGTGAAGAAGTTAATCACATGATGAGCAGTGACTTCTTTGAATGGAACTGCTTCAGCCCATTTAGAAAAATAGTCTGTTGCCGCTAATATGAAGCGATGCCCAGCAGATGATGGTGGATCAATTGGCCCTATTACATCTGTCCCCCAGCATTCAAATGGCCAGGACGCTATAGTGGGATGTAAAGGATTTGGAGGTTGATGTATGATATTGCCATGAATTTGACATTCGTGACATATATCTGCATGATTTGTGCAATCCTTTACCATTGATGGCCAGTAATAACCCATCCTTTTAACTTTGATGGCCATTTTAGGACCTGATTGATGTGCACCGCATAGTCCTTCATGAACTTCAGAAATAACCTTATCAGCTTCATCCCTCCCTAAACAACGCAGCCACATTTGCTCAAATGACCTTCGATATAGCGTATTGTTGACAAACGCATATCGCAATGCTCTCTTCTTGATCTGTGTAGCTAATGATTTATCTTCAGGGAGTTTGTTTTCTCTGAAATAGTTGATAAAAGGCTGTTTCCAGTCATTTTGCTCTTCAACTTCTAGGCATTCAAGCCAAGATTCAGATGCTCTACCAAATTTTCTTCCTGTAAACATCTGAGGTTTATCTTGTTGATTTTCAGGAACAATTTGTTGGGGAGATTGAGGAATAACCGAAGTTGTGTCCTGCTGACTTGGATTTGTTGACCCCTCTACCTGCGGGGAACACAAAATTGCTGGTTCTAGTACTCGACGTGTGTTGACACTGATTAGTACTGGCTCGTCATTCATGCTTGCCATTTCTTTAGCAAGTTTTGCTAAAGAATCTGCTTTACTATTATGAACTCGAGATACTTGAATTAATGTAATATTTGCAATCTGCTTCATGAGCTCGAGGACTCGCCTATGATAGTGAATCAATCCAATTCTGCCAATCTTATAAATACCCATTACTTGATTTATAATGAGTTGAGAATCACCAAAAATTTTGAGATTTTGAATTTTCATTGAAATGGCGATCTCAAGACCCGCTATTAAAGCTTCATATTCTGCTTCATTGTTAGTTCTAGGTTCAGTTAAACCAAATGAGAATCTCATTATCCCTCCATTTGGCGCTATGAAAATAAGACCGATACCCGCTCGAGCTTTGGGGAGGTTTGGAGGTTGGGCAGGTTTAATTGAAGATGCACCATCAAAATACATTTCCCATATTTGTGATTTCTCTTCTTCTAGAACAACTAGAATTTGTTCATCGGGCAGATCGTCATTGAGCGGCGAGTCTGCAGAAACGGCATGTGAGGCCAGAAAATCTGCTAATACTTGCCCTTTCACTGCTTTCTGGGGGACATATGTGATATCAAACTGCAGAAGTATCACCGCCCACCTAGCTAGGCGACCTGTCAACGCTGGTCTTGTCATCAAGAACTTCAGCGGATCGATCTTTGATATCAGTGTAATTTTATGAGACAACATATAGTGGCGTAGCTTTTGGACTGCAAAAATTAACGCCAGGCAGTGTTTCTCAATTGGAGAGTAGCGTATTTCTGCCCCGATCAATCTTCGACTGATGTAGTAGAGTGCATTTTCTTTGCCTTCTTCATTGTGCTGAGCTAGCAGTGCTCCGAGGGACTCTTCCAATGCTGCGGTGTATAGAATAAGAGGCTTCCCTGGAATTGGTGCTGCAAGGATGGGTGGGCTCAGAAGATATCTTTTGATACTATCAAAAGCTTCTTGGCAGTCATCATCCCATTTAAAACGAATGTCTTTCTTCATCAGCTTTGCAAATGGTTGACATCTGCCTGATAAATTTGAGATGAACCGTCGTATAAATGCAAGTTGTCCTTGTAAAGAACGAAGTTGACGGAGACTTTTCGGAGGCGGCATTTCTATGATTGCTTTGACTTTGTTAGGATCCACCTCAATTCCTCGGTGCCGTACAACGTACCCAAGAAATTTTCCTGAAGAAACTCCGAAAGCACATTTGAGTGGATTCATTTTGAGATTGAATTTTCTGATTCTTTCAAATACAATTCTCAAATCTTGGAGGTGATCTTTTCGATCTATACTTTTCACAACAAGATCATCCACATAACATTCAACTTTCTGGTGGATAAGCCCATCAAATATATGTGTCATGGCTCTTTGGTATGTGGCTCCCGCATTCTTCAAGCCAAAGGGCATGACTGTGTAGCAGAATATGCCGATAGGAGTCCTGAAAGATGTATGCTTTTCATCTTCAGGTGCCATTTTGATTTGGTTATATCCCGACGACCCATCCATAAATGAGAATATATCATAATTGGATGTATTGTCAACCAACAGTTCTGATATTGGAAGTGGGAAGTCGTCTTTTGGACACGCCTTGTTAAGATCTCGAAAATCGATGCATATGCGAATTTGTCCATTCTTCTTTTTCACCGGGACAATATTGGATATCCAATCAGCATATTTTTCTTCTCGAATGAAACCTGCTTCGATGAGCTTCTTGGTTTCTGCAATCACTTGCTCTTCAATCTCCAACCTCATTCGCCTTGGAGCTTGCTTAACAGGTACTGCACCTGATTTGATTGCTAATTTATGAACAGCTATATCAGGGGATAAGCCTGGCATTTCATCGTATGTCCAAGCAAAGCAGTCCCTGAATTCACTGAGTAATGCTTTCATCTTTTCAACTTTATTCTTGGAGAGAAGAGCACTAATGAAGGTCGGGCGAGGGTCCTCATCAGTTCCCAAGTTTATTTCTTTAAGCTCATCCATGGTAGCAGCCTGTCCTCCATCTTCAAGTTCTTCAGGTGCAGGTTTAGCTTCCACATCTTTCTCTTCACTTATATCCATATTTTCATCAATCGAATTTTTGTCATTTATCGCATAACATACATCTCGCTTAGTATGTTCTGCTTCAATAAATCCCAAGCCTTTTGTATCACGATTACCCATTTTTGATAATTCGTTACACCACATTCTTTGAAAGAAACGTGCTCGTCGTCGAGTGACCATATTATGAACTCCAGCTTTTTGTATCATTTGCTGAATTCTTTTGGGACAATATCTAGGCATCTCTGTAGGAATTATTTCTGTATCTTCATCGAAATTCCCAAGCTCATTGATATTATCTTCTTGATACTCTCCAAATTTGTAGAATAAGCTTCCCGGTCCACTACTTCCACGTAGGGGAGGTATATAAAATGTTTTAAGCTCTTCAACATTATGAACCTCACGGGATACGATTTCTCTAAAATGTTGTGGAGGGATCAGTGTAACTATAAAAGTATTCTCCCTTGACTTTTCTTTAATCAAGGGCTTGTGGATTTCAGAGATATCATCATCTTCCTCCGTGTCACTTCCCAGGTGGCGTACAACTTTATTTGATTTAGGTAATGTGTTAGCCCTTTTCAGAAAATTTGGTGACTTTCTTCTTGTCTCCTTTTCTTCAACTCCTTTGAATTGTTTTATACTCATTATGGTAGATGCTTTACTTGCAGAAGATTTCATCGGCTTTACTTTATTTGGAATGAAGTATTTTGCATCATCATAAATTTTCACTTCGTGGACTGCGAAGGGTTGTATATCTCCAGAAATTCGGAACTCTTCCCCATCCTTTAGATATTTCATGCATTGGTGCATAGTTGATGGAACAAGACCATTCTCATGGAGCCAAGGTCTACCCAAGAGTGCCTTGAATGAAGTGTCTGCATCGATAATATGAAATTTGGCTTCTGTGTACAGTTCTCCAAATTTCAAGGGAAGAACAAATGAACCTACAGTTCTTTGTCCTTTCTCGTTGAAGCCATGCACCATAAGTTTATCTGAACCTAGATGTTGAATATCTAGGGATAAGGACCTTAGTGTGCGCAAGCTCATGAGGTTTATTGAAGACCCAGGATCAATTAGGATTCGCCTTATTATGATGTCATCACTTTCTGCCGTGACATATAAAGGGCGATTATGTTCCGTAGTCCCCAACATGAGATCTTCTTCAGAGAATGTTATAACAGGTTCATTTCTGGCATGAAGAACTTCGCTCAAACATCTTTCTGCGAAATATGCTTCATATTTTTCTGGATTTTTAAGAGCCTGTATCAAAGTTTCTCGAAGATCTTTTGACATCAGAAGAGCTTCATAGATGCTGAGCTGTGCTGGGATTTTCCTCAAATAGGAAATGATATTATACTCTATCCCTTTATTCATATCAAATTTCTTCTTATGATCTTTATGGATAATTTCTTCGTTGATGACTATATCTTTTCCCTTATCTTTGCTTGATAACCCCTTTTTTAGTGGTGGTGGTGGCAACACTTTACCACTTCTTAATTGTACTTGAGCCACTTCGTTTGATTCAACATCATCTGATGGAGTTTTTGTTGAATGTTCAGAGTCTTCATTTAGCTTCACACGCTCCATTCGTGAAGCTATTTGCTGATCTGACTCATCTTCACTTGGAAAACACAGTTCTTCTTCTGAGTTATAATTTGTATGTAACACCATCAAACATGACTCAGATATCATTCTATCAATCATTTTTGTGGGAGACATTGCTATCTGACCCCTATCATGACCTTTTACAGAATCTCTTTGACCTATATTTGATGTCACTGAGATGACTCGACATGTCTCTACATGGAGTTGATCTTCATTTTCTTGTTCATCATCTTCCACTTCTGATTGGTCTATTTGAAGCTTGGACATAAAATCCGCAAGTGTTATAGGTCGCCTCGATGGTTGATGATAATCCTCCAAATTGTTGATGCTATTTTGAAGTGTTGATCTTTTCTTCTTCTGCTTGATGTGCTTATTTGAGTTATTAGACTTCTTGGATGATGTCTTATAGAACCGCTTCATATTAGGACGTCTCCGAGTTAATGACCTAGAAGTGGATGCACCTGAATTTGGATTTCCTTTTAATTCAAGCACTGGTTCTGTAGAGGATTTCCATTTGATGCTGGGAATTCCTTCTAGTTGTTTGATCATCTTCATTGTCTTCTTGGAGATTGCGGACTGCCATTCATCATTTTCTGGCATCATTTTCTCCTTCTTCTGGGGTATAGGAGAAGACACAATCACCTTCACAGACTCCTTCTTTGGGTGAACTAAAACATTATTCGATAGCGTGAATTCACCATTTTTGTACTTTCTTTCAAGCCAATCTTTGAAGACGTAACAATCTTCAATAGGATGACTGATAACTTGGTGATACGGGCAATAACTTGGATCATCTTTTTGATCAGCTTCTTCGGGTCTTTTACACTCCGGTAATTCAAGACCAGCATTAAGCGCTTGTTTGAATAGCTTTGCCACACTTTCCCTTTTAAAAGAATATTCTCTATTCATTTTCTCTTTAAGGGATGTGATTCGATCACCAGCTCTTGGTTTTGAACGTTCTCCTCCATTACGAAAAGTTTGAAACTTATCGTTTCCTCCCAAAATTAGTTTTGGCTGGGGTTTGGTGTATTGCTTCCCATTACCATCTTTAGGAGTAGATTGTTTTTCTTTCTCAATTCTTAAAGATGATGTGTAATAGATTTCATCTCTTCTATTATCCACACCTTTATTCTTTCGGGGTCTATCTGAATGATATTCAGACTTAGACAAGTTCAACTTTTCAAATTTAGCTACTCTGTCTAGTAGCTCTTGATAAGTGCTGATGGAGGCCATGCATAAAAATGGTAGCATCTTATCATCGATGTTTCCCATTAGCAGTTGAACGGCATGCTCCTCTTCTAACTGTTGTTCGCATTTCATACTTATGTTGCGCCAGCGGGTGATATACTTTGTCACCGACTCACCCCTTTTTCGTTTCTCTAAGGCAAGGTCAGCGATAGTAGTCTTCTCGGTAGCACTAGCAAACCTTTTCACAAACATATTTTCTAATTCTGCAAATGTCTTGACAGAATCATTAGGAAGCTCGGTGTACCATTCAAAAGCAGTCGCAGTCAAACTACTAATGAATTGGCGGAAGAGTAGAGCATCAACACCCCCAGTATTTCCACAGGTCGCTTTAAATTGGGCCAGGTGTTGTTTTGGATTACCGGTGCCATTAAAAGTGTTGAACTTAGGCACTGAGTAACCCTTAGGGTAGGGCACCTGATCGTACTCAGCTGGATACGGGCGACCCTTGCTCACAAATTTTTCAACATGTTCTGAGGCAATGACAGCTTTAATCTTTTCATTGATGATTGATTCTAGCTGCGGAGTCATCATCGGCTCAGAAGCACTTGCAATATTTTGATGAACATGTTGATTAGCCTCATTTCCTTCTTCATTCCTGGTTCGTATCCCATACACCTGGGGTATAGGAATACTACTTGGTATCTGCTGATGAACTGGCTGGTTTGTTATCTGATGATCAATTGGTTGAGCAAGTGTAGGAGAAGTAGTGATGTTCTTTTGCATTAACTGCATCATCGCAGTCATCTGTGCCATCATTTCTGTCATCTTGCTATTCAGCTCTGATATCTCCTTATCCTTCTCTTTCATTTGAAATTTCAAACGCCTTTGTGCTTGTGCTAGTGTTTCAGCAAGTACTTCTTCTTCCTGATCATCATTTTGTTCATCGCCTGAGGGGACTTCTTCTTCTAATTGCTCGTATTGAGCTTGATCTTCTTGAGAGGTTGTTTTAGAAGAAGTGGGCATTGCTTCGTTACGTCGTCTATAGCCACGTGTTTGATGTGGCTCATCACCATGTCCCACCATATAGACTACCTCAACCTCCATGGTATCTTCTTCTTTATCATTTTCTTGTACTTGAATTTCAGAGCGACGCTTCCAGTAGATTTCTGGCTCTTCATGCGGTACATGAACTTCTTCAATTGGAGGAGTGCGATCAAAATTGACCTTCTTCTGAGAGGTTGAAGTTGGCTGACAATAGGATTCCTTGGCAGATTTTCCAAGGTGTCGACTATTGCAAATGTCAGTAATAGGCACCTTTTCCTTGGGTATCCATTGTTGACGATTTTTATGAAAGGCGGATCTCTGGGAGGCTGCACCAGATGTCACGCCCATATTAGTTCTTTTTTCATCTCCATCTTCTCTGTGAGGCTTTGGCCTCCAAATTTCTTTTCCTTTCCACCGGGACCTTTCGGCGGTGGATCCCTGAACCCGAAGTTCAGGTGTCACACCCCGATGCTCACCACGCGGAGTATATTTTCTTTCTCTTCTCTCCGCTGTAATAGACAGACGTTCTCTTGGCGGAGTTCTTCTAGTTTCAATTATCAAGGGCTGCTGATATCTTTTCTTCTTCAGACCTTTCTCTTTCACAGTCTTTAGAATTCGATATACCCGAGCTGAGAGAGTCTCAGGTTCTTTCTTCCTTGGAGGGATTGGGGCTTCAGACCGTTGATCCCAGAAAGATTGCTTTAGCTCCCCAGTAGAGCTGTTTCTTTTAACCCATTTCAAATTTGCAAACCCATTCCGGGTTGGAATGGTAGCTTCAGGCTCTTGGGCTGGTAGGTTGGAGGGATGAGTTGGCACCAGTTGCTGCTGAGCTCGGAGTTCAGCATTCTTCTTCCTTATCTGCCTCCTTGTGAGCCTTCCTCCAGATGAGGAGGCTTCAGCATCATCCTTCCCAGGTGCAGATAACCCGGTCGGCAGAGTGGTACCCCTGGCAGGTATCACAGATATTCTTCCTCCAGTTATGACTCTTTCAGTGTCTAAGGCCTTATGTTGTGATAGCCTTTTGAATACCGAGGTCCTATTCTGCTGAACTGCCTTTGCAGTAGCAGTTCTACCAGCTCCTGGTTGTTGCACGGAATAAGCACGTCGTGCATTAGTGTCAGCAGAATTAGGCCTCGCAGGATGGCCTTGAACAATCAAGCCTTGAATAGGTACAGCGGCAGCCTTTGCAGTAGCTGCAGAAAACTCTAAGCTACCAAATCGGATGGTGGCTTCAGAGTCTCCAGTGTTGATGACGGCGTTAGCTAGCTGAATGCTAGCACCTCGTCCAAGTTGGACGGTAAAGGGTGTATTCTGTAGTTCCATTCTGCACAAATGAAAGGAAAGGGTTAGTATTCAGAAGTTGATACATCACCCACACTTTCAAAGTGCAGAGACTAGACAGAATAAAAATATATGTATAAAATCGTATTTGATTGCATATTTTTAAACCCTAAATTTAATGAACTTATTAGAATTTTATTGCTATTATATTTTGTATATAACTAGCCAAAGATGGAAAGAGAAACCATCCCCAGCGGAGTCGCCAGAAATCTGTGGGCTCCGAAAAATTCCAATTTTTTAGGATGTGATTGATCCCGGGGGAATTTTCAGAAGGCAGATTGGGTTTGTAGATAAGACACTACCCAGAGATTTCGCCCTCATTTAGTGAGGACTTTTTGATCTGAGTTCTGGTTTCCTATAGGCGCAAGCCCCTATAGTTAATTACCCCTCCTGATAACAGGAGAGAACTTTCGATTAAGGCTAGTCGTTCAAGTGTTCACATAGGTAATAAACCTATCATATAATAGCAATAGTTTAGGGTTTTAACTCTTGAATTTGGATTTGAATTTTGAAATTTGGAATTTGAAGTTTATCACCATGAACTTAAAACTAGTGGTGGGGGGAATGAAGACGAGCCCGATCAAGATCCCATGGTTCCGTCGTCCCGGGCTGTCATGATCCCTGGTCTACTTAGTCAAAGGAGGTAGTCGACCCAACCTGACAGAAGGCATCTTGTCGGCAGCCATGGGTTGCTTCGTCCAAGAATACCTTGTAGACCTGGGTTGATATTTGTCTAAGGGGATATATATGAATCCACCTTAGCTAACAGAGGGCTTTATGCCTATTGAATATACCCTATGATCCATTGCTCAATGGTTTGACGCCTTTAGGGAACATACGGGCTTTGGCCGTGATCGTAATATAATGGTGCCATTTTGCGGCAAAACCATCCGATCAGAGGGCACGTGCCACGTCCCTGTTGGCAAGAGACTGTTTGAGGATGAATCATAGTGATACACCCGACATGCATTTACTCTTTGTGAGCTGAGGTTAGTTTCAAATTTATCACCCCCGACAAACGATTGCGGGAGGTGGATGATTTTTAGTTTTGAGTTTTTAGGTGATTGATTTTATTTCAGATATTTAAACATTTATTGGATTTGAGATTTGACCCCTCCAGTTGAGATTTTCGATCAACACGGCCATCATCGGGGTGACATTGAGTCCACTTTTATTTTTGTAAGAATTTGGTAGGAATGGTATTTGAAAAATATTTTTGAATGGACCCCTCCGGTTGATATCTTCGTTCAACACGGCCATCATCGGGGTGGCATTAAGGTCACTTGTATTTTTGTAGGAATTTGGGAGGTATTTTTGTTATTCAAGTCGTGTCGACTCCATTCCTTTCGAGGAGGAGGATGAAACTTGAATATTAAACCCGCGCAGCATTCTCGAATCGTTGGATTTGAGATTTATATGCGACGATTGGAGCACATGCGGGTTGTAGCATTTGACCCTGCGCAACTTTCTCGATTATTAGTATTTATGCTTTTAAAATGTTAATCGGAGCACATGCAGGGTGTATTTGATTTAAGGGATCGTATTTAATATATAAGGGGCGCTTTAAAATATTTAAACATGATCCATTATGCGAGAGCAATTTTATTTAGAAAATGTCCGAAATTTCATTTAAGGGGGCCTACGAACGCCTTCTGTCCGCTTGCAAACATGTTGCGGATCCGGTGGCATATATAGATCTCTTAAAGACTATTGATTGCAGAATATCATGTAGATCTTATGGATAGTTTTCATGAATGAACAAGTTTGATATCCTAATCAAATTGTCACCTTCGATTGATATTCATTGTAGTTAATATAAACATCTACAATGAGCCTCCAATAGATGTTGTGATTCCCTTGATTTTAAATTTGTAGCACCGTCAACACTTATGCTACCCATAATCATAAACTTTGTTTTATATGAAAAAGACATAAGTCTCAAGCCATATTACATTGGAATATTATATATATTATCACTTAGGGAATTCCAAATGCACTTTGTCAATTGAAAGGCTAATTGTCTTTTGATAACTTTGATTATATATGAAGGAATCTCAATGTCTTAAACCAAATAAGATGCTGAAGACGATTGATATAGGTCTATTAAAGTTTCATCACTCATCACTCGAGAGTATATCTTCCTTCAATAATTTAGTTTCAAACATATTGCAATGTGACGACATTTTGAAAAATTAATGATTTAAGAGCTTTTGAATTAATGTTGATTAAACATTTTGAATATTTAATAAAATAATTCAACATCAACAGAGTCTATTTAAATTTCCATAGAAAATAATATCTTTTATGATTTGACAATGGCTCAAAATATATTAACCATTTCTTGGAGTGCAAGATCCTGGTTAAAAGCTCATTATATAGATATTACATATCAATTCAGTTTTAAACCAAGTTCATATTTGAGTTCATTTCTGAGTATAGGTTAAACTTTTTTTTTTTTTTGATCAAATTTTGATTTAAAATTGATTTTATGTTTGAATTTCATTCAAATCAATTTTCAAATTTTTAGTCCAAGTCCTCTGATGTTCAATGAAAATTTCGGCAGCCTCCCGGCGTCTCCTCCCCACCGAGGGAGAAATCGGGACGGCACTGCCGTAGTTTCTTCCTACCCGGACCTAAGGTCGACGGCGTAGGGGCTTCGAATTTTAAACCATCCCGGTCGGACCTAAGGTACGACGACCGGGGTCTTCAATTTTGGAACCATCCCGGCCGGATCTAAGATGCAACGGCCCGGGGTCTTCAAATTTTAAACCATCCCGGTCGGACCTAAGGTACGACAACCGGGGTCTTCGACACCTGTTGAAAATCACTTCATATTTCTCCATCTCTCATCATTTTTTTTTAATAATAATATATATATATATATATATATATATATTATATTATAATAAATAATATTATATTATATACAATACATTATATAAATAATATTTTATATATAATATAATTAAAAAAGGCAGAGAGGGAGATCGGGAGAAGCAAGCCCGATCGGGCTAGGGCACGGCGATGGCTCACGCACGGGCTCGGGATTCCTGTCGGTGACGGAGGCGGCGGAGGCGGGTTCGACCTCGGCAGGCGGTGGCTGGCTCGGCGGCGTTTCAAGGCCGGTGATGCGGGATCAGGCCGGCGACGGTTTGCAGGCGTCGGGTGCCGATCGCGTAGAGGAAGGAGCGGCAGTCGGAGATGGAAGCGCTGGTCTGCCTCGGCGTCGGATGTTTGAGTCGTCGGTGAGTGCTGAGGGACGGAGGCCGGCGTCTAGTTCGACGGAGCCGAGAGGTAAGTTCCGGATCTTCCTTGCGATTTTCTGTGCGTGTGTGCGTAAGAGCGAATGAGCGGGGGCATTGTTTTTTTTTTTTTTTTTTTTTTTTAAGTCGTGAGTATGTCGGTGGTTCAATCGTCGTGAGGTGGGACCGACAGAGGCGGTTGTGTCGTTTGGGGCTTAAGTCGGTCGGAGGAGCGGTTTGTCCGATCTGGCGTACAGCAGTTACAGTCAACAAAACTCACACACACAACGCATACACATAGACTCGAACCTTGGACCTCTTAGTTGAGAGCCTAAGCTCTCAACCAATAGGCCAAGGAGAGTTGTGTCATCATCAATTTTTCTCACTCAGTAGGAACTAATCTTAGAAATGTGCTCATAATTTAATTGCAAATTTCTAGAAATTTTGATTTAAATATTGTCGACCTCTGCAACAAAAAAAAGAGATTTTTTTTTGCCGCTGCCCATTTCGTATCTCTGCTGAAATCTCGCTCAAAACCGTCGTTTGCAACAGTGTTATATCCGAAGTCTACGATTCAGCGCCGTTTCAGAGCTGATCACGCTTGCTTTACCTCGAGTGCACTCCCGCTCCCTCTGCCTTCGTTGATAAAACGAGAGCTACACAACCTTCTTTTTTTCATTTTCCTGCACAGAGAACCCGCAGAACTCCTTTGAACCTCCTAACCAAGCCAAAAAGCCGCAAGCTCCAACCTCCTCAAGCTCCGACCAACCCCTTTCCACCTCACGCGACCACCCTCACTCCAGCTACTGTACAGATCCGACCAGCTCTTTTTCCCTTACCTGACCTGTTCTTCACACTAGGGCTGGACGGCCCGACGCCTCTCTTCCATGCATGCAAGCACCGTCCTGACTACGATCTCTCCAGTTGTCTCCCTCTCTACACCATCCGAAGCCTCTAATTGACTTCAATCCCTAGCTTTTGATCTCCAATCCTCAAACCACCACAAGACCTGATTTCGACTCTTAGCCGACGCTAGAACTCTAAACCCACCTCTACTGCATACGATCAAACCTCCTGTTTCAACCACCTTCAGCCAGTTGCAAAGCTTGCCAGACCTACAGCCTGACTTCCCCACACTCGTCGTGCCAGCTAAAACTCGAAGCTTTCCATCCGCCTGATCAAGCTCACAGGGACGACTTCAAACCTACAACCGAAATCCCTCTTTACAGTTGAAATCTCATTCAAAACAGCCCATTTTTCTATCACCCTTAATTGCTATCATTAATTAACACTATTAATTAGTATTATTAGTTAATATTATTAATTACTATTGTTATTGCTATTATTATCAAATTATTATTGTTGTAGTAGTTGTTGTTATCATTTAAAAAAAGGGGTTAAAAAAGAAGAGAAAAAAAAGCTGAAAAGAAAAAGAAAGAAAAAAGAAGAGAAATCTTTGTACCTTGATCTTCGTGCATATTTTCCTTGACATTGTAGTCGCCTCAACACCGCTTCGCTTCGCTTGCAAAGGTATAATTTCTTCTAAACTCAAAAAAGTCCTCAAACCTCGCACTCGGCTTTTGCGGTGAGCCGGAGGACCCCCTTTATGCGCCCTCGTAGCACGGTAGGAGGGAGCCCGGTGCGATGCTTTCGGCGAGTCAAGTAGGCCCTGTATACGTTCTCGTAGCGTGGTAGGGACACTTATAAGTGCCCTTAAGCACTCTCGTAGTGTGGAGTGGAAAAAAATTTACATGTTTTCAAATAGGTACCTCAGAGTCTCTTAGGCGCTCTCTCTTGTAGCATGGTAGAGATTGAAGAAATATGGCCAGTGTCGCCCGAAACCTACCTGAAGCGCTCTTGTAGCGTGGAGTGAAATGCTATAACTTATGGAATTTCTCCTATACGGGGGAGACACTGGGAGGCTGCCGAAATCCGAACTTAACAAATGACCTATCTTAAATTAAAAGGACAATGAGTAGAACTTGAATGATGACGATGAATTGAACTTAAATTTGAACACTTATAAGGAATTGAACATTAAATAAAGGAAATGCACACTCACAATAAAATGCAAATGCTAATTAATGGCCCTAAAATTCAAATAAAAATCAATGAATAAAGGACTTATATTGTGCACAATAATATGCTTATAAGTGACTACAAGGAACATGTAATGATCGACCATTCACATTCAAGCATATGCTAAGGACTTGTAGTAAACATAATAATGCGCCTACAAGCAATAACATGAACCTACTACACATACAACGGTTCACTTACAAGCAGCTACAAGAAGCTTGTGAATATTCGTGGATGACTGTATATGATAACGAAGATTAATGATCCTGCAACATTTGAACCATTGCAAGCAAATAAATCAACCAATAGAGGAGCTCCAATACACAATGAACTATCCATGAATAATAATAGGAACATGTAGTGATATGCTCGTAAGTGAAGCATTGAAAGCACGCAACAAACACTGCTTTCTTACGACAAACATCAACATACAAGAAAGTACATTCAACCACTTTAAACAAGCGCGACGATCATCCTACAGGCATAAACAAGAAATAATGACAATGAGTGAGCTGTGAATGTAGTAGTCTTTCTATGTTCAACATCGGTTTACTTAGCCAACTGGTAGATAAATGCAGATGTACCCTACGAACATAGAAAGGAAGCATACAAGCGTAGTAGGTTGCTGACAAATGTATGTGGGGAAATTAGCAATGGATGTAGTTCACTCGGCAGTTAACATAAATATGCAAATAAACACATCGATCTCTTGTGAATTATTGAGGTTCATGTGCAATGAATTCAATGAATCACCAGCATACATGAATGAGGGAGTTGTAGTGAACATAACTCACCTATGAATCAATTATGCAAGCAGATGCATCTGTCCCCTTCAAGCAGACAAATTTGACATGCAACGAACATTGGTTGATGTGCAATAAAGATGACAATTCATCAACCAACACATATAGAGAGACAAGCAGTGAATATTATATATCTAGCAGTCAATGTTGGCTTATTCAATATTACAGGAAAACACATCAAACTCTTGCAAATGATAACAGTGGATATGCAATGATTGTAAAGTCATTCTCATAGTCAACATCCATGGAGCATCTAGAAAATGCATATGAGCTCCCACGAGCCACTATAGGGGATTCCTCATTTACTTAGCAGTCCACCTACGGTTGATAGCTAGCAATATGCAATAAACATAATAGAATTTCTTGCAAACATGGGTAGTGTAGCATACGATCAGTGCTAACACTTATTGATGGTGACGGAAGGTTCCCCGTACACACAATAGCATCAATTAGCAACAAAGTAACAGATGATGCGATGCCCTTACAAACAACCGTCGCATAATGACAGTCAAATACATCGGTCTTCTGCAAGCAAAGGCGGATGATACATAGCAAATGCAAATACTTGTGGGCCCTTGTAGGAGACCTACTATACTCACAAAATATCATATACGAGCAAAATGCTAAATGATTGCAGCAAATGTAAATGCTTACGAGCCGTTGAAGGAGGCCCGTTATACATTCAACATGCTATTTGTGAGCAAATGTGAAAAAGTGCAATATATGCAAGTGTATGCGATCAGTCGCAGGAGACTAGTTAGTGCATGAAAATCTATCTGCAGAAAGCAACAAGTAATGCACGACAGTTTACCTGTATGAAACAGACAAATAACTATTGTGCAACGCCATGCCGCTGGATCCGCAACACTCACACAAGCGGATAGAATCCATATACAAACTCTCAATGGAGTATCACACACATTCAAATGATAGTTTTTCGCACAACTGATCAACACTAAATATTCTAAAATGCCCCCACACATACATCACAAAATGTATGAATACAAATACAAAAATTCCCACTAATCACCCGCATGGGCCTCGACGAACGTGTTACGAGTACACACATGATGTCTGAGGATGTTGTGCGGGTCAAATGATAAATTTAAGTTCGAGTCTGATCCTTCTATGCGAGTAAATATGAGTCGACACGGCTCTAACTATCAAATAAATATACGGTTATGGTGTTGATCGAGATATTTGTTTTAATACATTTATATTAGGTCTTCAAGGCCTATAAGCAATGAAAATCCACTAGTAAAGGCACAAAGCTGGTAACGAACCCGATCATTGTTAGTAATTAGACAGAGTCGATAAGGTTCAATAGATAATTATCAAAAATACCCCATAAACACCAGCATGGATCCTGGCAAGCGTGTTATAGGTACACACATAATGTCTGAGGATACTTCGCGGGTTAAATGATAAATCAAGTTCGAGCCTGATACTTCTATGCGAGTAGATAAGATTTGACACTGCTCTAACTATTAAACAAATATATAGTTAGGACATCAATCGAGATATTTGTTTTATACGTTCATATTAGGCTTTCAAGGACAATAAAAAAAAAATAATTAAATAAAATTATACAGACGACTTGAACCGGATCCTCTGTCGACAACTAACATAGTCGACAGGGTTCAATCAATAAAATACAATTGTCCATTAATGTCTCGATGATGACCGTGTTGAACGTAGATCTTAACCGGAAGGATTAATTTCAAATATTCAAAATGCCACTTAAATGTCCATAAAACCCAAAATTCCAAGAAAGTATCATATCCAAATATTTAAAATTAAAATAAATCATCAAACACTTAAAGCAAAACTCATTCACCCTCCACAACAATTTACCGAGGTGGACAATTTTAAATATTACTTCAGCTCACAAAAAGCTAATGTTTGGTCGAGAATATCATTAGAATTCATTCTTAAACAGTCTCTTGCCAGTAAAGATGTGACACGTGTTCTCTAACTAACACTTTTCCCGTCAAATGGTACCGCAGGTAAACGGATATGACCGGGGCCCTCTGAACTGGTTGGTTAACCGCAAAATGACACCACTAAATTTCGAGCATGGCCAGAGCCCGTAAGCTCTCTAATTGCACTAAATCCTTGAGATGTGAATCAATATGATATAATCGATAGGTCACAAATCTCTCTGTTAGTTAAGGTGGATTCAAATATATCTCTTTAAACAAATACTCACCTAGGTCTACAAGGTACCCTTGGATGATGCAACCCATGGCTGCCGATAAGAATTCTTTAGTCAGGTTGGGTCGACTACCTCCTCTGACTAAGTAGACTAGGAACCATGATGGCCCGAGACGGTTGAGTCATGGGATCTTGATTGGGTCCATCATCCATTCCCCCACCATCCTCTCAGTGCAAGATGATGAAATTTCTAATTTTAAATATCAACCTTCAAACACTTAAACCCATGCTGCTACTATATGTCAAATACATGTATCTCTACGTATCTAATTGACGACTAGTCTTAATCAAAAGTTCTCTCTCACTATTGGGAGGGGTAATTAACTATAGGGGCTTGCACCTATAGGAAACTAAACTCAGATCATAAAATCCTCGCAAAATGAAGCAAAATCTCTGGGTAGTGTCATATTTCAAACCCAATCTGTCTTTTGAAAATTTACCCCGGAGCTTAATCTGTTAAAACTCCCCCGAAAGCAGGGAGGCTAAGGCGCGAATTTTTGGAGCCCACAAATATAAATTGTTAATCAGTATTGGGAAGGGTTGTCAATGCATTCTGGGAGGGTCCTTTTTGCATTCTGAATAATGGTTCTGATTGGTCCAACTTGACTTGATATGTCGCTTCTTTCAATAAGCCATTTCTGTTGCAGATTTAATCATGAGCAAACATGCTTAACTACCCTTCTTAGTTTGGATCAAGCAATGCATGGATCTTTCTGCAAGTCTTCCATATTTATGCTTTCCCAAATTTAAGTAGTATTATGGTATACACATTAATGCAGTGAAAAGAAAATACCTACAATTTGAATCGTTATGCTGCCTGCTCCTTGGTCTGTCCTGAATTTAGTTGAACCTACAATGGATGCTTAAGAACGGGATCATCTAAATAACTTAAAATCCTGTATGTATTAGTTCCTTGTATGAATTATAGGTTTGTGCTGGGACTGAAATGATGAGCTATTAGACAATCCTTCTGGTTGTTTTAATCTTTCCGAGAAACTTTATTTTCTAAACAAATCATCTAGCAGATCAAAAAGGAGATTTTTCCTTTGTCATGCTGTGTTTTATTTGCATTGAATTTGCAGTTGTCTTTATGATGGTTAGCTGTATACATCTGATAATCTACTTAATAAAATGCTATTTTTTTCATTCTGGCCTTAGCTGATTGTCATGTATTCTCTTTGGTCATGCAAATTAGATGATTCCTCTGCTCTCCATCTTCCTCTTACAATTTGACATTTTCAAGCTTATAAGATGTAAAATTAACTGTGTATGCTATAACGAAAGTTGCTTTATGACCTTTTTGACACTTTTTCTACACTTTCACAGTGGCGCAGAGTATATCAGGATGGAAGTCCCATTAATTGTGCTTCCCACCAGGGCTCTACTGAAGCTCGACTCTCCATTATCTTCGTTCACCGATATGCAACATATGTTATTTGAGGAGGAGCAGTCCGCTTACAAACAGGCCCTTCTACAAAACATGCGGTAGTGGTTATGTGCATACTAACAATTGCCATTATCACTCAGAAATGCATCTTCTTCTAAATTTAATCATAAGATTTAATTTTAATAGAATTTATGCAGCAATGGAAAGATACACCCGCTCGCTTACATACATCACACATCAACCTACCAGGCATCACTGTGCAAGTTGATCGAATATTGGTGAGAATATAAAGAAGATGTTAATATGATTTCTTTTTTTCTATTTTGCTTGTTGAAAGATTTATTATCCTTGTATGCAGCTTGAGCCCTGCTGTAAAAGTACTTCAGGATCGTTTAAAAGAGAATGAGATTAGGGTAAGTTTTCTTCGACTTAGGCTTTCGTTTGAGACAGCTTTCTTACTGCTTCTTAAAATAACTTTTTAGTACTAGAAAGTTGCTTTAAGAAGCGGTAAGAAAGCCGTCCCAAATGAAGCCTTAATCTTTCTGGTTGGATTTGAAAACGTTGAGGAGAGATGAAGTTGGTTCTTCTATGATGATGAACAGCTTGGAATTTTGATGGAAGAGGGCATCTCATTGGAGAGGGAGTTGAACCTGGAATCCTCCCCCAGGCGGCATCAAGGAGGTGCATTGACATTGCAAAGAGAAATGCGTAGTTCAGGGGAATCTGGTTCCAGAAGCCCCAGCGGCATCAGCAACAGGAGAAAGACACCTTGAATTTGTAAAGCACTTGTGGCCTCTCCTTTCTCTTGTGAAGGTTTGTTGTAAGTTGCGCTGTGCCTCTCACACGTTTTGTTTCCTTGAGAATTTCTTAGTGAATTATGTATTGCGTCGAGAGAACTTCCATATTTATATCCTGTTTTATGATGCAAGGTTTGTAGCTGATGGATGAGCTTGCTTATTACTGCTATGGCTGATGCCTTTTTGTTGAGCCAAAATATTTCTATTCAGTGTAGTCTTCTCTCTCTCTCTCTCTCTCTCTCTCTCTCTCTCTCTCTAGTGAATCTTATTTTATAAAGAACTCTACCATGGTATGTATCTGACCATTCCTCATTTAATAACATGATAATGCCAATGTAGGATCTCATACCTTACCTCTATATGTTTTTACAAAATTATTGAAAATTTACTCTAAGTATTATAATGAACCTTATTAAAAATAAATAAATTTTTACTTGAAAATTGTTTTAAGAAGCAGGAAGAAAATCGTCCCAAATGAAGCTTAAAATAAATCATCTTTCTATACTCTTCAACAAATTACCTTGGCACATCTTATACCCAATGGGCTTAGACCTTGAGATTTATTTAGTGCAAATATTTCAAAATAATTTTTATTTATATGAAAAATATATTTAAAAATACTTATTTTTATGATATAATTAGTTCTAATATGATAATTTTATCTCATGCAACATAATAAAAGACAAATTATATAAAATAGGAGTTGTATCAAATAAAGACTTCTGACATTGTAAAATGTATAAATTGTCAGAAATTAAGATGTTAAAGAGTGTGCAACAAAAAGTGATTACAAGTTGTGATAGTTAGAATGTTTACTGAAAGTGATAGGGAACAATAGTGTGAGACAAAGGAATAGAATCAAATACATTATTTCTTCTTCTTTATAGGTCTTTTTGGAAGCTTTGTTTTGATGCTTTGTGTTGTTCTACAATTGATCAGTGTTCATGCATGGTAGATTAACATAAAATATTTTCGATCTTTTTTTTTTTTAATGAGTTTACCTTATTTAGGCTTAATTGAGGATTACTTTTTTTATTGTAAAACAGATTTTTAATTCAAAAAATTATACTAAAATATAACTTTAAAGAAGCAGTAAGAAAGCCATGTCAAACAAAGTCTTAGTAAGAGTTTGTTTGGGATAGTTTTTTTATAATTTATTTTCTAGATAATAATTATTTTTTATTTGGTTATATTAATTTTTATGCTTTTTTTTTTTTTATAAATTTCTGTAATGAGGAATTTTTTTTCAATTATATTTGCCTCCATAACTTTTTTAGACGGGAAAAAACTATAATACCTATAAGATATGTTAAACTTGTGAAAATTAGAAATCAACATGAACTTTGTATTCACATTAAAAATACTTAATAGATATAAGGCACTTATGGTGGTAATGAGGAAGCAATAGTCATGAGTGCACTACTTATTATGTTGGTAATAGTTAGAAATTAGTACATTATATGCCATGAATTATATGAGAATACGATAACAATATAAATATGTATATGCACCGTCATAATATACCTATAGATTTTCCTTTAATATGCCTTCCAAGAAGTGCAGGGTTTTTCTTGTTGTGGTAGGTTCAAGATAGGGTGTTGAGTCGATGGCGACATATGAGAGGTTTGTGAGAGGCTTAAAGATGTTATTTTGTTAGTAGGTTGGCAGATTGTGGGTGGAAGAGAGACTAGTAGGACATTCAATGAGGGTAGTTAGGAGGGGTTATGTTGTATTGTAAATGTGTAACTTGTGATAAACTACTGAGATGACGAATTTACTATTGTAGAGGTAGATTTATTGTAGATATTGTTGACTCTAAGTAGAAGGTTGCAGGTAGAAGTTCGTGTATTGAGGTGAGGTTTGATGGGGTCGAGCCAATCTATAATGCTAGATGTGGTCAATCACTTTTGTCCCACTTCATAAGAATTATGTTTACTTCTCACTTGAATTTTAAGCTTCAACATCAAAGGAGAAGTCATAGAAAATTGTTCATAAGCTCACTCATATTATCTCTACTAAATCTAATAGAAGAACCCTAACATTGTTTAGTACTATGATGATTAATTATCCTTCAATATCTAAATTAAGGAAATAAAAAAAGCTTAAGGAGCCGTCTTAAATAAATCATCTAGACTTTATAACTCTTAAAATAATAATTTTAGTTTTATATTAAATTATTAAAAATGAAACCTCCAAGTATTGTCGATTAGCTTGACTAGAAGATCACTTATTAAAAAAAAAATCACACCACACTACGTCTTGGTTTGAGATAGGGCTGCAAGCGAACCAAACGTTCGACGAGCTACTCGTTGTTCGGTTCGATTAAAGCTCGTTTGTGATCGTTTAATTAACTAAACAAACAACCTTGAACAATATTTTAAATACTCGATTATTAAATAAACAAACTTGAACACTAATGTGTTCAGCTCATTTATGTTCGCAAACAACATCATTTGAAGTTCGTGAACAAGCTCGACATTAAGCTCGATAAGAAGCTCGATAAAAGCTAGATTAGTGTTCGATTTTGAACTCGTGAATAAGCTCGATACAAATAATTAATGTTTGACTATAGGATTAATAAATATAAATAATCATTGTCTTTGTTACATAGACAATTGCTTTTATAATAAATGTGTTTGTTCATAAATATGTTCATGAATGCGTTTGTTTGATAGTTAGAAAAAATTTGTTAAATATGTTCGCGAACAAGCTCGATAAACATTAAACGAACGAACATGAACTGAACATGAACCAAACATGAACACTCATTAATTTAAATGAACCAAACATGAACACAAACAATAAAGCTCGAACAAACATGAACTAAACTTGAACAAGTTGATATTAAATGAACATAAACATGAACACTCACATACTCGGCTCAGCTCGGCTCGTTTGCAGCCCTGGTTTGAGACAATTTCTTACTACTTTCTAAAGCCGCTTTTTAGTACAAAAACTTTTTGATTAAAAATTATTTTAGAAAGCAATCGAAAAGTTATTCCAAATGAAGTCTTGATTGTTCACAATAATTAACTATTCCAACCATGAAAGCCCTCAATTGACCTCACCTTCCAAATTGGGTTGCAAATGACTTCTTTCATATTATGTCTTCTACAGAAGTCATGACCAATCCATTGAATAATAGGGCTCTTTTAAGGCAGAAATTGAGTATCTCATCTCTTTGATAATTTTAGAAAATTGAGTATCTCATCTCTTTGATAATTTTAGAAATTTTATATCTTATTAAAATCTTCATATAGATAAGAGAGTGCACGTTTTAGATATTTTGACTCTATTGTCTAGAGTAATGGTGAAATAGATAGGAATATTATTAGTAGAATTTCAGTTAGATGGTTGAAGTGGATCGAGGAATGCATCAATATTTTGTGTGATAGAAAGTACCCCTCAAACTTCAGGGAAAAATTATAAGATGGTGGTGAAAGCTACAATGCTTATGGTGCAAAATGTTGACCATTAAAACATAATTGATTCTTATTTATTACTCTAATTTCCTAATTTTCATCTCTTATTTTTGATAATTTTGTCCCTAATTCCTCTTGTTGAGTTCCATTACTGTCAATATCACATAGTCGTTTGAGGTTTGCTTCTAGACATTACTAAAAGTATGGAGGAGATTTATAAGCTTATAAACAGCCCAATTGTAAATGATGAAAATATTTAATATCCAATGAAATATGTTCAAATAGATCAATAAAAAAGTGTTAGTGAAGAACAGTTCCTCTCAATTGCTTTATTACATCATCTAATTGTTCTAATCATTGACACTAAACCATTTTGAATGGTTAGGATTAAAGTCTCATCTTTTCAAAATCATTCAAATATTAATGAATTCTATTCCAATAGTTCAAAATGCAATAACTGGCACTAATGGAATAGTAGATACACAATACATCTCCCTTAATATTAAATTGCAAACATAAATTCTCATTCGTAACAAAACAATTCTTAAAAAAAAGTTTTTACGGAACTTAATTTACGCTATTACAGTAGTTTTAACTGTCACAAAAATACTTATAATGTTTTCAAAACAGCTACAAGACAACTGTAGTCGCTATCTACAATAAGTTCTTTCGCAACGATTTTGCAAATAGTCAAAATATGATCAACAACAAAAACATCGAGTCTTTATCCCGCTGTGTAGGGTCAATTACATGAATCATTTTTCTCCATTGTGCTCTTTTAAGAATCAATTTCTCATTGCAATCTATTATAAAAAAGTCATTTTTATTACTTTATAATCAAATCTTTTTAGGTCTACCTTTACTTTTCTTAACCTAGGCCAAATCTAATACATCCACTCTCTTAATCGGGTCTTCGAAAGGCTGACGTTTTATATGACCAAACCAAAATATCAGCATTTAATTTCTTAAAAAAAAAAAATTCCAAAGGCTAAGGTAGCATTGCAATCTTCAGTTGGTGACCGTTAAGGAATTATTTGTGTGACCACAGTGAAGGGAAAGTGAAAAGTGGGGCAATCTGATAGATCTTAAACGAGAGGAGAATAAGAGATACTGAGAAATAATTGAATGAAATGCTTTTGTATGTGAGGCCTATGGTTTTGATGGGAATATTCATTTAATATATATCTTATGTGGCTCTTTAATTCCTTTCTTTATCTTCTCCACTTTCTCTCTGAACTTAGAGAAAGCAACACAATGCTACTCGGGGAGGTTGTATTCGTGTCCCCGCATCCCATGCATTATTGGAACAACATCCAATAAGATATTTGATACTTTCATGTTTGGATTCTTCTCATATTATCTCTATCTCCTTTTTTTTTTATTTCTTGTTCTATAATGTTATTTGGGTTCGTGATTTGGAGTAATAATAATAATAATAATAATATATTTTTAATTTTAAATATAAATATTAGGTATCAATTATTTCATCATATTTTTTTATTATATTTTTATTTCATAACATGAATGATTATATTTCATGTGTGTATAGATTATTGAAATGAGAATATCACTTTGTAGTGTATGTGTTTGAGGTCATCCATAGTTGACTATGGAGATAAAAATATTCTATTAATATAAAAACTCTTGGAACAATTTTTGGCTATAACTTTTTACAATTGTGCTCTCCAAGTTGTATGCTTTTTAGAGTTATAGCCATTAATTTTTTTAGTTTAATGGATTTATGGCTATATATATCTTAGTACAATGGGAAGAAACTCGCTGCAATGCTTGCAACGAGGCAGATAATCCTCGTGCAGGTTTTTCTTGGTCTGACAGGGCAAAATTTAAGTACTCATATGTGCCTAAGTTTTTGCGGGAAAAAAAATTGCATGCGTCTTCAAGCATGTACCCCTGAAGAACTTATGCACGTCTTTCTTAGCATGGTAGAATTAAAGATTATGATTGCGGTGTTATCCGACACTAATCATGCACGTCTTTCTTTACTTGGAGGGCAAGCTAAGACTCCTAAAATTTTCCCTAAATATGGGAGACGTCAGGTGGTTGTCAAATTTTTCACTGATAGGGTACCTAAAATTGGATGTAGGGGTGTCAATATTTGACACGACACGAAAACCCGACTCAGACCCGACCCGGAAAATCCGGGTTGAACCCGACCCGATTTCAAAACGGGTCGGGTTCGGGTTGACCCGACGGGTTGCCGGGTCAACCCGCCCGCGTGCCCAACGCGCCCGACAGCGCCCGACCGCGCCCGACCGCGCCCGCGCCCGCGCTGTCCCGCTCGCGTCCGCTCACCGCGCTCGCGTCCTCCGCCGTCCGCCGCCGCCATTCCGGCGCCGGCCACCCAAACCGGGTCGGGTCATGTCAACCCAGGAACCCGCCGGGTTGGGTCCGGGTTCGGTTTTCCGACCCGTTTGTCTACCTGGGTCGGGTTAGGGTTGACCCGTTTGAACCCGGGTCAGTTCCGGGTTCGACCCGAATCCGACCCGTGACCCAAAATTGACACCCCTAATTGGATGGTAGGCGGCCTTATTTGAACCAAAGATGGTAGGGAACAAAACCTGAAATGATGAACAAAGAATTAAACTCTAATTTAATAAAATGCATGTTGACCCATGTGTAAAAGAACAAAAATGAAAATCACATACCTCGTATTCGTCGAGATGCCCAAATTTTCATGAATCCCGCAAGATATCCCACGTACCTGACATTGTTCAGTGCCGACGCCGCTGGAGTCGCGTCTCTTCCCGGGAATACTACTCAAATCACACGCCAACTATGCTTTTCTCGTCTTTAAATATCGGACCCGTGGAAGCCTTCGGGACATTTTCTCCTGCAAACCTCCACAAGCCGCGGGCTTCCTCCATCCGCAACCCACGACCGAATCCCAATCTCTGAAGCCGTCGATCTCTCCCATCCACGGCAAAACACGAGCTACAGCAGAACCCTGCCCCTCTTCCTCACGACATCCTGACCGACCCCAGCGGAGTAGCCAGAAATCTGTGGGCTCCAAAAAATTGGCCCCGACCTCCGCCCGCGACTATTTGTTGCTTTTTATTTCTTCGGGGGAGTTTTAACAGTATAAGTTTCGGAGTAAATTTTGGAAGGCAAATTGATTTGTATGTAAGACACAACCCAAAGATTTCACCCTCATTTTGCGAGAACTTTATAATATGAGTTCTGGTTTCCTATAAGCGAAAACCCCTATAGTTAATTACCTCTCCCGATAACGAGAGAGAACTTTCGATTAAGGCTAGTGTCAATCAGAAATGTACAACTACATATCATCTGGCATATAGTAGCAGCATTGGCTTAGGTTTGGAAATTTAATATTTAAAATATAAATTTCACCATCTTACACTTAGAGCGGATGGTGGGCGAATGGATGATAGACCCGATCAAGATCCCATGATTCCATCGTCCCGGGCCATCGTGGTCCCTGTTCTACTTAGTTAGAGGAGGTAGTCGACCCAACCTGATAGAAGGATCCTTGTCGGCAGCCATGGGTTGCTTCGTCCAAGGGTACCTTATAGATATAGGCTGAATATTTATTTAAGGAGACAAATTTGAATCCACCTCGGCTAATATATCTCAAGAATTTGATTCCACTAAGGAGCGTATTGGTTCTGGCCATAATCGATATTTCGTGTTGCCATTTGGCGGTAAAATCACTCGGTTCAGATGGCCCTGGGTCATAACCGTTTATCCTGCGGTGCCATTTGATAGCAAAACTTCCAGTTAGAGGACACGTACCACATTCTTAGTGACAAGAGACTATTTGAGAATGAATCCTAAAGATATTTTTGACTAGGCATTAGCTCCATATGAGCTGAAGTAAATTTTAATTTGTCCATCTCGACAAACTGTTGTGGAGGGTGGATGAATTTTGCTGTAAGTGTATTTCAGATGGTTGATTTCAAATTTAAATATCTTTTGATTTTTGGAATTTCTGGAATTTTGGATTTTTGGGACCTTTGGGCGGCATTTGAAATTATTTGGAATGGTCCCCTCCGATTGAGATTTTCTATTCAACATGACCATCATCGGGGTGTTTGAGATCATTTTTATTTGATTAAACCTTGTCGACCCTATCAATTTGTCGATAGAGGATCAAGTTTCGTAGGCTTTGTGCTTTTACTAGTGAATTCATACTGTTATAGGTCTTGAAGGCCTAATATGAATGTATTAAAATAAATATATTGGTGTCATAACCTTATATTTACTTGGTGCTTCGAACCATATCGACTCATATTAATCTGTATAAAATGATATGGTTCGAACCTTGTCGACTCCTATTGATTTGTATAGAAGGATCGAGTTCAAACTTGAATTCACTTGTCGATCCGCACAGCATCTTTAGACATCATGTGTGTACCAATAACACGCTCGTTGGGGCCCATATGGGTGTTTGATTGTATACTCTCTTTTTGTGTACCTATGTATATACAAGCTACAGTACATGAGCGAGGATATTTTGAAAATATTTGGAAATGCCTTATGTGCGCTTGCATGATTGTTACTGATCTTGTGGCGTATTGTAGCAGCTTCTAGATTGAGTTGTTTGCTACTTTGTATAGGTAGACTGTCGTGCACTACTTGCATGATTTATGCAGGTAGATTGTAGTGCACTAACTAATCTCCTGCTTTTACAGAAGCTCGTATGAACTTGCATTCATTGCATTCTTTGTGAATTTCATTATGATTTTGATCCATCAGTGGCATATGACACATATATTTATCTTCGTAGAGAGATTGTATGTGTTTCAGATCTTCCACCTTGCTTGTAGAGGTCCAATACATTTGCTTGATGTTGAATGATGGTTGACTACATGAGCATTACAACATTCATCGACTCTTGCTACATAACTTGTAGGTGCTTTCATTTATCACCATTTCTTATGTGTTTTACTTATGCTCCTTTGTATTCATAGCATTTTAGTAGTTGTTATCTTCCCAATAGATTACATCAAGCATGATTTCCTATAGATAGAATGTTGTGTATTTATTTATAAACTGGTCAGTACTGGTTGAAAGGAAGTTATAACCTTAATATTACTCTTTCTTTGCTTGTAGACCTACTAAGTTGCATATGATGGTTAGCAATCATCACATTCATCATGTCTTTATATCATGGCCTTGAAGTCAAACCACACCCTTCAAACTCTTCTTATCACTTGAAAACAAATGATATTTACAAGTTCTCTATTTTTTAAAACTAATTTATAATTTGATTGCAATTTCATCTTTATATGAAGTTTAGTTTAATGTTGTTCTCTTATATTCATCTTCATTTAACTTCAAATGTCATCATCACTTAATATTCATTTGAGCTCAATTTTATTGCAATCATAAGTCTTGTCCCTTTTTTTATTCATTCAAATTTTTATTCAAATTGTTCAAGTCTTTTTTGAGTCCATGTTCTTATGTCCACTGCTGTCAGATGTTGTTCAAATTATGTTCAAATTTGAGTCCGAGTTTAAGTTCAAGTTCTTGTCGACCTTGCAAGTTCAAGTCAAGGTCAAGTTCATTTTTTTTAATTCATTGTCTTATTTCAGACAAAATTTTGGCAGTCTCCCAGTGTTTCTCCTGTTTAGGGAAAAAACTAAGAGGCCGCTTACCCACCACGTCAAGAAAGGCGTGCACAGATGGTGTTTGTGAGACACCGCGGCGGTGATTTTTTTTGTTTGTCATCCACCACGCTAAGAAAGGCGTGCATGGGTTATTAAAAGTAGATATTAAAAAAAGGAAAGCAGTTCTTTCCCCGTATATGGATACTTATATTTTTGCCCCGCCGTGCTAAGAAAATCACGCACAAGGATTGCTCGCCTCGCTGTAAGCTTTGCATCGAGTTTCCTCCCACCACGTTAAGAAAAGCGTGCATAGGGGGTCCCTCGACGCGCTGCAAATGCCAAAAATAGGGCTTTTGGAGGGGATTACCCGCCTCGCCACAAGCATCGAAATGAACTTTCTTCACAGCAAGTAGAGCTCCTTCTCTTGCTCCGATCAAAATTTCGTGACTCCTAATCCGGAGGGAGGAGGATGCTCGGTCGTCAAGAGCTAGGGCAAAGGTTAGGTAGAGAGAATACTCCCTCTCTCTCTCTCTCTCTCTGGATTGAAGGAATCAGGGCTCAGGGTGGTTAGCTCGGGTAGTGTCTTACAAATCCATATGCCTTCCAAAATTTACCCTGTAACTTATTTAGTTAAAACTTCCCCGAAGAAAGAAAACGTAACAAATAATCGCGGGCGGAGGCTGAGGCCAAATTTTCGAAGCCACAATACATGACGAAAAAAATTATATATATATATATATATATATATATATATATATATATATATATATATATATATATATATATACACACACACAAATGATAATCATGATCATTGAAATGAAATTCATAATGAATGTAATGTGTCTACAAGCAAATACAAAGAAAGCATAGAGGAAATATCATGCATACTACTTATGTTGCTTAGCTTGTGAAAAGTATGTGTGCTGCCTACACATATGAAAGAAAGTTGCATTGAATGAGGCATACCACCTACAAGCAAGGATAAGAAGCGGGTAATACATACAAACAAGATCAAGCAACGATGATAGTAGTTAAATTATGAATGCTACAACATTGCTACGACTAACACTAGCGATCATGCGAAGACAAACAATAGTTCCCACGAGCATTATAGGAGACACATGCAAATGCAACAATTTTCCATCAGCACGATGAAGCTTCCAACATGCATACATAGTGCAACATTTGATGAATGCTACATAAATGTCCCTTCAAATGGCAACTATTAATTAGCAAGTGAAGGCCATAGTTCTCTACAAATACTAAAAGTAAATGTGAAAGAGATATAATAACCCACTAACTAATTTGCATGAGAGGGTTTGTGATGAATACAACGACACCCTTATAATCAATGTCAACCATTCACGAATAAATATAACAGTTCCCTGTGAACAACGACAGCTGACATGCAATGGTTATGATAATTCCTTAATACAAATGTAACACAGCGTCTACAAGCAAAGGAGGCCAATATACAACGAACATACTGAAATTACATACAAGCAATGAAGCAAGATGTCCAATATATATTAAAGGGTATCATTGCCAGTTGAAATGCAAGCAATGATAATTAACAAGGATATATAATCTAGTTACAAGTAGATGCACAAAAATATCCTAGCAAGCAATATAAATCATATACCAATGAAAGAGTCATTTGATCAATCTTGTAAATGGAATGGAGCTCGAATGTACCCAATAAACTACTCGTACTACAGAAAAATCCATTATTACCGGCGGATAGAATACGCCAATAAAGTTAAAATTTTGACAGAAAAAGGATATTTTCATCGAATTTCTATATATCAAATTTTGATACGACGATAATTTGCGCATCTGTAAAAACTTTCCAACGTATATAATACGCCAGAAATCTTTCCAGCGTACGTTCTAGCACACAACTGGTGAAAAAGTATATGGTAGTTACATCGCTTCCTCTTCCCTTATTCCAACGTTAAATCTGTCGGAATTTTTGGCATATTATTACGCCGATAATTCCAGCGGAGAAAATGTCGCTACATATGTCGCAAACTAAAAGACGAAGATAACAGACGCATTGTACGTCAAAAATTGATACAGAATTCATTGTATCGTCATTTCAAGACTACATGTAAACATGCTGCAAGACTATAATAAACATAAGCACTTACCAGTTTTGGTAGAAGGTCCTTTATATACATCACAAGCAAGATGCAAGAGAAATACGATAAATGCAAATATCAACATGTAGTGCTAGAAGATTTGCACTCAATGTCAACATACAAATAAGCACATTGGATCATGCAAGCAATGATAAGCAAGCATATGGAATCCTTGACACCTTATAAGTCGCCTACAGATGATAATGGTTGAGGCGTAGCACTCACATAGATGACTAGCTAATACATATATCCCAGAAATGCAGAGGGATTTTACATGTAATGAATTCAAAAGTTTTTGGTGAATGTAGATGCTCATGCGACTTGCTACTTATAGGCAAAGAATGTATATCTGTTATACATACAAGACACCTACATACCTACAAGACATCATAGCAGAAGGCAATGATTACTACGACACCTTTATGATAAATCTTCATTCAATGTTGAGAAAATAAATTAATCATTTAAGAGTGAAGTCGGATAATATACAACAAACGTAAGCACCTACAAGCTATTACAGGCTACCCGTCATGCACACTATATGTCATATATAAGCAAAAACTGGATGATATAAAGCAAATGAAAGTGCCTACAAGCCCTTGTAGGAGACCCGCTATACATAATAAATGTCACCTACAAGTAAGATTCCAAATGACTATAACGAATGTAAATGCCTATGTGCTACTGAAGGAGGTTCATTATATATTCAACATGCTATCTGTGGGTAAATGTGAAAGAATTGTAATAGATGCAAGCATCTACAACCAACCGTTGGAGGTCGTTAGTGCATGATAGTCTACCTGTATAAATCAACAAACAAATGACTATAGTGTAACGCCATACCACCAAATCCGCAACTTGCATACAAGTGTACATAATGCATGTAAATTTAAATGAAGCCCTTTCCATTTCTCAATAATGACTCATCTATAAGAAGCATCAAATAACTCGTGTATAACGTTACACCATCGGATCTGTGATATTCATATAAGCAGATATAAGATATTTATGGGCTTTTATATAGAGCACTGTGCACACCCAAATGATGATCATTCGCATAACTGACCATCACCAAATATTTTAAGATACCCTTACACTTACACTGCAACATGTATACACATAAATATATAAGTGCACATACAAACACATCAACATACGAATGAAAGTACAAATATACATTTAAGTATGAAAATATGATATAAGAAAATACATATGTAATTATATACCCGCATGAGCTCCAACAACATGATGCATGCACACAAGTGAGATCTGAGGATGCTACACAAGTTAAGAAATAAAGTTAAGCTCAAGCCCTATCAGTCTATGTGAGTAGATAGGAGTTGAATTGTCTTAAACCATTGAACAAATATATGATCGAAACATCGATCGAGACATGTATTTTATACATTCATATTAGATATTCAAGGTCTATAATAAGAAAAATCTACTAGTAAAGGCACAAAGCCGATAATGAGCCCGATCCTCCATCAATAATTAGTAAGAATTGACTAGGTTTAACATATAATTATTAAAAATACCTCTAAATACCCACATGAGCCCCGACGAGTGTGATGCATGCAAACACGTATTATTTGAGGATGTTGTGCGGGTCAAATGATAAATCCAAGTTTAAGCCTTAGCCTTCTATGCTAGTAAATGGGAGTCGACGTAGCTCAAACTATCAAATAAATATACGATCATAATGTCGACTGAGATATTTATTTTAAGACGTTCATATTAAGTATTCAAGATTTATAATAAGAAAAATTCACTAATAAAGGCCTGAAGCCCATAACAAATTCGATCCTCTATCGGCAACTAACGAAGTCGACAACGTTAACGAGATAAAATTTTCCATGAATAACCTGATGATGGCTGGGTTAAATGTTTATATCAACCGGAAGGGACTCTACACTTTTAAATGCCTCCATATACTTATAAAATACAAATATTTCTAAATGACTACAATAACACCATGATGATGATCATGTTGATGGAAAATTTCAATGGAGGGTGTTGCGGATCTATGATTTATGATTTTGATGATAGCAAACATTCCTTATTTCTCTACGATTGCCTTATGTGCTAACATTTCAGGTTCCCATGATCGGACTGCAATTTGGAATCAGCTCAAGATTGGGTAGACTAGGTCTGAGTCAGTTTGTAATCTTTTTTCTTTCTTGAGTCTGTTGTATTTGGTGTGGGACCAATTGGATTGTAATTTAGAAGATCTCTTGTTGTTCCCTATAAGATTTCTATTTTTGGTAATATCGATCGGGACGATATTTATATCGTCATGGACGATATGTCCAAATTCAGAAACCCTCATTAGGGCATCCTCATTAAGGCAGCCGTCAACAGATCGGCCTGGACGATACCTGTATCGGCCAGGACGATAATCTCAATTCAGAAAGAATCAGCCGCCATAATCAATTTAGGAATTCTTTGTTTTAGAAAATCGGCCCGGACGATATTATTATCGTCCAGGACGATATTATTATCGTCCAGGACGATCTAACTCAATCATGCCTAAATTGATCTGGTATCTTTGGAAAGCATTAATGGTTGATTGATACGATCACATCGTCCGGGACGATCAAATGATTGGCCAGGACGATGGCCTGGACGATCTACATCGGACAGCTTATATTCAGAGCTATGATCAGGACGATTGAAATCAGTTTTAAACTAATCGGCCAGGACGATCGTGAGATCGGCCTGGACGATGTAACCAATTTTCTTCTGATCGTCTCAAATCGTCCCGGGCTAATGAGCTTAATTTGTACTGATCGGCCAGGACGATATGCCTATCGTCATGGACGATAATGTCGGCAACTTGCATTAATGAACTCGTTTTGAGAGCTTCTATTTAAGCTTTGGCATGACACTTTGTAAGTGTCTTTGACAGCCATTGTAGCTTCGTTCTTGTGGGGGAAACTTGAAGAGAGAGCTTGAAAGGGAGAGAGGAAATGGTGGAGTTTGAGAGAGGGAGAAGATCCTGTGAGGGGGGACTCAAGGGAGTGTGGAGGGGGTTCCACACGGTTGCTCCGACGAACTCGTACCTCAGTACCATCGGATTCAAGGCTTGTCTCGAGGTAAGTTCACCAAAGAAGAAGTCTCTTTGGTGTCAAAGGACCCGGCGACTCCGCCGCACCGGGGGAGGTGGAAGTGATTTTGTAAGGGCTTCTCCGCCTAGCTGTGGGGGCTAAAGGAGAGACACTTGTGTTAGTGCAATACTTGGAGGGTGCCTCCAAGGAGTGAACGTAGGTCAAGGTTTGACCGAACCACTATAAATCCGGTGTGTTCTTTTCTTTTTCTTGCTTCCGCGCTTTTAATTTTCGCACCTTATTTTTCATTGTGGTGAATCTAGATTTCGTTGCTACCAATTCACTTCTATTTTAATTAGCTTTGGGACTAAGTTCATAGGGCTTAACATCCCTATCGAACTTTCAAGTGGTATCAGAGCGGTTTTCATAAAATAAGTTTTTAAAAACGTTTGAATTTCGATCCATGGCTAATATTTCTAATCGTATTTTTGCGGAAGGATATTCAATCACTAGACCACCATTGTTTGAAAATATTATATTTGATTTTTGAAAAATTCGCATGTCTACTTTTTTGCAATCAATTGATTTTCGCATGTGGCATATGATTATAACTGGTTATTCATCACCATCACGTATTGTTAATGGAATTAAAACTGATATTCCTTTTAATCAATGGAATAGGGATGAATGAATGGATGCTCAATTAAATGCAAAGTCTTTAAATTGTTTTTTTTTTTGTGCTTTAAATTCTGATGATTTTATGTTAATATCCACGTGCACTACCGGTAAGGAAGTTTGGGATAAATTGCACACCATATACGAAGGCACTAGTGAAATCAAGCAATCCAAGTTGAATATTTTAATGCATGATTTTGAAATATTTTCTATGAAATCTTTTGAAATAATTTTAGACATGTATACAAGGTTTACTCAAATTACTACATCATTGTATGCTTTAGGAAAAGATTTTTCAAATTTTGAAAAAGTTAACAAAATTCTTCGTTGTTTACTTGAAAAATTCGATGCTAAAGTTGTTGCTATTTGTGAATCAAAAGATTTGAATGATTATTCTATTGATAATTTGATTGGCTCACTCATTGCCTACGAGCAAGGGTTGAGTCAAAGACTTTTGGATGCAGGTGAGACGATCGTTCTAAAAGCCGAAGATACGGAAAGAGGAAGCTTAGTTGGTGACGATAGTAATGAATTATCAAGCAAATCACAAAGCTCACCAATGCATAAGCAAAAGAGGAAGAAAGGTAAAAATGGTAAGGATGTCCATATTTCCTCTGACATTGTTTGCTTTCGATGTAGGAAACCTGGACATATGAAGAATGAGTGCCCTAATTTAAGAATTCTCCCTGCAAAAGAAAATGGTAAGGCAAAGTTAAATTTAAACTGGGGAAATAATAAAAAGCAAAAAATCTCATGGGCAGATCTGGTCTCTGAAGCATCGGACCAGGAGAGAGATAATGGTTAAGAGCCTTTCGTTTTTTTTTTTGTGTTTCTTTTCTTTTTTGTGTTTTTATTTTTATGTTTTTCGTTTTGTGCTTTTTTTATTCCTTTTTTTCTTTGTGAAATTTTTTCTCTCATCAACACACACACTCACTTTTTTAGAAATGAAAAATTTACTTCCTAATTTTTCTTGAAATCTTTAGTAAAAGTTGTGATTGACTTATCTAAAAACAATCCAATGAAGGAAACTCATGTTTTTTACTTTCAAACTCTGTTTCCTAAAAGAGGTTTTTCTACTTTTGATTTAAACTCTTTTTCATCTTTTAAATTGGTTTTTGAAACTAAATTTTTTATCTCTCTATATTTTATTTATCGCATAGGAATCTTTTGCTAGTTGTTGAATTTAATTCAAAATTTTCTTAATCAAGAAATTCGCTTTATCAATAGTATGGGTTTACTTTTGGTATTTAAGATTTCAGAAAGGTAGCATTATTAAAAAAAAAATTGGTCAATGATGCCAAAAATAAAAGATGCGTAAAATGCCAAATTGAAAAATATAGAATACACAAAGTGTATCAAAAGATGCGCAGTGCGCCAACCAATTGTCAAGAGGCATAAAATGAGCCCACAAAAAGTTAATGCTTACCATTCTTATACTTCTTAAAAAGCTTAAGAAAACCCTTGATATTTACGATACTTGACTTTGAAAATTTTAATTCTTGATTCAACAATTCGTGCATTGATCTTCTATTAGATATGTTTTATGAAAGGAGTTTTGAAAAATTATTGTTTCTTTCTCTAATTTATTCCTTAATTTAGATATTGAATTAAAAAGTTTTTGAGCCTTTTTAAAGAACTTGAGTTTGGATTATCAATTCTTGATTTTCTAACCTTTACTAGGCTATGTGTTGTCAATCCAATTCTACTAAGTTTTTTGATTAAAACCATGAGGTAACTTTCTCATTTTAAGAATATTTGTTTTTTACTAGATCAAGAAATATTTTTTGTCTTTTGGTCGTTTTGTTTTTGTTTGTGCCTCCTCTCTTTTTGATCATGTCAAAAGGGGAGAACATATTGTTGAATTTTTGTACTATTATCGTATTTGTATCTTGTTTTCAAAAAATTAAAAACAACAAAAATATTTTCATCTCCCCTATTTTTTAAAAGTGTTATTCTAGTGAGGGGGAGATTAGGAGAAAATTGCTCTTTTTGAAAATTCAATTTGAAATATTTTGCCATCATCAAAAAGGGGGAGATTGTTGCGGATTTATGGTTTATGATTTTGATGATAGTAAACATTCCTTATTTCTCTACGATTGCCTTATGTGCTAACATTTCAGGTTCCTGCGATCGGACTGCAATTTGGAGTCAACTCAAGATTGGGTAGACTAGGTCTGAGTCAGTTTGTAATCTTTTTTCTTTCTTGAGTCTGTTGTATTTGGTGTGGGACCAATTGGATTGTAATTTAGAAGATCTCTTGTTGTTCCCTATAAAATTTCTATTTTTAGTAATATCGGCCGGGACGATATTTATATCGTCCTGGACGATATGTCCAAAATCAGAAACCCTCATTAGGGCATCCTCATTAAGGCAGCCGTCAACAGATCGGCCTGGACGATACCTGTATCGGCCAGGACGATAATCTCAATTCAGAAAGAATCAGCCGCCATAATCAGTTTAGGAATTCTTTGTTTTAGGAAATCGGCCCGGACGATATTATTATCGTCCAGGACGATCTAACTCAATCATGCCTAAATTGATCTGGTATCTTTGGAAAGCATTAATGGTAGATTGATACGATCACATCGTTCGGGACGATCAAATGATCGGCTAGGACGATGGCCTGGACAATCTACATCGGACAGCTTATATTCAGGGCTATGATCAGGATGATTGAAATCGGTTTTAAACTAATCGGCCAGGACGATCGTGAGATCGGCCTGGACGATGTAACTAATTTTCTTCTGATCGTCTCAAATCGTCCCGGGCTAATGAGCTTAATTTGTACTGATCGGCCAGGACGATATGCCTATCGTCCTGGACGATAATGTCGGCAACTTGCATTAATGAGCTCATTTTGAGAGCTTCTATTTAAGCTTTGGCATGACACTTTGTAAGTGTCTTTGGCAGTCATTGTAGCTTCGTTCTTGTGGGGGAAACTTGAAGAGAGAGCTTGAAAGGGATAGAGAGGAAAGGGTGGAGTTTGAGAGAGGGAGAAGATCCTGTGAGGGGGGACTCAAGGGAGTGTGGAGGGGGTTCCACATGGTTGCTCTGGCGAACTCGCACCTTAGTACCATCGGATTCAAGGCTTGTCTCGAGGTAAGTTCACCAAAGAAGAAGTCTCTTTGGTGTCAAAGGACCCGGCGACTCCGCCGCACCGGGGGAGGTGGAAGTGATTTTGTAAGGGCTTCTCCGCCTAGCTGTGGGGGCTAAAGGAGAGACACTTGTGTTAGTGCAATACTTGGAGGGTGCCTCCAAGGAGTGGACGTAGGTCAAGGTTTGACCGAACCACTATAAATCCGGTGTGTTCTTTTCTTTTTCTTGCTTCCGCGCTTTTAATTTCAGCACCTTGTTTTTCATTGTGGTGAATCTAGATTTCGTTGCTACCAATTCACTTCTCTTTTAATTAGCTTTGGGACTAAGTTCATAGGGCTTAACATCCCTATCGAACTTTCAAAGGGGACCATAAATATTCAAACAAATTCCTCCTAAATGTCCATAAAAATTCAAAACTCGAAGAAAATAATCTCCTACTAATAAGGATGTGGCAATGGTTCTCAAATCGACGGTTTGGACGGATGGCTCCGCAAAGAACCCATGGTTTGGCTAGCTGGCTCCGCGTGGTCAACAATTATGGCCACGACCCTTTAATCTAGTGGCTTGGTCCAATGACTCCATTGTATTACGATTATGATCATAGCCCGTATTTTCCCCAACGGCATCAAAACCTTGAGATATGAATCAATATAATATAATCGATAGGGCACAAAGTCCTCTGCTAGCTTAGGTGGTCGGGTTCAAATTTATCCCATTAGACAAATACTCAACCCAGGTCTATAAGATTCCCTTGGATGAAGCATTCCATTGCTGTCAATAAGGATCCTTTGTCATCAGGTTGGGTCGACTTGAACCTTATGACCTGGGATGACGGAACCATGGGATCATGATTTGGTTCATCATCATCCCTCCATCATCCACATTAAGTTTAAGGTGGTAAATTTCTTATTTTAAATATCAAATTTTCAAGTGCTAACCCATGTTGCTACTATACACCAGATTACACGTATGTCTACATATCTAATTGATAGCCTTAATTGAAAGTTCTCTCAGCTCTCGCTGTCAGGAGGGGCAATTGACTATAGGGGCTTGCGCCTATAGGAAACCTGAACTCAGATCATAAAGTCCTCGCAAAATTAGGGTGAAACCTCTGGGTAGTGTCTTATTCACAATTCAATATATATTTTGAAAATTTGCCTCGGAACTAATTTAGCGTTAAAACTCTCCTCAATGACCCGAAGGAGAAAAAGAAAGGGGGTCCACTGAGAGGCACGGGTGTGTGTGTGTATATATATATATATATATATAACTGTTAACACTTAAGAAGGGACTCAACGAAGACATTCTTTATAGCATTTGAGCCACATGAAATGATGCAAAGTAAGTTTTTGAAGCCTACACATATCAATATGTTATTTGCATAAACAAGAGTTGTTCGAATATATCATCCACGTTATAGCATTATGTAATAATTTAAGAAAGAAAGACTTTTCCTCTCTTAACAGCAAAACAAGAGCATATATCCTCTATATTCTTGCATTATTTTCTTTATTTGCTAGCAATATAGGGAGAGAATATATAATCTGAATAGTTGAAACTCCCCCGCAACAATTCCACACACTCAATTCTAAAGATAACATCCTTGAATAATACCTCTCTCTCTCTCTCTCTCTCTCTCTCTCTCTCTCTCTCTCTCTCTCTCTCTCTCTCTCTCTCTCTCTCTCTCTCTATCTCTCATAGGTAGCTTTACGTTGGATTGGTGACTGTGAATAACTTGATACATTAACGCATAAGGCAATTTTGAGTTATTGTGTAGGTGATGGGAAGAAATTGGGAAGAGAGAAAAAGGACATGAGAGAAGGATAATGAAAGAAAAGGAAATCATGTGAAATTTATTTTCAAGAGTTTGAAGTATCATCTCAATAAATTGATGAAATTTTTTGAGGAATTTTTGAAGTTGATAATTTTCTAGTATTTGCTTAAGCTTCTTTTTTATTATCACTTCTAAATTATTTTCTCTTTTTTTTTTTTATTTCTTAAGAGGCTTGAGTCCTTTTTTTTCTCCATAAAGCAAGAGTGTACTCAGATTTTAAGAAGGGTTGATGAGTGCCTTTGTGCACCATCATTTTGTCTTATTTGTTATTGGATTGGATTCTCCATCCTCTCCTAATGGCTTAGGCTAAAAGCATGAGCTGAATCATATAAATTTAAGTGCTCTTTTGTGTTACCTGAACACTTTTGAGATTACTTTATAGTTCATCTTACTTACTCCCAGATTTATATTTCATAGCATAAAGTTAAGCTTGCTATTTTATCAATAACTGATAACAAAGTTGAGCTTTTCAAAAACTACATTGACCATCAAGTTTAAGATTAAGAAATAATTGATTTTTTTAAGATTTTTGAGCTATGAAAAATGAAGATGTGGGGTGTTTTAATTAACTAATAAAAACTTGAGAAGGTACTCATGAGGGAATACCTAAAATTATGAGTGAAAAAAAAAAATAGAGATGAATGTGAATACTCTCTCAGTGATTAATTTGTATAGGAGAAAACGACTGAATGGAATTCTTAAAACAAATTAACTTACAAGATTTATATCTTAATCAAGAGTTTTATTATATGACTAAAAGTCTTTACTTCTAAAAAACTTTATTAGGAGTATAAAAATACTCTAGTTGCTGCATATGTGGGATGATATACCTATTTTCTCACTAAAGAGATTAATCTCATTATTAAGCTCTTAACTTCTTGCTAAAAGCACTCAAGAAACTATACTATACATACATGATACAATAAATTTAAAGGATGCCAAAAATTCATTATTTTTTCAAAGGAGTAACTATTTAGCTTGAGGAGGATGAAATTAATTAAAAGTTTATTGTGGTTCAAGGGTTGATCATATAGTCATGAGTGATCCACTTCTAATCATAGTAGGAGTAAGACTTATAATAAGTTTAATGTTATTACCATCTTTTATTATAAAAAGAAATATCTCATAATATATATTGCTATGATTTAAAGAGAAAAAAATAACACGCAAATGATATACATTAAGAGGAGAAGTTAATTTGTAGGTGAAAGTGTTGTTGTAAATTGTTTCGGTTTTGATACTAGAGGTATCCTTTTGATCACAACTGAGGCAGATGGGTGTAAAGAATAATAGATTTTGAACCCAACGTGTTCAAATAATGTGTTCTATTTTAAAATATTTTGTACATATGAGCCAAATTTTAGCAGTTGCATTCACATAGAGATGATAAAAGATATCACTATTTTACGATCTTTTTGATAAAAAAAAATTACGATCATTTTGATCAATACTTTTTTTTTTTTTTGGGGGGGGGGGGACTCACATTAAGCCTACGTGTTAATAAAAGGGCAAAATTACACAGTCCTTAAGGGAAACTCAATCCCATTACTGCTCAAAGAGCTACATTCCAAAAAGAAAACAAAAAACCTAGGGGTTCTAGTTTCCCAACTAAAACACAGTACAAAGCAACCTAGTAACATTTCACGGTGCTTCAGACTAAGCACCCAAAAAAAATGGGAGAGCGCAAAAAAAAAAATACCAAAAAGCTCCCAGCAACAGGAATCCAAAATCGAAATCAACTTAACGTCCATGTCCTGCAACCGCCAAAAAGAGACACAGAACAGAAAATAATACAACAATATTAAAGCAATGAAATTGAAAGGAAATACTATTAAAACTAAAAGGATATATCTGAAACAAGAGCTTTTGGTAATACTCCAACTCTCCCAGCAACCCGTCCAGAATTGAAGAGGAGACCTGTGCCTGCAGTCAGTCCAAAACACAAAGAAACAAAGCATAACAACAACCCCACCATCCCTGCAACCACCAATAATAAGCAAATCTCCCAGAAACAATCAAACCCGAGCAACAACAGCGAAGAGAAACAGGAGCAGCAACCACCCAAGAACCCCCAACCAGCCAACTAGCATACTTACATAGCATTCATAAATTCTATATCAATTTTAGTTAATTTACTCTAACAAAATGCCCTTTTAGTGAGGCATGCATGTGTGCTACATTCACTGAAGCTCTTTTTATTCTTCTTCTTTTAAGTATCCAATTAATTTCAACTCAATCATAGGTTTCGTTTGGGATAACTTTTTTACTAATTTCTAAAGCAGCTTTCTTGTATAAAAATTTTTTGAATTAAAAATTTATGCCAAAAAGTTATTTTAAAAAGCAGTAAGAAAGCTATCACAAATGAAGTCATAATCTAATTCAATTAACCATGCAATCTTTCTTTTTCTTTCTTAGCAGGTCACATTCATTCCAGCAGAGGAACCATGCAAAAATAAATAAGATCCAACTCAAAAACTTTCATTTGGCTAAGCACATTAACAAAATGAAAAATTCTTATTTGTGCATAAAGCCAACGAAAGCAAGAAGCAAATACAACGACAACAACAAACATTCATGTAACCGACCCCACGTAGTGAGATAAAGTCTTGAAGTTGTTATTGTTGTTGCAAGAAGCGGATAAATGAAATTAAATTGCAAGAATGTTTTTTAACGTATAAACTTTATGATTTTCTGACTAAAACATCTATTAACAAATTACAACAAATCTTAAAAGCTTTGGGCTTCAATTTAGACAGTTTTCTTAGTGACTTATTTTTCATATCATAGTCATAATTTTTATTTGACCACTATTTTTTTTTTTTTTTTGCTAGAAATCTTCTTTCTACAACATCTTTAAACAATTACTTTTTTATGACAGTTTTATAAAGCAGTAAGAAAGATATCTCAAATAAAGCCTTAGTCTTTATATTAATTGTGTAGGAGTGTAATATATAAATATATAAAATGTGCTTAACAAAATTCATTTTGTGCATGCATGTAAATTATCTTGATGAGTATATGAAATTTCTGATTTGTTAATACTTAATATATTTATTTTATATATAATATAGAAAATCACAGAGCTATAGATATAAATGTGCCTGTTGCGTCTAGAAGTATTCGCGGCGGTAGAGAAATATAAAGTTCATCATCTTAGCATTGTACGAAAATCCGGCACGCAATCAGATAAGTGAGAGAGGGTCTAGCATTTATGAGACACCAAGATTTTTACGTGGAAAACCCATGTAAAAGGGGAAAAAACCATGGGGCCTAGCCCAGTTTGAATGAATCCACTAGTATTACAGTCGATTACAAATGAGGCCCTTCCTTGGTGGAAGGTCCTAGCTTGATGTACATCTTATGGAGTACATTACATGATGTAAATACAAAGGATCACTATTGACATGTTCACTTTGTTAGAAGAACTATAGTCGGCGGGCGACGTAGGTCAGGAGGACCGTAGTCAGCTGGCGACGGAGGACTGTAGTCGGCGGGCGACGTAAGTCAGGAGGACCGTAGTCGGCTGGCGACGGAGGTCGGAAGGACTGTAGTCTGACGACGAAGATCAGTAGGACAGCGTCAGGTAGAAGTCCAACAATGAAAAGAAATGCATCTTCGCATAGACATCCAGCGAAGTCCGATAACCGGTAGAAGTCCGGCGTCGGGTAGAAACTTGGCGAAGGGTGAAGGTCCAACGTCGGATAGAAGTCCGACGTCTTTGGTGGCAGAGGAGAACTCCGGCTTCACTTGGGCGGAGTTTCGGCGTCAGGAGGGAACTCTGTTGTTAATTGGGAAGGATTTCAGCATCACGTGGAAGTTGTGCAGAATTCCTGCGTTTCTTGAAAATCCGGCAGAGTTCCGGCGTCTTCAGGCGGCAGGAAGAGCTCCGGCGGTGGTCGAGGAGGTGAGGAATCTCCTTTTCCCCTTTCTCCTCTTCTTCTTCTCCCTCTTCACTTTAGTCCCCTTGGTGTAGAATGAGGGCTCTATTTATAGTTTTTCTAGAGTGGCATAGCCCGTAAATAGGCGTGAGATCAAGGGCGAATTGGGAGTGGTTTGAATGGACGGCCGATATCGAATCCTTTGATCATACACTGTTTGTTGGGCATTTGAAGGCCTTACTGATGTCGGAATTCAGCGATCTTGGGCTCGTTGGATTTGTCTCGTCGAGCTGTTCGATTCGAGTATAAGCTCGTCAAAATCGGAGATTGTTTGGTAACTCAAATTGCGGTTTGAACCTTCCAACAGCGCTTTGAGCCCTTGATTCAGACTCATTTGGGCTCGGATTGGGTTGATCTTGGTGTCGTTGGGTTTGTATTTTTGAGACGCTGAGTTTGACTATAAGCTCGCTGAAATCGGAGTTCGGGTGTTCCCAAAATTAATTTTTGAAGTTTCCAACTAGCTTTTGCCTCGAGATTCGTGCCCGATCAAGCTAATTTTGCGATGTCGTATCAGTGCCAAATAAAGACAACTCAACAACGAAGTGAACTCATAAAATCCTCCATCTTTCTAGCAGTTTCCCTCTCTTCTTAATCCCTAATTATTTTTCACCTTTACACACACATATACGTTCCCCGTCTAAGCTATCCCACTTTCTCTCTTTTGTGATTCGATTGTTCAAGGATGGCTAGCTAGCTATTTCATCAAGGAGTAAAAAGAACACCACCTCACTAGCTTTCCCACACTAGATAGATTCTCAATTATTGAAGAGAGAGAAAGAGTGATAATTTACCTTTTGCAAGCTATAAAAACCCACCAAAATTCTAGCATTCTTCCACACCTTAAACTCACCTAGCCTTCCTCACATTAATATTGCCTTGATAACACAATGCCACACCTCTCAAATTTTCCAAGAAATTCTAGCCACATTTTCTTGTAAAATATTGCGATAAAATATTTTGAATACATAGATATCTTTGATATTTCTATTAGGTGTAGAAGTATATCGGTATTGTGAAGAAGATGAACAGGAAGGCAGGAGATTGGGACTGCAGGTCATGCCAACATCTCAACTTCAGCCGCCGCGACTCGTGCCACCGTTGCGGTGAGCCGAGGATTGGCGGTGGAGAGCACGCCGGTGGCTTCGTGGCCGGAGCTCGGTCCCCAGGAGTGATTGACGTGAAGCCTGGAGATTGGTATTGTGCATGTGGTGTTCACAATTTTGCGAGCAGGACCAGCTGCTTTAAGTGTGGGGGCTTCAAGGATGAAGGGGTAGCTATTGGAGCTGGAACTCCAGTTTTTGGCTATGGAAGTGTCCTTCCAGGTTGGAAATCTGGTGACTGGATTTGCACCAGGTTTGAAGCAATTTTTTTTTTTAATATGCATGTAGCATGCATACTTTCTATAAGCTATTTAATGCATATAAAACTAGCTAGCTAGCCTTACATGATACAAATGGTAGATTTAAGGGGCTTGTGCCCTCAAATTAAAATTTCATGATTTTCTTTTTTATGTATATCTATATAATTTATGTTTCTTTTAAAATTTAAGATTTAGAATTATAAATATTTATTGAAAAGTTTTAATGATCTTTTCAAAATAATTTATGTTTCTTATTTTCATGCATGCAATCTTTGAGCCAACAATTTTCTTAAAATATGAATAAATTTAATCCTATAATTAAGCAAATTCATAAATATAAACTAATCACAAACTCGTAACCCTAATGATAGAGCCAAAACTCTCAACCAGTAAACTAAAATTGTTGAGTAACAAACTAACATCCCTATTGTCAATGTATAACTATAAAGATGATGCACCTTCCTGCATTAGTGTTTAAGCTAATTAAGGCATTTCAGCAAAATCGTCCATTACCGGCGATAATTTCCCGGAATTTGTAAAATTTCCGACTGCTGACATTTAGCAAATTTCCTGTAGCGAGGTTGGCAGGTCACATGCAACATGTAACAAATATGATATAATTTTCATGTCATTGTATCACACATGATTTAGTACTTATTGTGGAAGGCTTAGGACTACTTTAACTTTCTTATCGCTTTTCACTAAGTCATATGGAAGGTATTATAAATATATACATGCAATATGCATTTCTTTCTATTGATCATCACCAACTAAGTATGTGTATTAGCTAAAAGCTAGAATAGTGGCTTAATTGGTTTCAGGTACGGGTGTAATGAACACAATTTTGCTAGCAGGCTCGAGTGCTATCGATGCAATGCGCCGAGGGAATACAATGGTAAACACATAATTCTTCGTTATTGATTTAGGGTTTGTTTGAGACAATTTTTTTGTTGCTTTACTTTTAGACAACAACCACATAATTTATTTGGCTATTGAATTTTTACTGTTTAAAAAAAATGTTATTTAAAGCTTTTTTTATAACATCAAGGCTTCGTTTGAGACGGTTTTCTTACTGATTCTTAAAGCAACTTTTTTAGTACAAAAGTTTTGACTTTTTTACTAGAAATTAAGTTGTTGTAAGAAGTAGTAAGAAAGTCATCCCAAATGAAGTCTAAGTTACTTTCCTCATAATAAATTTACAATCAGCTTTATAAAAATTTATGAATGTGTAACTATTTGAATGTAATACATAAATAATTTATACTACAAAGATTTCAAAGTAGAAAAATGAATATAAAATTTATATATATATTATGATAAAAAAGTAATTAAGATGTATATAAAATTTAATGAATTTAATTCATTAAAATTTGTGAATTAATTATAGTGATTTATACAGTATTAGCTTCTAAGCAAACTTATATTACAGGAATGTAGCTGTGGGAGAAAGTTTGAGCACTTTGAAGAAAGAGATAAAATGACAAGATGTTTCTTCTTTTCCATGCTATTTTGACATCTTATGTTGTACTTGTTACAGTTACCTCCTTGAGAGGATATTAATTAGTCCTATTTGGTGTGTGGGTGTGTGAGTTTCTCTTGTAGGCTGTTGATGCTACAGCCACTTATAATAAATAAATAAATAAATAAATCTTAAGTCTTGGTATTAATAAGAAGCTAATTATCTTATAATGTTGGCTTAGTATATATATTTTTTAATCTTCTGAATAATTTTAGTGTTAGTTTTATGTTATAGCTCAGTTGACTGATTTAAGGGAAAAAAACTATATTTTGAAAGGAAAAGGTAGAACTTTTCAAATTTATTTTAAAGTTGAATAAATTATCACTCAAAAAAAGGGGATTTCCATGGCAGCAAAAAGATTATTTTATGATAAATTGAAAAGGTGATTCATGTCAATGGGAACTTAACTTTGAGGGAGTCCAAAGAAATGGCCTTTTGGCACTCCTTCATATAAATGTGGACATTTGGCTCAACCAAATGCTTCAGCGAAACATACAAACCCGTTCAGATCCAATTAATATACAATGAAATTGGCAACAGAGGTGTTGCTTTGTTTAGTCCTGCCAGGCAATCTTGACCCGCAACGTAGTCACGCAGCTTGCGCACGTACAATTGTGGGTTCTCAAGTCGGATCGGGTCAACCTAACGGGTTGGGTTCAGGACCAGATTTCTGACCCGTTTATACAACCAAGTCGGGTTCGAATCATCTGAATTGGACCCGAGTCAATTCTGAATTCGACCTGAACCAAACCTGAATACCCATTTTGACACCCTTACTAACATTCCTCAGATTAAAAAAAAAATCATTATAGAAAATCATTCAACCAATATTATAATAAATAGTAATGTAGTCTATTTATTTAAAAAAAAAAGAATCTTTTATAATTTAACATTAGTATGATGATCATATCAAATTATTTGATTCAACGAGTCAATTAATTGAACTTAATGATTCGGGTTTTATTTGGGACAACTTTCAGCAGTTTTTTGGTGTAAAATTCTCTTGAAAGCAACGAAAAAATAGTAGAAAAACACAGTAACAAATATAAAACTAAAAAATAATAATAATTGAATTGAAATAATTTTTATTTTATTTCAATCATTCAGACCGACCTAAATGGATTTGCATAAAATTTCAATTTGTGGGCAATATCTTTGGCAGAAGAAGATGAGTTAACACGTCGAGGTGATGTAAATTTTGCCTTTAAAATATGAATTAATAATTATTGATTGTTAATTAACCCTTATCTCACGTTTGATCAACATTTAAAAATAGTTTATGGCTGGTTGGCTTTGGTCAAATGTGCCAAATTAGTGAAATCATGAATAAAAAAATTAAGAGGGAAATTACATATATGACATTCAAATCTTATTTATTTACAAAATTAATATAGATGCTATTTTATTAAACATGAGTATTAGCGCATGTCAAGATTACATTATTAGAAATTTGACAAAAATGAAAAAAAAAGTACGAGTAGGAGATTTACTGTGATTTTTTATATTTAAATGAGAATTTGAAATGGAGATAGGAGTGTGATAGTTTTGTAAATAGTGAAAAAGTAGGTGTTATGTATGTAATTGCCCCAAAAATTCAAAGTTTTATTTGACATCCATTTTTTTCAAAAAAAAATGTATGCGAGGTCTGAGCGCACCAAGCATTCCTCTAGTTTTGAAGGAATTATGTGCGAAGTCTGGACCGTCCGGATTTGTAAGGATATACTGTAAATACACAATTTTTATGTATTTGTTATGTACCCTCAACAATTCGGAAGCATCTTGCATGTGTCCAGACTCTACACGTAATAATCTCTCATATTTTTTAGACCATCAAGTGATCAAATTTTTATTTTGTTTTATTTTATTTTATATCTTTATATGAATAAACTTAGGCTTGGATATATATGAGCTATGATGGAATGATATGGATACAAATAGGACATAGACATGTGAGGCATCTATTATTGAAAATATATGACCCGATTAATATACTTTTTATACCATACCATAATTTATATATTTAAAAATTTATTTTTTTTGTACAATAATTGCATAAATTAAATATGCATGAAAAGTGAGCTAATAAAAGATAATTGACTACGCAGCTCACTTTGGTATACTGGTTGAGAGCTTTGGTTACTAACTTAGAGGTCTTGAGTTCGAATCTTGCGTATGTGATGTGTATGAATTTGACTTAATGGCTCAAATGCCTTAATTTTTTTATTAAAATGACAGTTATAAAAAAGGCATTTCCATATATAATTAAAGGATCAATTCTCTAACCCAACTCCATGAATTTCATTATTTTTAATTGACTACAAAGATATCACCCTTTTAAATAGTAAAACAATTGATCATCTTCAAAGAAATAAAAGAAAAAATAATAACTTATCATGTTTACTTGAAGAGAGGAGGCGGTTTGTGGAAGTGTTACGGGCCTGATGCAGGAGAGCTAGGGAGGTGATTCGCATAATGTTATGTTAAATACTTGTGTTATTCAAGGACTTGTTATTAGATTTTTTTTAATTGGATACCTGGATGGCATGCCTCGAAGTTATGTCAAAAAAGTTTTCACTTTTAAACATACCAGACGTGAAACGTATACTACTTTCTAATAAATTGTCGGGGCATCATAACATATATATAGTAACCATTTTGGTGATATGATTTCTTATTTTTTTTTTCAAGCTTTTAGGGGATTACTCTTCCATCATAGCATGCTCAACCTTTTATATGGGATGAAATATTGCCAAAAACCTAATCTTCTAAATCTGCACATTAGGATGAATGTGCCTATCATTAGTCATTACATTACTAACAATAATTTACTTCAATAGGATTGTTTCAAAATCAATAACAAAATTTCTTAGTTGCTTAAATAGTTTTTAACTTCAATCTCTATTATGTTTTCAAAGAAGTCAATCAGGTGGCTAATTATCTGGTTAATGCTAAGAATTCATTTTAAATTTCTAAAGCTTCAAGGGCAAGCCATTTAATGGTATGTTGTTGGTATTAATTAATAAGATAAGTGGTAACATCCTTGTCTTGGAATTTGTTTATTCCTTTAGGGTTGTTTTCTTATTTACTTCATTTTTTGTTGACTTGGTCACCATGTTCTTTTTTTAATCCATTTTCCTTCCTAGTGCCTCCTTAGGTTCTAAGTTGAAGACTGGTGGGCTCTTAGGAGTTAATTGATAGACTATTCCAACTCTCTTTGTTGATTGATGATTATATTTCATGCATTGTTATCGTCATTTTTATTTTTATTTCTTCTTCTAACTTTTTTTTTTTTACATATTTATCTCGAACTCCCACATGTCCTTAGTGTGTTGCTTCTTTTTCTAAATGATTAGCTTTCTTTAGTTTTGCTATTCTACTTATCTTTAATGTTACATATATTTACACTTCTAGTGCCTTAACTAGTGTTATATATATATATATATATATATATATATATATATATATATATATATATATATATATATATATATATATATATATATATATATATATATATATATATATATATATATATATATATATATATCTTGTATTTTGGCATGATGTTTCACTCATGTGGCTTTTGGTTAGGGGTATTAATTTCGGGTCATGGGTCGGGTTGGGGTTGAACCCGGAAATGACCCGGGTTCAAACAGGTCGACCCTAACCCGACCCGGGTAGGTAAACGTGTCGGATATCCGAACCCGGACCCTACTCGGCGGGTTGCCGGGTTGACCCGTCCCGACATGGGTTGACTCGAAACCGGTGCGCGAGTGGCCGCACTGGCAAGGAAGAGCGGGCGCGCAGGCGAGCGCTAGCGAGCGCGTGGGCAGCAGCGAGGGACCGCGGTGCTCGCGGGTGCGCGCGGGCTAGCGCTGGTGCTTCGCGGGCAGGCAGGGCAACGTCGCGGGCAGGCTGGGCAGTGCGGGCAGTTGATTTTAAACGGGTTCGTGGGTTGACCCAGTAACCCGTCGGGTCAATCCGATCCCGACCTGTTTTTCAAACAGGTCGATTTCTGGAACCTGAACTCGACCTATTTTGAAATCGGGTTGGGTCAAACCCAAAATTTTCGGGTTGGATTCGAGTCGATTTTTTGTGTCGTGTCAAATATTGACACCCCTACTTTTGGTTTCATCTAGGTTATTGATGAGGACAGCTAGTGCTTTGGATGTTTGCTCTTCTTGTTTGTTGAGGGAAGTTTTTCTTTAGGGTATTTTTTTTTTTTCCTTTCTTTTTGTTCCTCAACTTGTAGAAAGTTTTATAACAAAATTTTTTATTTTTAAGAACTATGTGTGATACTAAAATGGTTAGTTAAGGACTTAAGTCAACTAGGAATAACTGACTTTCTATATAAGATTAAGATAATTATAATCTTCACACTTAAAAAAGAAGGAACTATATGGAAGGTCTTAGGTGGAACTCTTTATCAACCAACTTTTTATGTTCACCAAGAAAGGAATTTAATTTGTAATATACATAGAATGTAACTCAAGTTGTTAAAGGATGATGACATAAGCATTCACTATCATTTTAGCAAGGATAATATTATTTTCAATGATATTAGTAGAAAGTCACTCAGCTCACTAAAGAGTTAGTCAAGTATGACCTCCATTATTATGCCAGACTCGTAAGACTAACTCATGGAGCTCAAGCAATTAAATAGTTGCTAGCTAACTTGATGCATTATGCCTAAGATAGACCTAACAAGATTTTGTGTAAATGATAGAGCATGCACCCTTTGAGGCAAAGTCTGTGTGATGATAACTTTAAAGAGAGTCATCATGAAGGTAGCCATACTTCACCATCCACCTAGAGTCCACAAGATATATTAAGATATGAAGACTCCATTTTGATGATTTGAATTGAAATTATAACTTCAAAAATATCACAAGCATCTTTGAATTATCACGGCCCTACATATGGCATTCGTCGACCCTATCGTTGTATGATTCATACCTATTGGCATACTCATTGGTCATATGTTAGAAGATCATTAGAGTAGTCATAAATGAGCACTTTTTCAAATGAATGCATAATTTTTTTTAACAAAGTATCTCAAAAACTTATTATAAGCGATGCTCAGCTTCGCTCTTAATTTGAATGGAAGTCAGAATATGATCAAAGTATATGACTAAAATTATTTTGATGAAGTGTTGCAAGTTGTGAGTCATCACTTACATTAACGTATTTGGGCGGTGTGAAGTTTATTAAGCCAAGTAACATTGCCAACTATTCATATAAACCATCTTTTGTCTTGAAGGTTTTCTTCTATACATCTCCTTCTCACACTTTAATATGATGGCATACGCTTCAAAGAACAATCATGGACAAAATCACTATGCCAACCGTCATATATATCACATCATCAAATCAAGGAATAGGAAATCTATATATGATAATGACTTTGTTGACTGCATGACTATCTATACGTATATGCTATGTGAAAACTATTTTTGGGGTAAGGAGGGCAGGGATTGTACAAGGAGATAAACTTTTCCAAAAAAAAACTCAAGATTATAAATTATTGACAAGCCATTTAAGAGCAACATGTTCATCTAACTTCATATGATTATGAGGCAAATTAAGAATGAACATAAAATCAAATATTTGAACCACCCACCCCCCCCCCCCCCCCCCCCCCCCCCCCCCCCCCTACATAAAAGTTCTTTAGGATAATTATCCTAGAACTCACCTAAAATGAAAGGGATTAAATAGTAGGTTGGCTTGTGAAAATCAAGACAACTTGAAAAATGATATTCCAACTAAAGTCTAGTTGAAATTGACATTCGATAATAATATGAAGGGGCATTTTTTACCAGAATAGAGGACTTCTCAAGTAGTTGTGGAGTAACATCTTTTGACTTAACAGGATTTAGCACAATTCATTTTCTCCAAAATTTATAAGTCATATTTGTTTGAATGTTCTTAATTTATGATTTTTCATGTCAAAAAGTTAAAGTCTACGTAGGATTCAGTTGGCAACATCCATAGAAGAACAATATACTAAATCTTATCAATATATTTTCCTAGTTTAATGGGTATAAGATAATCTTAGGGGATAAAGATGAATGTCTTATCTACCCAAATGATCATATAAGGTTATAGATGAAGCTGTGAGGTGAGCTTCATCTTAATCAAAATGGAGGTGACAATAATGTTCATGGAGGTGCCACTATTAATAATCAATATACACATTTTCACTAGTTTAAAATAATTATGAAAAACTAGTGTTTGCCTTAGTCGATATTAGCTCATCATAGGTAGTTAATACACAACGCCTAACAATAATATGAGATATGCTTCTTTAGCATCACTTGCCTCCTCATAATGGTCCATTGTAAACTGGTCATCAATATATTCAACAGAAGAAAATCTATATAGTATATACATCAAGATATAAAACTATATTCATTTCACAAAATCATATTTATACCATTATAATCAAAACTCTATCTCAACCTCTTGATTATAAGAAAATAAAAGAATAAACAAAATATAAAACTAACAAAAGGAGAAACCTAAGGATCTCAATCAATGTTATTTCACAGAGTCCTGACCTCTTCCCTAACTATAAATCAATAAAATCACATAATAAACTTGCAAAGCTTAGCAGAAGCCAAAGCTTTCACTACATAATTTAAGAATTAATATGCATGCTCATTTCAATCAATAAAATCAATAACTTTCACTATAATCAATGATCAGTTATCAATAGTACAAATCAATATGACTAGTAACAAAATGCATGTATTATTACATTTAAATTTACAAATCAATAGCCGGTGCAAAAACATAAATACATCAGTAATCAATAAATCATTATTGTAGGGAATAATACATTAGTACTATAATCCTTCAATGTTATCATAGGAGTTATATCATTATGATATTTATCAGTAGTACTGACATATATTTGATATAGCAGTCTATAATCTAGAAAATCATGAAACTATATATGCAGGAATATGAGTAAAAAAATGCATGAATTAGTTATATACTATCAATATCATATAGTTTAGCAAGCCACACTCTCCTCACCCTCATAGATGAAAGTTATTTCAAGACATCACAATCATAGGAGCAAGGTTAATCAAGGCTCTAGAGATCTAAAATAAAACAAATTGACTTTCCTCTAACTAAATATTTTATGACCTTCCGTTATAGGAGGAAGATTTATTAAGGTTGATTAGTATGAATTAAATCTATCTTTTTTTGGCCACTCTTTGATCACCAACAATCCAATTTAGCCCGCTCAAAAACTATAGGAAAATAAGGTTTTTGCAGTGGAAATATCCGCCGCAAAATAAGTCAAATCCATAGCAAATTTAGGTTTACGGCGGATTCAATTTTGACGGTTAAAATCGAGTCGCAAAAGTATTTGTGACGGACCTAATCTGTCGCAAATATTTTATGACGGGTTTATAATGAAATTATATTGAAGAAAATGACAACTTCATTTTTTGCAAAACTTCTCAAATGCTGTGGCAAATTATGACAGATTTGTGACGGATTTGTAGCAGAACAACCGCAACAAATTGTTGTGGAAATGTCATCGTAAATTGCAGGCAGATATTCCACAGCAAATTCGCAATAATTTGCGACGGGAGTTTCTGTCACAAAATACGATACTCGTTCATCATTTTAATGTTTACGACAAATTTTTTGCCATAAATATGCTTGAAACATGTAGCATCAATAAAAAAATAGTTCATACAATCCGTTATTGAGCTTTTCAACAATAACAATTCAAGCAGTTTAAAGTAGTAGTTAATAATGCTAACATTTCAAAAAAAAAAATAATGTTAAAATAAACATAAGAAACACACTTTTATACAATCACATTCAAACTGCTCAAATAGACAATCAGATTCAACAGAATTCCACAATTACAATACTGTTAAAGTATCAATAGTTTTATACATCAAAAATAAAATAAAATGCATCAAAAATCCCTACACATACAATCTAAGCAGAATATGTATCCTCACTCTCCTACTCGGTTGATGCAGGCGCAGGCTGATGTTCCCCAATCTGTTATCTCAATCTTTTAAAGCTCATCATGTATCTAAATGTTAATTGTCGCTTGTGATTTTCAGATATTTTCTAGCTCTGTTGTCAAATTAGCCACCTGTTGGCCATACAGACTCGATATGCTGACTATTTGCAAAGTAGTTGGAGGCAAAAGAGGACTGTGCCTCGTACGAGTAGGCCCGCGTGCCTAATCCATAAACTCGTCCTTTCTACATTACGCCTACCGTCTATGACCAAGTGCGGTAATCAGAAATATTTGTGAAACCCCTAGAGGATCCCTTTCCAGGTGCAGTCTGGCTCTCTCGAAGCCATATATAGTGAGCTATAAAACCTTAGATTTAATAGGTCTTACCTTGTAAATTGGAAGGGGAGTATTGTTCACCTCTACATCACCTAAGAGCAAAAGATCATCAGTGGATGGCTCTTGTTAGCTACGAGATGAAAAAAGATGAGTTAACAAGCAATTAATTAGATTGATTTGATTTGATTTGACCCACAATTTAACTTAATTTAATTGGCTTTATTTAGATTCCCTAAGTTAGGCATGCTTAACTAGTGTTTTTCAATATCAAATTGAGCAACAACTATAATCTATTATGGCCAATAGACCTTGCCTTGAAATCACTCTTAAAAATAGATCCCATCACTTATAAAGTATGATGAAATTATGATTGCTTATTGTACAAATATATTAAACCTATTTAAATGCAATTTAGATACTTCAAAAATGCATAACTAAATAAAAAAGAAAATATTTTATAAAATCCTATGGATAGCTTTAACCTTTAGACTAATCTAAAAATAACCTAAAATGTTATAGATCTCTATTTATTAGGGTTAACTTAATCGCCCAAAATCATTATCCTTCCCATTAGACTGTAAGATTGAAATCTACAACTCAGGCTTACATTCAACTCAATCTCTAGTCTTATCAACAAAGAAGTAATCATCATCAAAATTCATACCTTGCGGCTGCGATAGGGTTTGAACAAAGATGCGTGCAAAAGGAAGAAAGATGGATACATTTACAACGACCAAGCTCCCTTTTGTTCAAATCCGGCTGCTACAGAAAAATGGCGAGGGAGTGTGAGTTAAGATGTGACATTTTGGACGAAGAAGCGCACAAAAGGAAGAAAGATAGATACCTTCTCAACGAGCAAGCTCTGTCTCGATCTGACTTCGACTGCGACCAGAATCTAGAAGGAGGTGCGATGACTGCGAAGAAGAATGTGGGAAGAAGAACTACAGAGAGAAGAAGAATTGCGGAGAAGAACGGCTACAAAGAAGATGGCTACGAAGAAGAACAGGGAAGTGTGACCTTGGATATGGCAGGAATGAACATTGTCGAAGGAGGCGATGCCACAGGGAACGTCGTTGAAGGAGCCAAGCAAGGTCGCGGTCGGGAATAGAACGAGTGAAAGTGTGAAACAAAAGCTCAATCAGTCAGTTTAGATAGGGTTGTTTGCGCCGAAGTTGCGACGACATTCTTCTGACGAAAAAAAATGATGAAATCTTCCATCGCAATTTTCAAAAAAAAAAAAAAAATTTCGCCGCAATGGCCGCTGCAAATCAACCGCAAATTGCAGACTTTCCTGTTGTGAAATCAACAACAATAATAGAAGAGGTAGACAAAGTCTACCCCATTTCTTCTTGCACAAAAGAAAAAAACAGGCAACACAAAAGTAGAATTGTAGAAACCCGCAATATCAATCAGATCACAACATGTATTTCAAATAAATATTAAGCATTTCATGCCATTGCAAAATAAATCATAATCTGGCTCATAAATAGGCTCTCGAATCTATCACTTCTACTCTGAATTCCTTCTCAATTTTTTTGATAAATCAACATCTAATCGGAGTACAAAATGTCACTCATCAACTACACACATTTCAATAAGTCGCTTGCTTGAGCATCAAAGCTTCTTACCTGGGCTCCAAAATATTGGGTTTGGAGCTAGCATTTTGTGATTTTGTCCCTTAAGTGGTGTAAGCAGGACAAATGCAACACATAATACGCATAACAACTACTCTCAACCATGCAACAAAAAATTATATTTTTCAAATTTTATATCACTGGCCTATCTAGAAATCATATAATACTCAAATGACCTCGCATGCAAAGGAAACATGGGATCCTTAATTGAAATAGGAACGAGGTCCTACCTAAGTTCCTCATTAAAAATATTAATATACATTATTTGACCGAATGTACAGTTTTCCCCTATCAAACTCTTATAGTTCATTGATAGTATCGCTCTCATTAAACTATGTCCTTAAAAAAAATGGCAACCAATCGAGACTTGGTACACAACAGGCCAAGAAGCTTCCCATAGTAAAGCCAAAACAGCTAATCATTTCCGCAACTGCTAGCACTATAAAACTCTTTTCTCCCCGCTCCCCAGTTGCACCAAAACACCCACTCCTCCAAATTGAAACTTTCCCTCCTAAGAAGTTTACAAGTAGGCAACAAGCCAACCCCTCTTAAACTTGAAGCAACTGATCAACTCTGGGTTCTCGTGGGCTGTTAATGGAATACAATTACCTGAAATTTAACAAAGCTTGAATCTTTATAAACTAGGCAAGAAGATTGCAACTGAGAAGCTAAGGTGGAAGAAACATGGAGAGTACTATGAGACTGGCAAGCGTGAGAGGGAGCATGAGGGGGAGCATGAGGAGCATGAGTCGAAGTGCCTCCTCATGGAGAACAACAAGCACCGTCTTCGGCAGATCTGGACGGGAGGAGGATGACGAGGAGGCCCTGAAATGGGCAGTGCTCGAGAAGCTCCCCACCTATGATCGCATGAGGAAAGGAATTCTCACCGGAGCTAGCGGCCCGGCACAAGAAGTCGACATCCAGGACCTTGGAATTCTGGAGAGGAAGAACCTGCTTGAGAAGCTGGTCAAAACTGCAGAAGAGGACAATGAGAAGTTTCTCCTTAAGCTTAGAGACCGCATGGAACGGTGAGTATCATAAAAAAACCAAGAGTAGAACAAGTTTACAGATTCTCTCTGTTTATATATGCCTTTTTTCTCTCTGTTTCAGTGTTGGAATTGATAACCCAACCATTGAGGTTCGATTTGATCATCTTAACATAGATGCTGAGGCATATGTGGGGAACCGGGGTGTTCCAACGGTCCTCAACTTTTTTGTGAATAAGATCATGGTAATAAGCTGATCTTTTAAATTGGAGAATTTGCTCATAAAGAGGATCATAAATGTATAGTGTAAAACAAGAAGGTTTTTAACCAGTCCTATTTGTGTTTCTTCTTTTTTTTCATTTTAGGGAGTACTAAGTGCACTGCATATTGTGCCAAGTGGAAAGAGACCAATATCTATCCTTCATGATATCAGTGGGATTGTAAGGCCTTGCAGGTGTGAAAGCCTTTTCTTCTCCCTGGTTTAAACAATAAAACTTGGTTCTATCTGTACATAAATATCTGATTAGTGTTTCTGATATGCAGAATGACTTTGCTTTTGGGCCCTCCAGGCTCTGGGAAAACTACACTTCTACTAGCTTTGTCGGGAAAGCTTGATTCAACACTCAAGGTACACAATGAAATTTTCTTTTCCAGAAGAAAAAAAAAAAGTATTACTCTTATTGAAAAGTTGCGTGGAGATCTATGCAGCAGGACACTTCAAAAAGTCATATATATCTATGTATGATCTTATTTTTCCCTAAAATTAGTCAAGCAAGATCATGGCACTGGCTCAAGCATACCTTAACACAATCTGAACACACAATGATTATAAAGTTTTTTTTTTTTTTTTAACAATAAAAGTGAGGGTTATATTAAAGAGGAAATTTATATTAGTGACAAGAATGATTGCATTGCCAACTATGTTGGTCAAATAGTTTTACATCAATATAATCATATTTATTTTTGGTATTTTGAATATTATATATTCTTTTTTATTTTATCATTTTATGAGGACAATATAATATTAATATTGACACAGTCCATGCCTAATAATTCCTCCTAATCTTGGCATGATGTTGACAATTAAATACAATAATTTAATATAATTATAATTAAACAAATTTTTTTTATGATCCTTAAGCTTTCTATGTGCATATGATATTATATTTATATATATATATATATATATAAACGTTAGGGGTTTTGATTGCACATTTTAGATTAATAATTTCTTTAAAAATCATATCTAATGTGACATCTACTTTTTATGATTATGTTGTATCCTAATGTCCACGCTTGTGTTTGTATCTCATGTTGATGTTCATGCTTCATAGGTGGAGACGTTTGGATTGAAGATTAGAGCATGCTAAAGAAATTTTCTACTAGTTAAAATTTTGGAGAAAATATTTTCTTTGGAGAATGTTACTAGTGTGGAATAAGGAGAACAAAGATGAACTTAGTGCACTACTGAATAAACACCCATCATCTAAAATCTTCAAATCAAAACGATAAGGGGCGCCATACTATATTTAAAATCCAAAATTTTGTTATGCTTTCAATATGGGACTCTCCCCCAACCCTGTGCATCCAAAAAATCTATCCCTAACATGGGGCTTAGGCTTCGTTTGGAATGGCTTTCTTAATGTTTCTTAAAGCAGCTTTTTAATACAAAATTAAAACTTTAAGAAGCATTGAGAAAGCCGTCTCAAAACGAAGCCTTATCACAAAAGTCATCACTCCAAATCCAAAGGAAGTTTCCAACACCAAATATTATGTTCAAGTACCCAATAAGTCACACTTTGATATCCATTGTTAAGAGGTAGGAATGCCAAAGGTCCAAGTACAGCCCAATACTCTTTTGAATGTACATCAATTACAAAGTTTAAATTAATAAGGGTCATCATTAATATATTAAGAACTCAACACATTTTTTATTGTCTGAAGTGAGAATAAGGTCCTCAATTGCATCTCTAAACATCAGGAAGCTAATAAAAAGAATTCTGACAAAACTCATCAGGTTTCTGGAGAAGTTACCTACAACGGTCATCGAATGGATGAATTTGTTCCTCAAAGAACTTCTGCTTACATTAGTCAGCATGACACACACGTTGGAGAAATGACTGTGAGAGAAACCTTGTCTTTCTCTTCAAGATGCCAAGGGGTTGGAACTCGCTATGGTAGGCTAGCAAAAAGAGTTCAATTTATAGAATTGCCTTGCTGAAACTTTTCAGGCCTTCAAGCTCAGTTATTATTTGCTGAATGGTTTGCAGATATGCTAACTGAACTATCAAGAAGGGAGAAAGAAGCAAACATCAAGCCTGATCCAGAAATTGATGTTTACATGAAGGTCAGTATTACAAAATAATCACAACAACAATAAGCCTTTATCCCACTACGTGGGGTCGGCTACATGAATCCTTTTTTCTCCATTGTGTCCTATTAAAAGTCAAATTCCCGTTTAAATCTAATAGAGAAAGATCATTTCTAATATTTTCTAATATTTCTCCATCAAACCTTTTAATAAATGTATGCCTTCCATTGTTGACCTACCCGGCATGAATCCAAATTGATTTTGAGAAACATTAGTATCATACTGCAACCTATGCTCCATAACTCGCTCCAATAGTTTTAAAGTATGACACATTAACTTAATTCGTCTATAATTCGCACAAAATAATAATAATAATAATTTTTATCGCAAGCTTATAGTTTAATTTGAGAGCACTGAACTGATAAACAGAGATGAAAATGTTGTACCCGCACATATGTAGACATAATAGAAATGGGCTCTAGCCCCAAGTATTGAAGATAAAACATATTTTTCTTTCCTGCAGATTTATTTTTAAATTAAATTTAATTGTTTAACTCTCAAAATTAAAATCTCTAATAGGATAGATCAAAATCAATAATGTTGATTTAAACATGAAAGCACTTGACAAATTTCTTCCATTCATAAGAAATTTTGTTCTTTGTGCGTCAAATGAAGAAAAGAAATTTCTAAAATTGATCTAAATAGTCAGGATAAGATCCATGGCAATAATGCTAATAAGATATGTTGGAGCTTAAAAAAAAAAAAAAAAAAAAGATATGTTGGAGCAGATGCTGATCTAATAACATAGCATTATAAATTAAATATTATATTTTGCATGCAAAGTTACCGAGGTAAATTGCCAGAACAAAAGTTGATTAAATTACATATTTTATTGTACAATGCCAGGCAATATCAGTGGAAGGGCAGGAGAATGTGGTGACAGATTACATTCTTAAGGTAAGTCTCCAAACACAGAGATCATTTCACATCAAATCTATTTAGGTTTCTATGAACATAAAAAATAATACCTTCTTTGGCATCTCCTCCTGTTAAAGATCTTAGGATTGGAGATTTGTGCCGATACCATGGTAGGAGATTCAATGATAAGAGGCATTTCGGGAGGACAGAAGAAACGTGTGACAACTGGTAAATTGGATTGTGACTTGTCCCATCTCCCTAAGAAAAAGTTCTATGTATGAGAGTAGAGATTTGGTATAAAAACAAACAATTTGATATTAAAAAAAAATTAAACATGAAAGCGAATTTGATATGGATATCCTAAGCTAATTTTTAGTGAGAATGCACTCACCTCTTTATGCCATTTAGACAAGTTCTTCTGCTTCACATGATAAAGTTTTTTTTCTTGCAAAAATAACCATCTTAGATGTTGCACAACAGAAAGGATTTTCATTCTAATTGATGAAAAATATCATGCATTTTAATTTAAGTGAACATTTTGATTCACTTTATGCCATTGAACTTAATATCCTGTTCAGGTGAAATGCTTGTTGGCCCTTCAAAAGCACTTTTCATGGATGAAATTTCTACTGGTCTCGATAGCTCCACCACATACCAGATTGTGAATTCCCTCAGGCAATCTGTTCACATTCTTGGGGGAACAGCAGTGATTGCACTGCTTCAACCAGCACCTGAAACATTCGAACTCTTTGATGATATTATACTTCTATCTGAGGGGAAAATTGTGTACCAGGGCCCAAGGGAACACGTTCTGGAGTTCTTTGAATTAATGGGTTTCAAGTGTCCTGAGAGAAAAGGAGTTGCAGACTTCCTGCAAGAAGTAAGTTACAAAACTAGATAGAGATTTGTTGTTCAATCAACATGGTGATTCTGATTGAGTCATTTTCTTTGCATCAATAGGTCACTTCGAGAAAGGATCAACATCAGTATTGGGCTCATAAGGAGGAACCATACTGTTATGTTTCTGTTAATGAATTTACTGAAGCCTTTCGGTCATTTCATGTCGGGCTAAAGCTAGGGGCAGAGCTCAGTACTCCATTCGATAGGAGTAGGAACCACCCTGCAGCACTAACAACTTCAAAATATGGAATTAGTAAAATGGAACTTCTCAAAGTATGCACCTCAAGGGAATGGTTGCTGATGAAAAGAAATTCATTTGTCTATATCTTCAAAGTAGTCCAAGTGAGCAGAAAAGCCTGAAACCTTAAAAATCAACTATTGAAGCTATAGAATTCACAAATAAGACATCACTTGCTAACTTTTTTCTTCCATGACCAACCAGCTTATCATTCTTGGATTTATTGCAATGACGGTTTTCCTGCGAACAAAGATGCATCGCCGTGACGCAGAGGATGGAGTCATCTTCTTGGGTGCGATGTTTCTTGGACTTGTCACTCATTTATTCAATGGGTTTGCTGAACTTGCAATGAGCATCGCAAAGCTTCCCATATTCTACAAGCAAAGAGATCTCCTCTTCTACCCCTCATGGGCCTATGCACTACCTACTTGGATACTCAAGATACCAATATCATTTTTGGAGTGTGCTGTCTGGATTTGCATGACTTACTATGTCATTGGATTTGATCCAAATATCAACAGGTTAGAGTACCAATCAAGATGATATCTCATGGGTAGCATACCTTTGGTTAAAGTTCTTACCGTAAACAAGTCACCCACTGTTTTGCAGGTTCTTCAAACATTATCTGTTGCTTGTTCTAATCAGTCAGATGGCATCAGGACTCTTTCGGCTCCTTGCTGCTCTTGGGAGGGAAATGGTTGTGGCTGATACTTTTGGATCATTTGCACAAATTGTGCTATTGATCCTTGGAGGCTTCCTCATTTCAAGAGGTATAGAAATTTTACCAAATGAATCTAAAGTTGAAATACTATTGGTGGACTCTTCTCCTTAAGCTTTCTGAATGACAATGAATTGGACCACCTACCCTACAGTCCCACTTGTGATCCACAATCCTTTAAATGTATCATAATAACTTTTGATGTTATACATCAATATTTACTTGCATAGTAATTTCATATTGCAGAGAAAATCAAGAAATTGTGGATATGGGGATACTGGTCCTCTCCCTTGATGTATGCACAAAATGCAATTGCTGTGAATGAATTTCTTGGACACAGTTGGAATAAGGTGAGCATATTTTCCTCAACGAGCATCACTTCTTTCACTTCTCTTTGGAGATAATACTTACGATATCTTTATGGCACAGTATGTTCCTGAATACACTGACACTTTGGGAGTTGAGATTCTAAAGATTCGTGGGATCTTTGTCGATGCTAACTGGTATTGGATAGGCGTGGGCGCACTTATCGGATACGTCTTTCTATTTAACATTCTCTTTATTTTCTTCCTTGATTGGCTCGACCGTAAGTATCAAAACATGAAGCTTCATCTTTTAAACTTGAATATTATTGTACTAACTCATATATTCCTGCAGCATTTGGCAAAGGTCAGGCAACCATCTCTGAAGAAACATTGACAGAGAAGCAAGCAAATAGAACAGGAGCAAGTCTTGAACTTTTGCCTTCAAAAGCTGAATTATTACCTTCACGATCTGATTCTTCTAAGGGTGCAGGCCAAGAAGGTGAACGAACAACCTGTAAATTTCAGCCATATTAATGTTAACAAGCAAGAAAAGCTTTAAATCAATTGAAATATTTTAAATACTTTCAGAAAAGATTTTCAACGAGAAAAAGAAGCATGGAATGGTACTCCCATTTGCTCCTCTTGCAATCACCTTTGATAATGTCAGATACTCTGTGGACATGCCCCAGGTAGTTGATAAATCCTATATAACTAACTATTTTCTTAATCTAAAAACAAAATGTTTAAGTTCTTTTTCTAATTTTTATTTTTCACAGGAAATGAAAGACAAAGGAATTATGGAGGATCATTTGGTCCTATTGAAAGGTGTAAGTGGAGCATTCAGGCCAGGAGTTCTTACAGCTTTGATGGGTGTCAGCGGAGCTGGAAAAACAACTCTGATGGATGTTTTAGCTGGCCGAAAAACAGGTGGTTACATAGATGGAGACATTTGCATATCAGGATATCCCAAAAAGCAAGAGACTTTTGCTAGAATTTCTGGATATTGTGAGCAGAATGACATCCACTCTCCACATGTTACTGTCTATGAATCACTCCTTTACTCTGCTTGGCTACGTTTGCCTGATGAAGTTGATGCTGAAGCAAGAAAGGTTAGCGAACTACATAAAAAAAAAAAAAAAATCTAGCCAGATATTTAAAGAAAATCTTATTTACTTTTTCTTGGAAGTAACTTCTATAAATAAATTACTACAGGTGTTCATTGAGGAGGTCATGGAACTTGTGGAACTGAAGGTATTGAGGGGGGCACTTGTAGGATTACCTGGAGTGAATGGCTTATCAACAGAACAGCGAAAGAGGCTAACAATCGCAGTAGAGCTAGTTGCCAACCCTTCTATAATATTTATGGATGAACCAACCTCTGGGCTTGATGCTAGGGCGGCGGCCATTGTGATGAGAACGGTAAGGAACACTGTGGACACTGGTAGGACAGTGGTGTGCACAATTCATCAGCCAAGCATTGATATCTTTGAAGCTTTTGATGAGGTAACTTGCCTGCAATAATTTTAGAGAAGAAGAAAATTTCGCTTTATGTCATGTCCTTATTCTAGGATTCATATTGCTTGGGTCTGTTAAACTGCAGCTTTTCCTAATGAAACGGGGTGGAGAAGAGATTTATGTTGGTCCATTAGGACGCAATTCATGCCATCTAATTAAGTACTTTCAGGTGAGCATCATCATAAAGGAAAAAAAAAAAAACAAATCCTATCAGAGAGAAATGTTCATAAAATGTTATCAAAATCTCACTTTCTACCTTATTATTCAGGAAGTAGAAGGAGTTATGCCAATCAAAGATGGCTATAACCCAGCAACATGGATGCTAGAGGTAACAACCCAGGCACAAGAGGGCATTCTAGGTGTTAACTTTGCTGAGATCTACAAAAACTCTGACCTCTACAGGTACGTTCACCAACCATACAGGGTTCATTTGGGACAGCTTTTTTTGCTGTTTTCTAAAACAGCTTTTTAGTACAAAAATTTGATGAATAAAAAACTGTTTTAGAAATCAACAAAAAATTATCCCAAACTAAATCAGTCTCAAATCCTTTAAGCAGCTTTAGGTTAACTTAAAGCATTTACTCTATGCAGAAGAAACAAAGCTCTGATCAATGAACTAAGCGCTCCCCCTCCTGGCTCAAAAGATCTTTTCTTTCCAACCAAATACTCGCAATCATTCTTAACTCAGTGCAAAGCTTGCCTATGGAAGCAGCACATGTCATACTGGCGCAACCCCTCTTATACAGCCACACGAATCTTCTTCACTACCATTATTGCATTAATTTTTGGGACAATTTTCTGGAAACTTGGTAGAAAAGTGTAAGTTGACATAATACTTTTGCTCCTGCTTTCTTGAATAAATTTGAACAGAAAACAAAATAAAATAAAGTAAATAAATAAACTCTATGATTATATACTGCAGGAGTACGCAGCAAGACCTGTTCAACTCTTTGGGCTCCATGTATGCAGCTGTTCTATTCATTGGAATACAGAATGGTCAAACAGTGCAGCCCATTGTCGATGTTGAAAGAACAGTATTCTATAGGGAGAAGGCAGCTGGAATGTATTCTGCACTTCCTTATGCATTTGCTCAGGTATGTTCATTGATTTCACATCAATGCAACTTTGATAGTTCAGATTGCAGTATTCATGAACCTCTCACCTTATCCTCTGGCAGGTCCTCATTGAGATCCCACACATCTTTCTTCAGACCATGATTTATGGTCTAATTGTCTACAGCTGCATTTCTTTCGACTGGACATTAGTGAAGTTCTTTTGGTACACGTTCTTCATGTTCATGACCTTCATGTACTTTACATTCTATGGCATGATGGCAGTGGCCATGACACCGAACAGCGACATTGCTGCCATAGTCTCCACTGCATTCTATGCAATATGGAACATCTTTGCAGGCTATCTAATCCCTCGGCCGGTAAGTTTACTTCAATTTCAAAATAAGAAAAGCCTTGTTTTTTAATTATGTAACATTTGAACTTCAGTAATAAGCACTAAAACTATTTCTGGCAACTTACAGAGGATTCCTGTGTGGTGGAGATGGTATTCATGGGCATGCCCGGTTGCATGGACTTTGTATGGATTGGTTGCTTCACAGTTTGGTGACTATACAACCACTATCGAAACCGGTGAAACTGTCCAGGAGTTTTTGAGGAGATACTTCGGGTTCAGACACGACTTCTTGGGAGCGATAGCCGCCGCCATAACCTGCTTTGCTGTGCTCTTCGCCTTCGTCTTTGCATTTTCGATCAAAGTTTTCAACTTCCAGCGAAGATAAAAAAAAAACTTTTGAAGTTTTCCTTCCACATAATTTATTCATTCACTTTGGAATTTGGGTTGTCGATGATTTATGTACAGCTTGGTGTTTTTAAAACCTCTTTTGTTTTCCATTTAGGCTGCTGCTCTTATAATGAGTGCAGCAGGCGAGAAAGAGTGTGTTCATGTAATGGGCATTCCTAAAGATTTTCTGTTTTTTTTTTTAACAGTGCATATAAAATACTCATTTCTTCACATTTCAATCGATTAAATGAATTGCGATTATTTTATCATGCCTGTCAAGGTAAATTGGCCAAAACTAGTAACTTTTAAAGAGAAACAACAATTTATGTAGTTTATCAAACAGTGTACAAATATAACCGACAAAAATTGCAGAAAGGGTTGCGTTTACCTGATGCAGATGGATGGAGAATTTTATCGAACAGATAATGTGCAAGTCTCTAACATAATTTGTAACCATTTAATCTGGAGCAGTGGAGCCAAATTGGGGTGAAACAGTAGTAAAACTCAAAGTATAAATTTTTAGATCAACCAATAAAAATGGGGTAATCCTCAGATAAGATTTTAGTCTCTCTGTGAAATTTTCTCTGCACCACACCAAAGAGAAAGTCCGAAAACAATAGAAATAAAATACAGAAAAAAAAAAAAGATCTTCACTTGGTTTCCATGAATGCTTTTGAGCTTACCTCAGTAAACAGGCCGAACATCAAACAATATAGGCTCTGTTGATCCATCCTCCAACACTTCCAATGGCATCTCGCTCTAATAAAACCCCTAATTCCATCCGCAAATAAACCCAGTCCTCCCTAAGCCGAGCAAAAGGATTTCAAAACAAAGACTAGAAGTTCATGGATGTATGATAACGTAATCTTCCACGCCTGACGCCCACCTGGGAGTTGAACGCGCCGGTGTGTGCTTGGCTGGATGAACTGAGCTCCCTACGCAGACGCAGGTGAATTTGAGGAAATTTTTAGCTTTGCATAGTTGGCGACTTAATTAAGTGATTAAGCTCGTTAAAAATTAAAACTAGACGTTTAACGGACAACTTTCCCTATTTTAAATTTTTTTTTAAATAGAATTGAAAACAGAGCCATTAATGAAAGAAAGCAAGTTAATTGGGCTTAAGAATGCCCAAAGTGTGGAACTTTTATTTGGTCTGTTGAACGTACGTTCCTCTACGTTCGGCCACCAATGTATTAGTGCCACGTAGCAGGAAGAAAAGACGCCAACCCGATCCGCTGTTTTTTGGGTTCTCGCACGTGCATTTTTTTAAATCTTTGACGAGCCGAACAACATCCCATCACCTTTTGGATATATTTCAAATACCTTGCAATACCGAGCAAATACCGAGTTGTACCTAGTTTTTTCTAGCAATACCGATTAAATACCTAGCAATACCGAGCAAATCCCTAGCAATACCGAGCAAATCCTGAGCAAATACTGAGTTGTACCGAGTTGTACCGAGTTTTTTCTAGCAATACCGAGCAAATCCCTAGCAATACCGAGCAAATCCTGAGCAAATACTGAGTTGTACTGAGTTGTACCGAGTTGTACTGAGTTTTTTCTAGCAATACTGAGCAAATACCTAGCAATATCGAGCAAATCTCTAGCAATACCGAGCAAATCCTGAGCAAATACTGAGTTGTACCGAGTTGTACCAAGTTGTACTGAGTTTTTTCTAGCAATACCGAGCAAATACCTAGCAATACCGAGCAAATCTCTAGCAATACCGAGCAAATCCTGAGCAAATACCAAGTTGTACCGAGTTGTACCGAGTTGTAAAAAACTAGGTACAACTCGGTATTTGCATGGTATTGGTCTTCACAGAGCTGTATTTCTCATTTTTGCAAAGCAATACCTAGCAAATACCGAGCAATACCGAGAAAATCACGAACATAGCATTTCCGGGTTCCGCTCCGGGTCAAGTCGTCGGGCCGCGCGGTTTAGAGTAAGAGCACGTGGCGACATGTTATTGGCGGCCGAACGTAGCTCTACGTCAGGTCAAAGGACGTAATAATTGTTCCAAAGTGTGCCCCAAGTCTTGGGAAATCCCGAGGACATCTCTAGGGATTCAATGGGTCATCTCATGGATTTAAATGGGTTTGAGAATGCCTTAGTCAAAGGGTTTAAGAAGGGTTGAATTGTATGTGAACTTGGTCAAATTTGGTTCATTAAGTTTGGATTGATGATTTGAATCTAATGGGAGTGGTCCCAAGTGGATAGGAGTTCATTTGGGTTGAAATTAATGTTTGAATTCTTAAAAGGCAATTTGGTCAACCATGCCAAACCTAAGGTTGTGTTTGGGTCCAATGCAATCCGAATGATGCTTGGGATGCATTAGGATAGATCTTAGGGCTTGACATGGTTGAGCCATGTTGAACTTTGGGGAAAAAATCAAAAATCCCTTTAAAGAGTATTTTGATCATTTTGACTCCTAGTCAAACATGGATCAAACTAAGCCCAAAAAAATGGTTTATTGGTTAAAATGTCATAATAGAGGCTATGAGCATGTTCAAAGGTTTTGGAGAAATTCCCAAAGTCAATTTTCACTAAATGGAAAGTCCAGTGGTATAGAATGTAAATATTTGAAGGTTGTGCAACCTTTGTAAATAAATTTAATTTATGGGGTAATAAGTGTTAGATTGGGCTCAAATCTATAGAGTTGACCATAGGGACATGTCTGATTAATATGTAACTGAGAGATCATGAATCAGTGATTATTTGACTAAACTTCAAGGGGACTAAAAAATCATTTAGAAAAGGTTTCATGATCTGGATCCTTAACCTTAGGATTTTGACCTGGGATTCTGGATTTAGATTGGATTTTGAATGTGATTTACTAAACCGTGAGTTGTTCACACCAATCACAACCAAATGAATGATTGAGATTGATTGAACATGATTAAGGTTTTATTGAGAGTTGACTTAGAGTATGGGATTGAAAACTTGATTGGAGTTTGACTATGATCTATATGTTTGACAAGTGGAGAATTGTCAATCATCATATCACTAAGTAGGAGCTTAGATAGGTCCTGATGACCTCATAAAGAAATGAGGTTAACAAAAATAAGTAGAAATCTTTTTGTATATAAAAAGATACAAAATATAATATTTTTATTAGCTTAATTAAAATGTATAGTTCTTACTTATACTGTTAATAACTAACCTCAAACTCCATGAACCATATATTACACAGTTCCTTTGGGATTTTCCTCCAAGAAATGTAAGGAGCATCAAACTTGCTTCATATTATCTTCCGTAACTTATGCATGGACTGCTTTGACTTATGAAACTTGTACAAAATGTGTTAGTTTGAAAAATATTTCTCAAAAGATCTTAGTAATATTAAGAATATACTAAGTGTTTGTCACCCTCATGTGCAATCAACATACGCCCATCTGACGTCTCTTGCGTTGTAGCCGGGATGTAAGGTCCACCTATAGAGGGCTGAGGGGGTGGTGGGTGCTAGAATGGTGGAACATATTATGGATAAGCTAACTTACCAAAAGTATTTCATTCTGAAAGCATATAGTATGCAAAAAAGCCACCAATTATCTAAAGTAATATTTTGGTGAAGATATCATATGTACCGACTCATTCTTCTCACAATAAATTTAAATTTCATTAAAGGTTGCAAGAATACGTTGATCTTTACTTTTGAATTATGTGGCCCTAGATGATCTATCTCAAAAAATGTATGGCAGCAGTATGAGTAAGATGAAGCAGATTAATGAAATGGAGTAAAATCATTTGTATATAAATCTAATATTATATTTCTTGATTCTATGATGAAGGTATGATGTGTACGATTAAAGTGTTTCCAAGCTTTTGCTTCTGAAAGATGTGTCGAAACACCATTTAGTGAGATATGTTCGTTATGTCAACTTATGTGTTTGACGAAGCTCATAAATGCATACAAAATATTACAGTCTAAAAATTATTGTTAAGTAAAATATCATATTGATTAGTACATCCTTCTGATTTCTATTTTTCCAAACTTTGATTTAAATATTGGTGCATTACAATGGTGGCATGCAATCTTTGATAAATCATCTTTTTAAAACATCATGCATTCATTAACATAACAACCTATTCTTATTCTAATATAAATCTGTAAGAATTATGTTATTTGTCGGATTTGTCTCCTTAAGTAACCCAATGAATTAATAAAAACATTCACAGTGGGACATTATATTTTCTCTTGATGCTCAATGAATTAATCAAAACATTCATGGTAGGACATTATATTTTCTCTTGATGCTTATGCTTAGCATCTTCATAATAATAGATAACTCTAAGTGAATAATGCACCCCTTTTAAATTGATTGTTGAGCAGTATACAACAAATCATAAAAGTTTTGTTCCTTATTATTTAGTGACTATTTTATATGTTTTTTTTTAAATTATACCCCAATTGCATCATAAATTAAGTCCTTAAGCATTTGTAGAATTTTTTTATCAGCTATATTAAACTTGTAAACGGGTCGTATCAAGAGTCAAAATATGTCTCGTATTCACCATGAGAAGTCCAATATCAATATTCTAGCATGAATCATCTACGAAGTAGATTAATAATTATCTCATCTAATGTGAGGTGCACTTAATTTTTATATTTAGAACACAGACAACAAAATCTTACATCCAAGATAATATATGGCAGTTGATAGATTGTCTGGATGAAAAAATTCACCTCATTAATGAACTCATCTATTAATATTTTACGTCCTTGCATCATTCGGTTATACATCTAATATCTTTGATTCATAATATCCATAATATGATTTTTTTTTTTTTTTTGACAAAACTAAGTCCAGAAATATAATATGAAGAATTTATTCTACACATAATATAAAGTTATTATAGATTATTTTTGCATCTTGTGATTTAGAGATAGTACTAATTAGAGTTAGCTATTCTTATTGAATTTTATTGATAAAATTTTTTATGAAGTTATTAAAGAGTGGTTACAAATATTATGCTAGAAATCTTGCTATGCCTTTCTTCATAACAAATTAAGTGAGGGTTCTTTCTTACACCTCTCATGCTTCAAGCATCACCTTCCATCTCTTACCACTTGGTGCATGACTTTTGATAGTGTTGAAAATATTTCTTTTCTAGTTAATATGTGTATATAACATATAAGGGGGGAAGATAGTTATCCCTCCTTGTACATCCCAAATAATGCATAAGGGGGAAGAGAACTAACACTAGATAAACACCCTCTTAAATGTCTAATCACAAAAGAAAACTTACGAATGATGGAGGGGATGACCGATCTCGAAGAGCAAATTGGATGGATGAGGAATTGCACCGGCAAACATATCACGAGAGTCGATGGAGAACAGAGCACCGGTGATGATTTTTGTGAATGGGAGCGAGAACGGCCACCGACAATGGTGAACTGAATGAGAGAATGGATGGATTGTGATTTTCATGAATGGGAGCAAGAATGGGAGGAGATTTTGTTTAATGAAATGGAAGATGGGGAGGTATAGAAAATAGGGTTTTTTCGGTGTATCGTCCACCATAACTATTCTGACGGTATTTTTGCCTAAATTAATTCAGTAGGTTTAAGTAAGTTGGCTGACATTTTTTCGGCACATCTGCCAGAATGATTCAAATGAAATTTTGCAAGAAAATTTTGCCAACTTTAAGCATACCTGCATATTCCCCAACAAATTTTTTGCCAGAACTTTTTCAGCGGCTCAAACTAGATTTTGTCAAAAAATCCACCAATATTTTTTGGCGGTCTTCTATCTATCAGAAATTCTTCCGTAACAAATTATTTTTTCTGTTGTAGGTGTACCAAATAAGCTTAACTTAATTTTTCTTGATTAAAGTTGATTACCATGGTCAAGTCAAAGGGTCCTAAAGATTCAATTGTGTATGAAATATTAAGTGATATCTTAAGAAAGATTCAATTAGATTTAATTAATTAAATTTGATTGAATTAATTCAGTGGTTAAAATGCATGAATTTCTTTTTTTTTTAGAACCCACGACGAGGCCTACATGTTAATCATGATAAGAAGTACATATTCTTAGATAATCATAAGCTCACTAAAAGAACAGCATTTGAAATAAAACCTAAGAGCTTTAAATCTTACCTAATACATGAAAAAAATAAAACAAGAAAAGACTAAACCCAAGCTGCCTGAAAACAACTCCAAGTAGAGGAAAAAAATAATCCAGCAACCACCGCCATAACCAGAGAAAAAGTAATATCCAAATCTGAAGACCAGAGATCTAAAAAGTGGCACCATAGCAACAACCCCAAGGCTCCAAAGCAGCAGCCACCAAGCCAACCATAAAAAAAGCTATTTTTTGGATTTTCTCTTTCTTCGTTTACCCACCCGAATGATAATATCTCACATACCACCATCCTGTTTAAATACTTCATCTTCATCAACATCAAAAAGAGAAGATGAAGAGCCTTCAAGCCAATCAATTTGCATCTTAACATTTTTCCCCGATCTAACGCCCATATGAGTATACAAGGCATTAGCATAAAGTAAAGCAATTGGAACATCAACAAGCTGCTCATTCACTCTCAATCCCATAAAGGAAACTGACACAACAAGATAGGTCATCATCACAGGAAAAGAAATAGAATGATTCAACTCATTAGAATCAATATTCACCACCCCCATATTCACAACACAAAGTTCATTATCACCCACATTCATCAACTTATCACCAAAATTACCTTGAGCCACATAAAAGTTATTCGAAGAATGTCAATAGCCACAACACCATGAGACACATTACATTCATGCAGGGTTCCATCAGGCCCATCAACCAGAGGCACGACCTCCATCTCAACATCATTAAGAGCTAAATCATTACAAAGAACCCCAACCTCAACTGGCAAATTCAAAGTACCCAAAGGGCAAACAACATCAGGCCTCAAAGGAATAGATTCACAAACCACAATAGCATCCTCTCCACCGCCATCATTAGAATTAGGGGCCGAAGTAGATCGATCTAAAATCAAATTGCCACCCTCTCCATTTTAGAATCGGTCTAAAAGCAAGTTAACACTGGTGGAATAGCGCCCCCCACAGTGATCCCACCAGCATTTTCACTAACCACCACAGCCTTAATAGGCAAAGTAGGCATTAGAGAACTGACCCTATCCAAATTTTCCAAGAAACCAATATCACTCTTATCAGGAAAAACATTAACATTCACAGAAATTAAAGCATCAGAAGTATTCAAATCCTTCACAATACATGTATCCTCCGGAGCAAAACCAGAAGCCTTTTCGACAGTCATAAATTCCTTAGAAATAGGGAGAGATGACTTATTGCAAACCCCCTTAACACCCTCAATACAATTACAGCTAGCACAAAAAGGAGGAAATTCATTCATATCAACAAGTTGAATATTCCCATACTTTTCAGGTCCGAGCCAAACTTTATCTGGATATTTTTTTGTAATGTCAAGCTCTACCAAAATTCATGCAACACATGGTTGAGGTCCAATGAAGGTGCCATTGTCAACCTTTAAAGGACGCCCAAATAATGAACTAAGAGCATGTAGGATACGAAGAGAGAATAGGTGAGGTCTTAAGTTAGGTGATGAGATCCAAATGAGAATATATGGCGATTCAACACCAATATCAAGTAAATGCGACCATTTGGTTAACTTTATATAGCAATTATTGACAAAATAAGTTCTATGAGCCAAAACTTTGTTATAGTCCAAATTATTCATCAACTTAAGCAAAATATACAATGGGTGAGCAAAGTGACGAAAAAATTGGCTCAAGCTTAAGGTGGAAGAAAATTTTCAAATAGAATCTAGGCTAGGGCGATGGCTAGGAAAAAAACCAACCAAAGTAAATTACAAAGGAGTTGCTAATGCTAGTATTTCCTCTTTTGAGATCCTTAAAGAAGGCATACCACGAAATAAAGATGGTTTAAGCTCAAGAAAGCACACATCCAAAGAGGAACCAGATAAAATATCTAAAAAAGATCTTGATTTCAAAGAGCCACCCAAAAACCCTGGATCAAAAATGTGATTTCCCGCCATTCGGCCAGGAATAGGAGGGCGAGATTAGAGAGCCAACCGAAAAAGAGCAACAAAATTGAAGTAACAATACAAGGAAAAAGACTTCGATATACCAGTTAGAGTTTTGTTATTGGTTCGAGGATGAGGGTTGAAACATCTAGCGTTCTGGATCCTCGACCCGCCAGGGATCTATAAGCTGGCGTCCTTCTCTCAAGCCCTTAATGTGCAAATGTATGAAATTCCTCTAAGTGAAGTGGTCACTTTAGGGAATGTGTTAGATTGGATGAATTAGGTTTATTCGTTGCTCAATTGAATTGATTAAATTGGTTCAAAGTATCCCTACATTATTATTTAGGCTTAATTGAGATCAATTAAGATTAATCAACCTAACTGAGGGACACCCAATTTTTAATGTATATAAAAAGTTCATTTTCAATATTTGAGCTTATTCTCTAAGAAGGTCAATGAGTCATATTGGATCAAGAGGTCCAATGGAAACTCATCAGAGACTATTCTATCTTTTGAGTTTAATAATAACCTCATGGTCTAAGGACATTTAATCATAGTTTATTGTTAACCTGCAACATATAAAAAAGAAGAAGAAAATGTCGCGTACCTGCCCTCATCCCGCACGTCGTTCGCACGTCGGAGCCATTCCAACATCTCTTCACGCACGACCAAGCTCAGCAGTAAAATGAGACCGAGCTCGTCATTTGCGTGCTCTGGCTCTCTCACTCTCTCTGAAGCTCCTCTCCCTCTCGCTCTCTCCCCGAAGCTTTCTTCCAATCGGAGCGGGACATTACAATCAGAAGCAGCAACAGGTGCTCGCCGGCTGTGAAGTAGCCTTCCTCCCTTTCGCCGCTTCTTATGATCCCTCGTAGTTGGATGACTTCGCTCCTCCGACATCCCTTCCTGTTCGAGTCGAAAGTTACGACATTTTGTTCGGGAGCTAGGGCCAGAGCTCGCGCTTGCGAAGATAACTTTCTCCTTACTTGCACTTCTTCGGCACCTCCATGGCTGTTCGACGTCGCTCCCTTCGACGACTTTCCCCTGCTATCGGATCGGAACCATGACATTTTAACCGGGAGTGACAGCAGGAGCTCGCTGGTGGTGAACGTAACTTTCTCCCTTGTCATGTGCTTACTCTGGCCAAATCCCGCAGACTCGCCTAACTAGAGAGATAAAGAGAGGGAGGGATATTTTGTTATTATTATTAACTAAAATTATTATTTTTGTTAATTATAATTAAAATTTTAATAATGATTAATTATAATTAATTATAATTATATATTTTAATTATATTTAATTATTCTTAATAATAGATATTTAAAATTAATTAAATTAATTTTAATTAATTATTTTAATTATGGTTAATTATTATGATTAATAATTAGCTATAGTTAATTAAAATTAATTAAAATTTATTATTTTAATTTTAATTGATTATGATTAATTAAAATTAAGTATAATTAGTTATTGTAATTATAGTTAATTATTATAATTATAATTAATTATTTTAAAAAGGTTGATTAGTTATAATGAATTAAAATTGATTAAAAAAGAGAGATGCACGCTCCCCTCTTACCTCGATCCATGAGCAGACATTCGCCGATGACTCCTCCCTACTGGTCTTCAAGGTATAAATTTCTAACTTAAATCTCATCCTCGACGTGCTTGATGCATTGGTGGACCTCCTATACGCGCTCTTATAGCACGGTGGGGGGAAATCTAGTGCAACAGGTGCGACGAGGCGGGTAAGCCCTATACATGCTCTTATAGCGTGGTGGGGACAGTCCTCGACCTCAGCATCGACACCACTGATGACTTCTACGCAATGTATGATGTTCTAAAATCTCATTCTCGACGTTTGCGGTAAACTGGAGAACCACCTATACGGGCTCTTATAGCACGGTAGGAGGGAGCCCGGTGCGACGCATACGACAAGGTGGGTAAGCCCTATACACGCTCTTGTAGCATGGTGGGGAGATCCACTGGTGTTCTGGTACGGGTACTAATGAAGGCCCCATACACGCTCTTGTAGCGTAGTGGGATGAAAGGATATACGATCACGGTGTCTAAGGACACCTACATACACGCTCGAGTAGCACGGTGGGAAGGCCCGGCTCCCCTACTTTCCTCCAAATGAGGGATCCACCGGGGTGCTGTCAAAATTTTCACTGAAGTGTACAAAGCTTGAACAATATGAAAACATCATTTGAGCAACAATACGAAGGACAATGTGGAAGGCTTGTACTTAAACATGAAAGCATAGAACTTGAACTAAAATGTGCATATGACTTGTACGAACAACAAAGAACAAGGACCTGGACTAAAATGAGCATGAACAATGACTTGTGGACCAAATGCAAATGACTAATAATAAAGGCTTGAACTTAATCAAAAAATGAAATTGAAATAAGGACCTAACTCAAATCATTACGAATATGAAATTGAACTTGCAATGACGTCATAAGACCCTGAACAAGCATGTGAACATGTGTTTTGAACTCGAACCGAATTGAATACAAGGGACCTGTGAACTTGTGCACTTGAACTTGGACTTGAGTTCAAAATAAATAAATACGAAAAGCTTGAACTTGCTACTTAAACTCAAGCATGAGCTGAATATAAGAACTTGCAAGGACTTATGAACTTAGACTTGACTAGAATCAAGCCTTCAATGTACTCAAGTTAACGTTGATGAGCAAATGAGCTTGCGACATAACTTGCTTGCAAGCATGGGTCAATAAAAGCCAAGAGGAAATGCAATAATACGAGTGCAAATGATTGTACGAATTCCTCAACAAATGAACAATATGAAACTCATAGTGCTCAAATCAATCAATGTATGAGAAAGAAAAGAATGATGTGTAATACAAATGTCCATCTCAAAGGCAAAAATCAAAGGCTTGTAACAACATTAATTAACATTCTACAAATATACGCAAGGGTGTCACGACCCGACCCGACGGGGACGGATCCCGCCCGAGCCGAATCGCGACGAGCTGAACTTCTTATCCAGGATCTGGCTTTGGATTAGGTTACTGAACTGATCTTCCAAATACTTAACTCAACAGACACACACAGAACAACAGAGCTACTAAAATCATCAAATGCAGCGGAACAAAACATCTATCTTTTCATTTCCTCAAAAATAATCATCTACAGAACAGTACATGGCTTTTAAACAGAAAGAAAGACAGAACAGAAAAGCCATGACTGTACAAAAATCAAAAGTACAAAAGTACCTATACTGATCAGACTCTGAACTAATCCTGGACCTCCTTGCCTTTCCCAGAACCTGAAAACCACCAAAAAGCAAGGGTGAGCTCAACAGCTCAGCAAAGCAACAAACCACCAATCTAAATTCTCAGAAACCAAAACCAACTCATCAGATAGAAATCAGATCAGAAATCAGAACTTGTACGGACAGATATCAAATCAGAATCAGAATCGTACAGATTAGATCACAGAACAGAATAAATCAACGGAGTTAGAATTATACAGAAATCAGAAATCAGATTCGCAGATCATATCATATCAGAATCACAATTTCGTACAGAACAGATACAGAAAACAGAACAGATACATATAACTAAATGCCCTGACACTAACGGAATCTCTACGGATTCCGGCCCCTTATGCCTCCCTTCCCAGACACTGACTGAATCTCATAGGATCCAGGCCCCTTATGTCTCCCTTTGTGCTCACGGCACCAAAACAGATGTGCTTATAGCACCAGAACAGAATTCATCGGATCCGGAACAAAACAGATATCAGATTTCAGATTTGAGCTCATTTCAGATTTCCCGTTTCACTAACTGAATCTCATAGGATTCAGGCCCCTTATAACTCCCTTTTTATAGCTTATACACATAGCATTTCAATTCAGAAGAAATCTGAACAATTCAGAAATTACCCAAAAATCGGGCAGCACAACGGCAGTATACAGAATTTACACAAAATTTCCTGCAAAGAAAATTCACCGAATTCGCACAGAACATAGATAATCATATTCCAGAACATTTATTCTACTGCACAGATAATTTCCAATTTCACAGAAAATTGTAGTCTACGAAAAACATCGCCGAATCAAAAATACCCGGACAAAAATATTCAAAATATAGTCAAAACGTGCACACCCGGCACGGCAACGTTATACAGAAACTTACGCGGTAAAAACTAAACCAATCAAAAGATACGGACGAAAAACCGTAACGAAAACGAAATCCGGACAGAAAATACCGCCAACTGCGACGGAACTGAAAATTGAGAAAGACGGAATGTGCCTTACCTCGAGCACAGCAAAATCCTCAACAGTCACTTCGACCGAAAACGACTCAGCGTCTTCACGAAATCAACTTTTCCAAATTTCTCTTTTTCTCTCTCCTCAGAGCTGAAAATCAGATATTTTATTTTTTTTTTAATTTCTCTCTCTTCAAAACGACTGATTTCCTTAAATCCTCTTCAGATCGGCCTGGCCGATCGTCCAGATCGTCCTGGACGATCAGACCAAACCATCATCGCCTGGCCGATACTCCAGGGCGATTGCACGGCCGATCCTTATGAACAGTGCCATCGGCCTGGCCGATGTCCTCGATCGGCCTGGACGATACATACAGAAAATCACCTGGAGCAAAACTGGGCAAAATCTGGAGCTGATTTCCAACTGATCGTCCCAGGACGATCCCAGATCGTCATGGACGATCCTGGAGCAGATTGTGATATTACAATCTCCCCAACTCAGAAAAATGTCATCCTCGACATTATCCAATCCAAACGCAGTTAAAATAAGTACGGGTACGACCGTCTCATATCAGACTCCTTTTCCCACGTTGCTTCCCGTGCAGTCCGGTGCTTCCACTGGACTTTAACCATCGGAATCTCTTTATTTCTTAACTTCCGGACGTCGTACGCCAAAATAAACTCTGGCTCTTCCTTATACGCCAGATTCTCCTGAATCTCAACCTCATCAGCTGATACATTCTTCCCAGAGTCGGATACCCACTTCCTCAGAGTGGATACATGAAATACATTATGCACATCAGGCATAGAATCAGAAAGCAATAGGCGATAAGCAGCTTTTCCAATTCTTTCCAAAATCTCAAACGGTCCAACATACCTTGGACTAAGCTTGCTTACCTGACCAAATCTGCTTACACCCTTCATCGGGCTGACTTTGACATACACAAAGTCACCAACCTGAAACTCTACAAATCTGTGCTTCTGATTGTAATACTTCTGCTGACGGTCTTGAGCCGCTTTCAATCTTTCTCTTATCAAACTGACCTTCTGAGCAGTTTCATCAGCAAAAGTGGCCCCCAAAGCCTGTCTATCTCCGACCTCTGTCAGAGTCAAAGGAGTACGACACTTCCTGCCATACAGAGCCTCGTACGGTGCCATACCGATACTGGACTGAAAACTGTTGTTATAGGCAAACTCAATCAGCGGAATATGATCTTCCCAACTTCCGCTAAAGTCCAGAACACAAAGCCTCAACAGGTCTTCCAGTACCTGAATCGTTCTCTCAGACTGCCCATCTGTCTGAGGATGAAAGGCTGTACTGAAATGCAATTTCGTACCCAAGCCTTGCTGAATGCCTTTCCAAAGTCTGGAAGTAAACCGTCCATCTCGATCTGAAACAATCACACGAGGCACACCGTGCAATCTGACTATTTCCTTCACATAAATCTGTGCCAAGCGTTCAACTGAATCCGTCTGTCTGATCGGAAGAAAATGGGCTGACTTCGTCAATCGATCCACAACTACCCAAATGGCATCATGTCCTTGTCGTGATCGAGGAAAACCCATCGCAAAATCCATCGTTACCTCCTCCCATTTCCACTCAGGGATAGGCAACGACTGCAACAGTCCACCGGGTCGCTGATGCTCTGCCTTCACCAATTGACAGGCTTCGCATCTCGACACAAACTCTGCCACATCCTTCTTCATTCCAGGCCACCAAAATAAAAGTTTCATATCAGCGTACATCTTACCACTGCCTGGATGAACAGTGTAGCCTGAATGATGAGATTCATACAGAATCTCCCGCCTCAAATCTCCAAACACAGGTACCCACAACCTGTTCTTACAGAAAATAGCACCAGAATCAGAAATTCGAAGTTCAGGAGTCTTATCAGATCCAATCTGAGCTATCAACTTCGAATAATCAGAATCTGACTTCTGGGCTTCTTGAATCCGTGCTTCTAAAGAAGACTGAATACTCATCTGAGTCAATTCCAAACCACTGGAGGAAATCACCTCCAACTGCAATCTCTCCAAATCACGAATCAGAAAGTCATCACAGGTAAGCTGAATACCTGATAATCCAGAAGACTTCCTGCTCAAAGCATCCGCTACCACATTCGCCTTTCCAGGCTGATACTGAATAGTCAGGTCATAGTCCTTGATCAACTCGAGCCACCGTCTCTGTCTCAAATTCAGATCATTCTGAGTAAAAATATACTTCAGGCTCTTATGATCAGTAAAAATCTCACATCTGACGCCATACAGGTAATGACGCCAAATCTTCAAAGCAAAAACAACTGCAGCTAACTCCAAATCATGTGTCGGGTAATTCTTCTCATGTGATTTCAACTGTCTCGAAGCATAAGCAATTACCTGACCATGCTGCATCAGGACACATCCCAGTCCTTTCAGTGAAGCATCACTGAACACCTGAAAACCCTCCGTACCTGACGGAAGTGCTAACACTGGAGCTGAAGTCAGACAATCCTTCAATCTCTGAAAACTAGCTTCACACTCCGGTGTCCAAACAAAAGGAACCGACTTCTGAGTCAGTCTCGTCAGAGGAGTCGAAATCTGTGAAAATCCTTTCACAAACTTCCTGTAATACCCGGCCATGCCCAAGAAACTACGTACCTCAAATACCGTAGTCGGCCTTGGCCAATCAGCAACCGCCTGAATCTTCTGGGGATCTACAGAAATGCCTTCTCCGCTAATCACATGCCCCAGAAAAGAAATGCTCTTCAGCCAGAATTCACACTTGGAGAACTTGGCATATAGCTGATTCCTCCTCAAAGTCTCCAACACAATTCTCAAATGTCTGGCATGTTCATCCTCAGATGCAGAATACACCAGAATATCGTCGATGAAGACGATCACAAACTGATCCAAATACTCCCTGAATACTCGGTTCATCAGATCCATGAAAATAGCGGGCGCATTGGTTACCCCAAAAGGCATAACCAAAAACTCGTAGTGCCCGTACCGAGTACTGAAAGCAGTCTTCACCACATCAGATTCCTTTACCTTCACCTGATAATATCCGGATCGCAAGTCAATCTTTGAAAATACCGAAGATCCGGAAAGCTGATCAAACAAGTCATCAATCCGAGGCAAAGGATACTTGTTCTTGATCGTAACCTTGTTCAAATCTCTGTAATCAATACACATACGAAGTGTACCGTCCTTCTTCTTCACAAACAGAACAGGTGCTCCCCAAGGTGAAACACTAGGGCGCACAAAACCTCTGTCAACCAGCTCCTGAAGCTGAACTTTCAACTCAGAAAGTTCTTTCGGTGCCATCCTGTACGGAGCTTACGATATCGGAGCTGTACCCGGAAAAACATCGATAGAGAACTCCACATCTCTATCCGGAGGTAAACCAACCAACTCCTCAGGAAAAACATCAGCAAACTCCCGTACCACTGGGATCTCAGAAACAGAACCAACCTCCAGGTTCAGATCCCGCACCGAAGCCAAAAATACTGGGCATCCTTTCTTCCACATTCTGCTCACCTCCAACGTAGAAATCAGACTGGAGAGAACACCTCGTAATCCCTGAAATACAACTCTCTCTCCAGCCACGAGCAAACTCACTTGCTTCTTCAGACAGTCAATCTGAGCCTCATACAGACTCAGCCAATCCATTCCCAGAATTACATCATACGATGAAATCGGCAACCGAATCAAACTCGATTTCCACTTCTTGCCAGAAATCTCAATCTCAAACAAACAAAACTGTCGAGCAATCAAAAGATTCCCAGCCGATAAAATCACAGACAAAGAAACCGGTAAAACCATCGAATCCAAATGTAAAATCTCAAAACAGTGCTCAGACAGAAAAGAATGACTCGCTCCAGAGTCAAACAAAACACGACAGGGCTGATCAGAAATGTAAACCGTACCTGTCACAACATCCGGAGCATCTCGAGCCTCCTGCTGACTCAAGTTGTAGACTCGTGGCTGAACTGGAACAGGAGTTGAAGCAACAGAACTACTCTGCTCCCTCTGAATCGTAGGTGGTCTCCGTGGTGCAGAACTAGAACCACCACCTCTACCAGTAAATCCCTCAGGGCGTGGAGGAACAGTCCTCGGTCTTCCTGCTGCTGAACCAACAGGTCTGACGGAGCCCTCAGATCGCTGCTCAAATCCCATCTGTGGACATTCTGCAATCCTATGTCCCGGCTGACCACATCTGAAACAAAGACCAGCTATCCTGTAGCACTGGCCATGGTGTCGTCGTCCACAACTCTGGCACACAGGTGCCGTACTGACAGATCCAGAACTAGTCGTACTGGTAGCAGTACCAGACGATCCTCCGCTCCTCCTGGAATCTCCAGATCCAGATCCAGAAACAAATCTCCTCTTTCCAGAGGAACCACTGCTAGAAGTATCTCCTCCAAACCTCTTCCTACTCGCAGACCACCGCTGCTGAGTAGTCGTCATGTCATTCTCAATCAGACGAGCTCGCTCCACAAGCTCAGAGAAATCAGTGATCCTGAATGGTATCAAAGGCTGCCTCAAAGTGTCTCGTAATCCTCTCAGAAACCTGTAGCACCTCTCAGCAGAAGTGCTGACCAGCTGCGGAGCGTATCTGGCTAATGCAGTAAACTCAGCCTCATACTGCATCACCGTCTTGCTCCCCTGAACCAGCCTCAGAAAACTCTCCTGCATCTGCTGTCGTGCAGAAGGGGGAACAAACCTGTAATATCTCGTTCCCTTACTGTTCCTCTCTGAATTGGATTTTCCTCCCAGAATCGGCCAGGACGAAGTTTGGATCGTCCAGGCCGATCAGTGCTTTGAAAACAGCTGATTTCTGGTGTGTTTTCTGGAAGAATTTCTGTACAGATCGTCCGGGCCGATGTTGAGATCGTCCAGGCCGATCTGTACTGTAGAAATGATCGGCCAGACAACAGCCCTGGGAACTGTCCAGGACGATCAGGATTTGGTCTGATCGTCCCGGGACGATTTGTCGATCGGCCAGGCCGATCAGTGTATGATATAAGGAAATGAGCTCGTTTTGAGGAGAGAGAAAAATCAAATTTAAAATCAGAAATATCTGAGGAGAGAGAAAGAGAAAAGGAAAAAGAGAAAAGCTGGTTTTCGGAGACCGCGGAGCGCTTTTCGTCCGACGCTGCTGTTGGAGAAAGTGAAGATCTCGTGGTAAGGACTCCGAACCCTGTTTCTGTTTTCAAAGATGTTGTGTTTTGACCGAGTTGGGATTTGTTTTGTGTTTTCGTAGTCGACTTTTCGACATGATTTTGATTTGACACAACTTTCACCGCACAACTTCTGATATGTTATAGATATAATTATTGTACACGATTTGACTGTATTCTACGAAGATTTTACCGGTCGGAATTGATTCTACGTGATTTTAATCGAATAGAAAAATATCAGGACCTGATTTGATTTGGATTCTATAGATCGATAGTCTTGTATTGACGTTATAGATATTCTATTGTAATTTGGAAAGATTTGGAAACTGTGTCTTTTTGCAGGATTTTTGTGTAAATTTGACCGACTACCGTTATGCTGCCCGATTTTCGTATGATTTCTGAATTTTCTGGAATTGATAGATTGAACTGATATGCATTGATTATAGATATGATTGCTTTAATATTGACTATTGAATTGCTTATTGATTGAATTGACTATTGATACTGATCGCAAGTGGAACCTGGTTGAACATTGGTGGAGATTGATATTGATACCTGTACAGGATGGTGGGCCGACGGGCTTTCCTTTAAACATTGATTATTGATTATTGAAGGGAGACATAAGGAGTTTATTGATATGCCGACGGGCGAAAAGAGTGACGACTCTTATTGATTGAACCAATGTATTATCTACAACAGCAATATGGATTCTACAACAGCAACATGACCAGTAGATTGTACTTGTTCAGTATATAGTATTGAATTGCATGTTTACTGTATTGCTTTATAGATTCATTGTTTTATAGATTCCTGCTTTATCGACTTTGATTGGACTTACTAGATCGTACGATTTCATTGATTTCACTGATTGATTTCTGTGCATCGACATTGAGTATTGATATAGAAATGGATGACTATAGATACTGCATTGATAGCATGGACATCGTACTACTGCCTATAGAATTATTGATTTCTGCCTATAGATTCATTGTATTTCCGCCGTATCGCTTTTCTCTACTGATTCTATTGATTTGATCGCATCGATTTGATTGACGACGTTGATTGATTTAGTTGATTTATCGAATTGCCTGCCGCTGCATTGACTGGTTTTATTGACTATTGATTTCCGCTGCATAGACTCATTGACCATTGATTGAATTGGATTGATAGATTGACATGCATATTGATAGCATTGCCGTGCTTTGATTTCAGTTATAGGTATTAGGTGACCTGCTGGGCTTTGTAAGCTCATTATATGTGGTTGATATTTTCAGGTCAGGGCTCGGGAGCAGGAGATAGGAATTGATTCAGATTGACAGGTTTTAGTTCTTTTGATAGATTGATGATTCTTTTGTACTCAGGACAGGATAGTTTTCTTTCTTGCATTGATAGTGTAGTTCCTGAGTATTGTACATGATGTTTTGAGATATGAATCGACTGTTATATTGATGTTTTAAATTTTATAGATGTTTGATAGATTGCTTACAGATGGTTTTAGATAACTCTGGTAAATTGTTTGGCAATTGATCGACATTCTTTCCAAGTTAGATCTCGGGGCGTGACAAGTTGGTATCAGAGCAGTGTTATTGGAAGAATGGATTGTTACCAGAGTTGTAGGTTTTGATTGAGAGATTGGGTAGATTGGGTAGCTTTAAGAGCTTCATTGGCATACATCGTTGCATGTGTGTATCATTTGTTCTGAATTGTGCAGGTGAACAGATATGGATCCTCCAGCAGAATCTAGTGTACCGAATGAACAACACAGCGCAGCTCCAGTGCCTTCAGAGAGTATGATGCAGTTAGCTACTGCGATTGCACATGTTATGGGGGATGCCCAGAGCAAGATGAGTGGGAGTAAAGAGGAAGAAGTTGATAGACACTTGCAGATGTTCCACAAGCTGAAGCATCCGTTGTTCAAAGGGGCTGTAGGACCACAGGCTGCTGAGGATTGGATTATGAGGATAGAAAAGATTTTTGATAGTATGCAGTGTCCGGGAAACAGAAAAGTACCATTGGCAGTATTCATGTTGGAGAGTGAGGCAGAGAGATGGTGGATTGGATAGCAGAGAGAGAAATTTCAGGGGAAGACCAATGCTGAGATCACCTGGGATGAGTTTACTGCAGTATTCAGGATGTGGTTTGTACCACCGTCAGCTCAGCGACAGATGCAGGAAGCTTTCATGAGATTGGAGCAAGGCCGCAAGTCAGTGATGCAGTACGAGGCCGAGTTTACTGCACTTGCGAGGTACGCTGCTCATCTGATCCCTACTGCCGAAGACAAATGTTATAGATTTCTGCACGGATTGAACAGAGAGCTGAGGCAACCACTAGTACCTTTCCGGATCCATGAGTTTTCTGAGCTAGTGGAGAGGGCCCGATTGATAGAGATTGAGCTGGCGACATCGATATCGAGGTACGAGGATACCAGGAGGAGGAGAGATGAGGTACGACGAGATGATTTCAGAGATAGAGAGAAGAGAAGCAAGTATGAGGGTTCGAAGGGATCTGCATCGGGATCTGCGTCACGATCAGCATCGATAGTATCATCTGGTGGTTCTGGTACTTGCGTTCACTGTGGTAAATGACATGCAGGTCAGTGCTACCTATTGACGGGACAGTGTTTTCATTGTGGACAGCAAGGGCACAGAGCAGCAAATTGTCCTCAGAAAGGACTGGATGGAAGGACTGATTCTGGCACGGGGACAGGACAACAGAGGACTGTTGCCTCGAGGGCCTACAGTGAGAGATCAGGGAACCGGATGGATGATAGAGCTGTCAGAGATCAGAGGGAGACAGTTGCGCCACGACCTCCTGCACTTCCTCCAGTGGTGCCACGCATTTACAGTCTACAGAGTTTACAGCATCAGGATCAGCAACGACCAGAAGGTTCTACTGGTAAGATTGATTTGACTAACCGATTGATATTGACATATGAACATCGCATATTGACATTTGATTGATTGCATTGTGTGTTCTGTATGGATTTCGACGAGTTTTGATTTGGATTTGGATTTCGATCGATTTGTTTTGTTTGTTTTGTTCTTCGTACCTGTAGGGAAATGTCGGGACGACATTTTTCTAAGGTGGGGAGATTGTAATATCTCGTTCCCTTACTGTTCCTCTCTGAATTGGATTTTCCTCCGAGAATCGGCCAGGACGAAGTTTGGATCGTCCAGGCCGATCAGTGCTTTGAAAACAGCTGATTTCTGGTGTGTTTTCTGGAAGAATTTCTGTACAGATCGTCCGGGCCGATGTTGAGATCGTCCAGGCCGATCTGTACTGTAGAAATGATCGGCCAGACAACAGCCCTGGGAACTGTCCAGGACGATCAGGATTTGGTCTGATCGTCCCGGGACGATTTGTCGATCGGCCAGGCCGATCAGTGTATGATATAAGGAAATGAGCTCGTTTTGAGGAGAGAGAAAAATCAAATTTAAAATCAGAAATATCTAAGGAGAGAGAAAGAGAAAAGGAAAAAGAGAAAAGCTGGTTTTCGGAGACCGCGGAGCGCTTTTCGTCCGACGCTGCTGTTGGAGAAAGTGAAGATCTCGTGGTAAGGACTCCGAACCCTGTTTCTGTTTTCAAAGATGTTGTGTTTTGACCGAGTTGGGATTTGTTTTGTGTTTTCGTAGTCGACTTTTCGACATGATTTTGATTTGACACAACTTTCACCGCACAACTTCTGATATGTTATAGATATAATTATTGTACACGATTTGACTGTATTCTACGAAGATTTTACCGGTCGGAATTGATTCTACGTGATTTTAATCGAATAGAAAAATATCAGGACCTGATTTGATTTGGATTCTATAGATCGATAGTCTTGTATTGACGTTATAGATATTCTATTGTAATTTGGAAAGATTTGGAAACTGTGTCTTTTTGCAGGATTTTTGTGTAAATTTGACCGACTACCGTTATGCTGCCCGATTTTCGTATGATTTCTGAATTTTCTGGAATTGATAGATTGAACTGATATGCATTGATTATAGATATGATTGCTTTAATATTGACTATTGAATTGCTTATTGATTGAATTGACTATTGATACTGATCGCAAGTGGAACCTGGTTGAACATTGGTGGAGATTGATATTGATACCTGTACAGGATGGTGGGCCGACGGGCTTTCCTTTAAACATTGATTATTGATTATTGAAGGGAGACATAAGGAGTTTATTGATATGCCGACGGGCGAAAAGAGTGACGACTCTTATTGATTGAACCAATGTATTATCTACAACAGCAATATGGATTCTACAACAGCAACATGACCAGTAGATTGTACTTGTTCAGTATATAGTATTGAATTGCATGTTTACTGTATTGCTTTATAGATTCATTGTTTTATAGATTCCTGCTTTATCGACTTTGATTGGACTTACTAGATCGTACGATTTCATTGATTTCACTGATTGATTTCTGTGCATCGACATTGAGTATTGATATAGAAATGGATGACTATAGATACTGCATTGATAGCATGGACATCGTACTACTGCCTATAGAATTATTGATTTCTGCCTATAGATTCATTGTATTTCCGCCGTATCGCTTTTCTCTACTGATTCTATTGATTTGATCGCATCGATTTGATTGACGACGTTGATTGATTTAGTTGATTTATCGAATTGCCTGCCGCTGCATTGACTGGTTTTATTGACTATTGATTTCCGCTGCATAGACTCATTGACCATTGATTGAATTGGATTGATAGATTGACATGCATATTGATAGCATTGCCGTGCTTTGATTTCAGTTATAGGTATTAGGTGACCTGCTGGGCTTTGTAAGCTCATTATATGTGGTTGATATTTTCAGGTCAGGGCTCGGGAGCAGGAGATAGGAATTGATTCAGATTGACAGGTTTTAGTTCTTTTGATAGATTGATGATTCTTTTGTACTCAGGACAGGATAGTTTTCTTTCTTGCATTGATAGTATAGTTCCTGAGTATTGTACATGATGTTTTGAGATATGAATCGACTGTTATATTGATGTTTTAAATTTTATAGATGTTTGATAGATTGCTTACAGATGGTTTTAGATAACTCTGGTAAATTGTTTGGCAATTGATCGACATTCTTTCCAAGTTAGATCTCGGGGCGTGACAAAACCAATCTCGGAATACTTCAGTGAACTCTTCCCAAGTGATCAAAGAGTTCAGTCTACCCTGAAATCTGGCTGCCTGCTGGCCGTCCCACCAGTGCTCAGCCTCTCCGTCCAACAAAAAAACAGCTAACGGAACCTTCCTGTCTGCAGGACACTGCATCCCGTCAAAAGTCTTTTCCAATCTCCTCAGCCACTCCTCAGCTGCTCTGGGCTCAACAGCGCCCTCAAATCTCGGAGGCTTCAACCTCAAAAATAACTACAGGTGTCGATCAATGTCCTCAGATCTAACAGTAGAAGCTCTACTTTGAGTCTCCCTCATCATCTGAGCAACAAGTGAAGCAAACTGTGAAAGCGTATCAGCACCGACCACTGGGGCTGTACTCCCCACTGGTGCTGCCTGATCTGCACTCTGCCCGTCTGTCATGTCTGGGTCTGGCTGATCCATACAGAAAAATCCAGAAAATCCGGAAAACTATCACAAAAACAACACAAAAACAACACAATAAAAAGCCAAACGACCCAAAACTACCCCCAGACAGACTCACTGATCACTTCCTAGAGCTCTGTTTCACAATTCAACCAGTTTCCAAAACCAGAGCTCTGATACCACAAAAGCTTGTCACGACCCGACCCGACGGGGACGGATCCCGCCCGAGCCGGATCGCGACGAGCTGAACTTCTTATCCAGGATCTGGCTTTGGATTAGGTTACTGAACTGATCTTCCAAATACTTAACTCAACAGACACACACAGAACAACAGAGCTACTAAAATCATCAAATGCAGCGGAACAAAACATCTATCTTTTCATTTCCTCAAAAATAATCATCTACAGAACAGTACATGGCTTTTAAACAGAAAGAAAGACAGAACAGAAAAGCCATGACTGTACAAAAATCAAAAGTACAAAAGTACCTATACTGATCAGACTCTGAACTAATCCTGGACCTCCTTGCCTTTCCCAGAACCTGAAAACCACCAAAAAGCAAGGGTGAGCTCAACAGCTCAGCAAAGCAACAAACCACCAATCTAAATTCTCAGAAACCAAAACCAACTCATCAGATAGAAATCAGATCAGAAATCAGAACTTGTACGGACAGATATCAAATCAGAATCAGAATCGTACAGATTAGATCACAGAACAGAATAAATCAACGGAGTTAGAATTATACAGAAATCAGAAATCAGATTCGCAGATCATATCATATCAGAATCACAATTTCGTACAGAACAGATACAGAAAACAGAACAGATACATATAACTAAATGCCCTGACACTAACGGAATCTCTACGGATTCCGGCCCCTTATGCCTCCCTTCCCAGACACTGACTGAATCTCATAGGATCCAGGCCCCTTATGTCTCCCTTTGTGCTCACGGCACCAAAACAGATGTGCTTATAGCACCAGAACAGAATTCATCGGATCCGGAACAAAACAGATATCAGATTTCAGATTTGAGCTCATTTCAGATTTCCCGTTTCACTAACTGAATCTCATAGGATTCAGGCCCCTTATAACTCCCTTTTTATAGCTTATACACATAGCATTTCAATTCAGAAGAAATCTGAACAATTCAGAAATTACCCAAAAATCGGGCAGCACAACGGCAGTATACAGAATTTACACAAAATTTCCTGCAAAGAAAATTCACCGAATTCGCACAGAACATAGATAATCATATTCCAGAACATTTATTCTACTGCACAGATAATTTCTAATTTCACAGAAAATTGTAGTCTACGAAAAACATCGCCGAATCAAAAATACCCGGACAAAAATCTTCAAAATATAGTCAAAACGTGCACACCCGGCACGGCAACGTTATACAGAAACTTACGCGGTAAAAACTGAACCAATCAAAAGATACGGACGAAAAACCGTAACGAAAACGAAATCCGGACAGAAAATACCGCCAACTGTGACGGAACTGAAAATTGAGAAAGACGGAATGTGCCTTACCTCGAGCACAGCAAAATCCTCAACAGTCACTTCGACCGAAAACGACTCAGCGTCTTCCCGAAATCAACTTTTCCAAATTTCTCTTTTTCTCTCTCCTCAGAGCTGAAAATCAGATATTTTATTTTTTTTTAATTTCTCTCTCTTCAAAACGACTGATTTCCTTAAATCCTCTTCAGATCGGCCTGGCCGATCGTCCAGATCGTCCTGGACGATCAGACCAAACCAACATCGCCTGGCCGATACTCCAGGGCGATTGCACGGCCGATCCTTATGAACAGTGCCATCGGCCTGGCCGATGTCCTCGATCGGCCTGGACGATACATACAGAAAATCACCTGGAGCAAAACTGGGTAAAATCTGGAGCTGATTTCCAACTGATCGTCCCAGGACGATCCCAGATCGTCCTGGACGATCCTGGAGCAGATTGTGATATTACAAAGGGGATCATGATGAATGCAACAGACTCCTACAACGGTCCCTACAAGGTCAATGCACTATGCTTGTAAGCAACAACAGACAATTGCAAAGTGTACGAGTACTACCCATATGTAATAATCAAAGATCTATCCATGCAGCATGCAATCATCAAACCACCTGAGATTGGTGAAAGGTGGATATTATGTAGGAGCAACGGCTCTTCTATGAATATCTCAAGGAGGTCGTAGTGAATACAACGATCCCTGTAAATACACATAAGCACTTGTGGGTAACAACAGTGGGTATATCGTAAGCACAATAAACCCTTGTGGACACAAGTATAAATATTACCTACAATAACGATGATTGAGATGCTGCAAAGTATATCGGGTATAAAAACAACTCAATGTACGGAAAAGGACATCCCCTGGCAAAAGGGAAGGAATGCTTGATCAAATTAGAACTAAACTTTCTTGTGTTTCAAAGTTTTTTCTTAGTCTTATACTTAAGAAGAAAATAGTTCTAGTATCCACAAACACCATAAGTAACAAGTCTACTACACTAAAAAGCTTGAAAAGAGTTCCTCTTAAGGCTATAGCCACGAATTTCAAGAAAGACCTCCCCAGTGAATGAGAAAGGGATACTCAACATCAAGACCAAACTACCACCATATCCGTAACACTCGTACTAGCGGATATAAGGCGTGTATAGGCTCTCAAATTAAATGTTATGCATTCAAATGATAATTATCCACACAACCAAAATATGATAAAATACCCCTGCATATGCACTATAAATTATATACACATAGGTACACTAAAGGGAAAAATACAATCTTGACCTGCATGGGCTCCGACGAGCGTGTTATTGGTACACATGTGACGTCTAGGGATGCTGCGCGGGTCGATAAGTGAATTCAAGTTCAAATCCGATCCTTCTATACGGATCAATAAGAGTTGACAGGGTTCGAACCTTCAAACGAATACCCGATTGTGATGTCCAGTGTATTTGTTTTAATATATTCATATTAGGCCTTCAAGGCTTATAATCAAAAGAATTCACTAACAAAGGCACGAAGCCTATAAAACCCGATCCTCCTAAGCAAGTAAATGGGAGTAGACGGGGTTCAAACCATCGGATAAATATACAATCAAGAAGTTAACCATAATATTTATTTTATATATTCATATAAGTCCTTCAAGGCCTTTAACAAAGAAAATTCACAAACAAGAGCATAAAGCCTACGAAACCCAATCCCTTATCGGCAAGTTGATAGGGTTGACAGGGTTCAATCAACAATGAGAAATAAAAATGCCCCTAAAATACTCCGATGATGGCTGTGTTGAATGAGGAGCTCAACCGAAGGGGTTCACAAACAATTTCAAATGCCTTTCCAGCTCCACCAAAATCCAAAAGTCCAAAAAATCCAAAATCATTCCAAAATCTAAATATTAAAATTGAAATTCAATCATCAACCACTTAAAGCAAAACACATTCACGCTCCGCAATAATTTGTCGAGGTGGACAAATCTGAAATATAACTTCAGCTCACATAGAGCTAATGTCTAGTAAAAAATATTTATAGGATCCATTCTCAAACAATCTCCTGGCAGTAAGGATGTGGTATGTGTGCTCTAACCGGCGATTTTGCCACCAAATGGCATCGCAGGATAAACGGTTATGACCCGGGGCCCTCTGAACCGAGTGGTTTTGCCTCCAAATGGCATCATGAAATATCGATTATGGCCAGCCAATATGCTCCTTAATGGCATCAAATCTTTGAGATATGAATCAATAGGATATGATCGATAGGACACAAAGTCCTCTGTTAGTTAAGGTGGATTCAAATTTGTCCCCTTAAATAAACATTCACCCCAGGTCTACAAGGTACCCTTGGACGAAGCAACCCTTGGCTACCGACAAGGATCCTTTTATCAGGTTGGGTCGACTACCTCCTCTGACTAAGTAGACCATGGACCACGATGGCCCGGGACGACGGAACCATAAGATCTTGATCGGGTCCATCATCCATTCCCCCAACATCCGCTTTAAGTGTAATATGATGAAATTTATATTTTAAATATCAAACTTCTCAAATATTTCAACCACCCAAAATTCCTAAACTTCCAAACATTTCTAATATCAATACCCAATCTCCAATATCCATGTCTATACTGCTATTATATACCTGATACTACATATCTATAGATATAACGTATATGATTGATGACTAGCCTTAATCGAAAGTTCTCTCTCGAGACCGGGAGGAGTAATTAATTATAGGGGCTTGCGCCTATAAGAAACAAGAACTCAGATCATAAAGCCCTCGCAAAATTAGGGCAAAATCTCTAGATAGTGTCTTATCTACAAACCCATCTTCCTTCCAAAATTTACCCCGGAACTTATTCCATTAAAACTCCCTCGCCGAAGAAAAGCAAAAACTCCCTCGCCGGGGTCGAATTTTCGGAGCCCACATTTAAACTAATGTTCATAAACTTAAATAAAATCTCATAATCCAATGATTGATTGATTGAGAATATGATGGATACTCATGTCGTTGTTTGTACTAATTGAAATCAATCAATGTAGAGTATGGAAAAATTCATCTTGATAGAAGAAAAATTCATTGATCAATGGTTCCTCATATATATGGTTACTTCAGTTCAAAGAAATCCTATTGTCATTTTAGGATATCTTTCTATCGGTCTAGCATAAGATGGAGATTCGAATAGTACTTGAGTTGAGCTAAGGAAAGATCATAAAAGATGATCTACGATTGTGAAGTATAAGTAGTGTAGGAATAATGCTTAATATCTTATGAGTGGGTTATGGATGTAAGAAAAAGAGTATTGTGTTCAAGCTTATAAGAGTAAGCTTGCTTTAGTGTGCTAACATTTCTTTTAGCCAACAAGTCCTCCATCTAATGTTGTTGTACTACAATCCTTCAACCATAATCACCCAACTACATTCCTTTGACCATTAATGCTTAATTACAGTCCTCTAACAATCATCATCTGACTATGATTCTCCTACCACCATTATCTAACTATGGTCATCCATTTTTCATAGCACGATTAGGATCCTCCAACAACCATCACTCAATTACAACTATCTGACCTATGTCGCCCTATTACGTATATCTCCTTTAATGTAGGCAACCCTGTCAAGCAAATGAAGAAAAGACAAGAAAGTAATAAAACAGAAAACTAACTCTTAGAGTAAATTGTACTATTAGTATTCAGTCTTCCTTTTATTACCGCTTTTCCTATTAAGCATCCTCATACTAACAAACATTCTCCTATAGGACAAAAAGGTCAAAAGGTTAAGCAGGTACCATCATACTAACAATAGTAATCAAAGTAGTGGAGCACAAATGTAACTAACATAATAAAGTATAATGATACTAAAATAAAATATTCATCCAAGCTTATAAAAGTAATAATGCACCGCATCACTTTTGACCACCATCGACCGACTATAACCCTCCGACTCTTATTGACCTACTACGTACAATCCAACTTCAACATATGTTATATCCCATAGGGCCAATATATACTATCGAAATTAACTTTGACTATTGACATCAATACTATAATTTATACTACACTCACTGGTCTTTCATCTCCCCTCCTTAAAGAAGAATGATCAAATACACAACAAATTATCTCTTAAAAATACTCATATACTAAAGACTCTTTCAACTTTCATCTTAAAATTTATTTTATATAACTTATATGTATTGTACTCCCCTCAAAAATGAACATTATTAATAACTAACGATAAATAACAGTAGAATCATTTTAATTTTCCAACCCTACAATTTTTTTCTTTCATTTTTTTTTAATCGTATCTCATCTAACCCTTATTTGTTTGTCTTAAATTTTCACGCAAAGTGTATATACACACACTTCCTTCACATCTTGAAAATCGAGCCTCTGAAATTTGATAATGGACGTTGGAGAACGCAAATGATGTCACGACCTTCGAGAACTTATGTAACAATCTCAGCTTCATTCACACCGATAATAAGTTTCATTTGTGATAAGATTAAATAATGATAATGTCATCTTATATCCGATATTGATAGATATCAAAAACAAGCTTACTTTTCCCTCTAAACATAATGCCCACTAAGCATAAAAATATATATAATATAAGCCCATCAAGTTGACCTCCACAAGTTTCATCTTTAGGAAAAATTATTTTGTACGATGTCAGACGGTTTAGAAACCAATAAAAACATGTCACGTCACTTGATACAAAGCAACCCCGAGCATCGGTATTAAGCAAAAAAAATGACGTGATGCTTTCAGGTTGGTATCGAGACGCCGTCCAGCATCCGCACATAACATTTTTTTTTTATATTTAGACTCTTTATTCTCATTCTAAAGTCGACTAAGTTGGCTCCAAAGTCTAAGAAAAGGCAAATCACTAAAGCAAAAACAATCTCTTTACAGGCGTATCATTCACAAAAGAAAAGAAAAGAAAGGAAGCCACCTTTGAAATCTGATGAGAACTGAGGAGGTTTTATTTGACTGATTCGATAGAACTTTTGGCATTCATTGCTTTGATTTCAAGCTTCTGAAGTAGGAGCCGACTTGGATTTTCACTTTCATATTTGATAGTGGCAGCTCATATATATTTTTATTAATATATAGCATTGGAAAGGAACATCTTAACCCCTTTAGATAATTAATGTGGCTATGTATATATGTGATATGTTTGTTGTCACCAAGCAAATATGTTTACTATATTATGTGAACTAAAAGGCAGACAAAGCTTGAGACAATATATAGTAGGTTTTTATTTTTATTTTATAAGTTTGATGAAGATGATTGTTGGTGGTCTATTTTTAGGTAGATTTTGTGACTAAGTTGCATTACAAGACAATCTAGAAGCTTCTTTATGCACAAGCAACATTTTAGGAAGTTAATTTTCATACTCAAATGGCTCATTTTGCCTTTTGTCTATGAACCTTATGAATTTATCTACAAATTAGGCATTTGTTTGCCTAGATTACACTTGGTTTGTATTATATAGAAATACTTGTTTATCTGAAAAATTAGAAATACTTATAGAGTTTTTAATTCATGACGTTCTAGCTCAAGAATAAAAATATTTTTCCGTTAAGTTGATCAAATAAAAATGAAGAATTTTATAGTTATTTATGTTAAATTTTTTTATTATTAATTTTCCCACTAATAAAAAATTAAGCTATCACAACACTTCTTATAACTTACTGTTGTGTTTTAACATCTACTAATATATTTGTAGTGGTTTAGGAATCGTTGCATATCTGTTGTATTTGTGTTCGCTGAAAATGCTTTAGCAGTGGTTTGCAAACCGCTTCTATAATATATGTTGATTTTGGGGGTCTAGCCGGAGATGGAATCGGGATCAAGTCGAGCTGGAGCTAGGGCACTATGGCGGGTATAAACCACTGTAAAAATCTAAAATTTCTTATAATTTTCTAGCAACGGTTACCTATATCAATCTATAGCCAAGGTTTAGAAACTGGTGCTAATAAGTAATAACTGCTACGAAAATGCCATATTTTTTTATAGTGGTTTTGAAATGATTGTAATACATAATTAATCAATTAATATTTATATGATATTTCTCTTAAAATAAATGTAATAATTAATAAGTATACTATAAAAAATTGAATTTTGACCCTTTTTTTTTTTCAAATAAAATAACTAGCAAACTCTCTAAGGAATTATACTTGTAGTTGCATCATGCATGTAATATAATTAGGAGGGTGCCTATCTAGCTTGATTTGACAATAAAAAAATGGTAATAAATTAGGTTCAAAATTTAATAAAAATAAAATTTAAAATTATTAAATTCTTATAAATATAAATGCAATATAAATTTTAATATATATATATATATATATATGGGGGGGGGGGGGTAATTATCATCATAATTTGGCTATCTAATCCAATTTTTCTCCATTTAGCAATGCATCTTTTTTTATTATTATTATAAATCTCATGTAACTATTTTTATTTATGAAAAAAATGTCTAAAATATCAGAACCCCTTCCACACCTTAACCTTTGTGGCTTTGTCCAATGCATTAACTAAATCAACTCAGTGGTCTTTGTGAAATTGTTGCAACATAAATTAATATGAAATATAACATTATATATTCAACATAGGCTGTTACTTATACAAACCAGATTGTTATTCGAATTGATTTGGGTTTTGTTTGTGACAGCTTTTTTATTATTAATAAAAAATAGTTTTATAGTACAATTTTTTTTAAAAAAATGAAATTTTTATATAAAAAACTGTTTTAAAAAGCAACAAAAAAGTTGTCCCAAATGAACCCTTAATTAAAGATTTATTTGGGATAGCTTTCTTCTTACTTTATTTTTTCAAATAGCAAGCACAATTTTGATTGGCCACTACTTTTTTGCTGCTATCTCACTGTTTTTAAAAAATTGATGTTGTAAAAAGCTAATTTATGCAACCATAATAGTAAAGTTATTTTCTCCATAGCATGTGAATCTATTAAAATTGGCTAAACTAAATACTAGGGGTGTCAATATTTAAAACAACTCGAAAATCTAATATGAACCCGACTCAAAAATTCCGGGTTAGGTCCAACCCAGACTCAAAATGGGTTGAGTTCGGGTTCCATAAATCAACCCGTTTCAAACACCGGATCGGATTCGGGTTGACTAAGAAACCCATTTTGACCCTTTTTGACACATTTTTGGCCTGAAAATTTAAGATTTACCCGTTCTTAACCTGAAAACTAGCAATTTTTTGTCAACCCCGGATCATTGAGTCGTGGCAGGTTGACCCGGACCCGAAGTGGATCAGATTCAAGTCCAAAAATTGACCCGTTTGTTAAAAATGGGTCAAATTCGGGTTAACATGAATAGTACTGGGTCAGTTTCGGGTTCGACCTAAACCCGACCCGTGACCCGAAAATTGACACCCTTACTAAATGCACAAGATTGATGCACAAGCATGTTGAATTGGAATAAGAGTAGCCTTATTAGGCATGAATTAAATGATAAATTTCTTATTGCTTTTGAAAACAAATTTTTAGTAAAAATTTTTGTATTAGAGAGTTCTTTTTAAAAAAATTTCCCAAACAAAGCCTAAATCAATCTTTTTTTTTTCTTTTTTTTTTTTTTTTTTTTTTTTTTTTTTTTTTTTTGCTAATCTTTAGAAAGTAGGGCAAAGTATTTTTTGTGATGATATTCATCCCAAAGTAGGCATAGGGAAGAGCTTAGTTGCAAATTAAAGTTATCATGGAATAGTCTTATTGGTCACAAATTAATTTTTGGATGGATAATCTGTGAGAAAACATTTGCAAAGTTTCAAATAGAACTATGATGGATTTTAGCATTAAATTGTAATAATGTTGACTAATTATAGGCAAGCAATAGAATTATGATATATTATGCACATAATTTTGACGTTTAAGACAACACTTAACAGCAGTGGTTTGAAAATCATTGTTAATTCTGATATTTAATTGTAATAGACCTAAATACTTAAAATGTTATTTATTTATTTAAGAGTTTAAATGAAATTTATTTTGTTAAAGAGAAAATACAATAAAGCATGAAAAATAGTTTGATAAAAATTAATTTATCGGGAAAGTAAAAACACGCTACGAACACAAACAAGAAATAGAAAATTATAACAGAAATAAAGAACATTAGGGTTTGACATAGAAAATCCTTAAACCGAGAAAAAATCAGGGAGCCACACCGCATCAAGAATTTCACAAATTAAATTTTGTGAGAAATAGTATAAATCTTTTTTTTCCCTCACTCTCTATTTGTCTCTCTTCACCCCTGTATCATTCTCTCACTTTGAAAAAATAAAGAGAAACACACTAAAAAATCACGGCCAAAGGACACAACCCTTAATGAAAAACGAGAAAGAAAAATGCCCATCTTGTTTGAAGAGATGTAGTCCTTTGATCCCTGGGAGTGCCGGGGTTTGGAGCGACGCAACACTCAACTCTCTGTCTATCTCCATGAAAACTATACAGTGTCGCAACGCTCCAGTACACAACGCCGCAGTGTTGTTTAGTTGTATGAGGAAAAAAATTTAGTTCCCGTAAATCATGATCACTAAGGCCGGCCGCTCATGTAGCAAAAATCATTTTTGCAATCTAAATTTTGTCTAAGATCTTCTAATGGTCAAATGCCAATTCAAATTTCATTGCACTCTTGTCACTTGAACTTTTTAGAAATTCAAAATTTTCCGATCTTGCAATCACTTTTGTTTTTATTTTTGTTTTTTTATTTATATATTTAACATTAAATTAAATATATCTGACTTAAGAAAATATATATTATTTTTTATTAAATATCAAATAAGTTGATTTATAGTAAACACTTTTATACCCATTGTTGTGAGCATAGAGATTAAAAAACACAAACACTAGAATTTGTTAATTTGATTAAAATTTTGATTGAAGGCGATCTTTATGTGGGTGTCGACTAATTTAGATGATAAATATTTTTAAAATTTATTTTGAAATTTGGTATTTGAATTTTGCCAATATAGGGGCGGTGAGGGCATGCACCCTAACTAGCTCAGACCCACCTAACGGTGTAAACGAGTGGAGTCAGGCTTGACTTACCTCTAGCTTGCGCTTATGCTTCATTAATTAATTGAGCCCGAGTTCAAGCTGACTCACGAACCGGCTCATTTATTATGAAAGAAAGAAAATAATTATGATTTAAGTAATCATTATAATAAAATTGTAAAAAAAATGAATATCTATAAGAAAAATAGTAAAAAATCACTTAATATACAAAAGTGAGATATAACTTTAAAACATTTTTAATTTCTTTATATTTAAAATTATAAATCCTAATATATATATATATTTAATATTTTTTTAGTCGAACCAGCTCGCTAGCTAAAGATTCGACTCAAGGTTGGCTCAAGCTTGACTCCTTCGCTTATCGAACTTAGCTCACGAGTCATTTATCGAGTTATCCCATCGAACGATTCAGTTAGCCTCTCAACGTACTCTTCTATTTTATGCCTTAGGATTAAAATATTAGTAAAAAAAAATCAACTAAGATAAAAAAAATTAGCTAGAATTAATGCAAGGGGGAGGAGAAATCTAAATCCTATAGGCATCACAATCATAGAGAGATCATCAAAAGAATTTTGGATTCCTTATCTATATTTCGCTGACTTTCAACTTGTACAACTTGGACTAAAAAATAACATCATATAATTGAAGGTTCAGTGTTAAAAACTTGTCCCTTTAGGCAGACAATCGTGGAAGGATTATAGCTATACATTCGATAATTTTTCCTGGCCTCTGACAGCCTTTGCCAGATTCATTGGAATCCCTCTGAAAATCCTTAAATTAATTATATGAATCATTTACCGACACACAGTGAAATTAACAAGAAGGAACTCCTCAGTCCTCACAACCATTCGGTCATATAGAGAACCAAAGCTCTTCCTTCTGTTGCCATCATTTGCCATTTGACAAGCATAGAAGATGTGAAAGCTTTTTAACACAATTCAGGAACAATAACGCTAGCTAGCCAAATAGCCAATACAAGGACGACAAACCCAAAAGAATAAAGCTTCAAGGCAAAGAACAAAAGAAAAAACAAGTAGAGTCCTATTAGGACTCAAATTCCTCAATTCAAGCATGCTTACACAGTAGGAAAGGCCCGGAAGCAAGTTACCAACCTATCATTTCACATCAATCACTTAACTTTGAAAAAGAATAAGTGCTGGAATATGTGTGAAAATGTGTTGGAAAGGAAATAAAACAAGCTAATGGTGATGAAAAGTATGTCATATGACAATGATTTTGGCCTTCCAAGTTGTGTTTCACATGATACTCGTGCATTATAACTGGTGTACACAGTATGATAAGAAGAAAAAAGTTAATGAAATTAGCCTCCCAAGCTCAGAATTCTCACGCTTGTCGGCAGAATCATATAAAGAAAAGTGGGAGAAGGATAGTAGAATATGGCAAACTCTTCTGCACACATGCACAGATCATCCATAGCCGAAATAGCATCTTTTAAATTTCATTCTCTGTTAACTTTTATTTCTGTTAGTTTTATGTATCAGTATTGCTGTATGAACATAGAATAATACAGATAAATTTAGATTGAATAAAGAGATTGCAATAAAATCCTTTATATTTAAACAAAATGAAGATAGAATTCGAACTGTATAAAAGGGAACAAAGTGCTATAAGGTCTTATGGAATTCCTGGTAGAAATTATATGATAGGAGTTCCTACAAACTGATATTGGGATTGATCTCGTTTTAAATCATGATCAAAAGCCAAGTTGCTCTACAAAAAAATTTCTATCATTAGGAGAATTCAACTTGTTCTGAAGAAATATTTAAACATAAAAAATATTCACTTATATATTTACTTGTTCATCTAAGAACAAGGCATGATCATGATCTTGTAAGGATAAAAATTTAAAAAGAGGAAGAAATTAAGAATGATTACAATGATATTTATATCATTGGGATCTTGAAAGGATAGTTAATGAGTTATGAGATGATTAGTTCTTATATTGATCAGTTAATTAGAATAGATAATTTGCGAGAAGCTAATTAGAAATGAATTGATAATTCTTTTACTAATGAATACTCCTATTAAAGACTAGCTATCTTTTTTTCTTTCTCTATTGTTATTCATTCAATCTACATAAAGTTCCTTAACCTTAACAAATCTCTTTTAAATTTTTTGTCTCTAATTAATAAGGATTACTGTTAGTAAATCAGAACTAGAACACTAACTCAAGTTTGATTCTTAAAATTCTCAACAACAAAAAAACAAAAAAACATTTATAGATTAATTCAGCTTCCCTCTACTGATGAATTGTCTCGAAAACTAGAAATTGATACAGATTTCTTAAGATAAGCAGGAGAATATATATACCTCAACTGTAGTACGTAATAGAATCTAAACTTGCGAGTTATACATATAGCTCGCCCATGTATACGTTAGAACACACATCATCTTCATGGCTGACTGCTTTTAACAAACGATGGCATGATATCTTGCAGAAGAGCTCCATAGTTAGGTATCTGAAGCTGCTGTGAAGGAGCCGCTAGGTTCTGCAGAAAATTACCATATCCGGAGCTCGCCGACGGATTAGCCAATCCCAGTTGTGTGAGTTGCCGGCCGAACAATTCGGCTCTGAAGCTCGGCATCGCCATTGCAGAAGACTGGTTAGCGAGCAGGTGAGAGCTTCCTCGAACATTTGCAGGACAGTGATGAGTATGCTGACCTTCATAAGTCGTAATCACGATCGAAGGGTCTTGATGAGATCTCTCCACTCTCTTCTTCACCGTGCACTTCTGCGTTGTGCAGCGATAGTAGCTCCTGTAACATATTATTTAATATTTGATTTATTCTGTTATATATTATATGTGTATGATTTGAAATATCTACCTTGGATAATTGCTGTTCTTGACGGCCTTTTGACCGTATTTCCTCCATCTATAACCATCTTCAAGGTGATCGACTTCACTCTTTGTCATGAAAGCGAAGCGGGGTTCTCTTTGCCTCTTCTCTCCCTTCTTCTTTTGCTTGGTTCTGTGAGTTTGAAGAAATTCAAACAAAATTTTCACTTAGATAAGAAAGAAGGAAATGATAATAGATCTAGCTTGCTACAGAGAAAAGGTTAGTTAATTAAGAGTTGAAGAATCCAGATCTTTGAAGTTGTTGAATCTATAATGCTAAATAAAGAAGTTCAACTTAATCAAAGAAGTAGATCTATATAGATCTTCTTTGTATATAGAGGAAACCCTAGCTTTAGAAAGGGTTCTAGATAGTTAGTTCGCAAGCCTATTCTTTTAGGAAAGGTAACAAACCTTAAAAAGTAAGAAGAGAAATTCAATTCAGCTATATCATTAGAAAAAAAAGGATTTTGCAAAAAGGATGATAAAGAAACCTACATATTCTTATCCTTTTCTCCACCATTTTCTTCTTCACCAGCTTCTTCATTCTTTTTCCTATCCTTTTCACAGGCGCCGTAGTCTTCTTCTCCGGCGACCTCAACCGAAGAAGAAGACGGCGAGGAGTTAGCCGTCACTGACATAATCCCCACACCGGCCATAACAGAGCTGTTCTCATTTGTACTAACGCCGGCTATCACTGCATCCTCACTTTCCAACTTCTTTTCTTTACCGAGTGCTGGTACTCCGAAAGCTTCTTCCTTTGTTGAGAAAGACAAGTCGAAGGCTTTTGAAAGCATGCCATAGTCGGCAGAGCTCTGCAAGTATTCTGTGAAACCTCCATAAGGTAGCGATGGAGCCTCAAAGCCTTGCGGATCGCCGGAGCCTCCGCCAGAGTGCTGAGAGAAGAATGGGTAATTATGATCAAAAAAGCTTTCATAATGAAAGAATTCTTTATTATCACCAGACATGACGTTGGTTTGAAGAAGAAGAAGAAGAAGAAGAAGAAAGTTGGAGGAGAAATGAAGAGAGGAAAAAGAGAAAGAAAAAGGATAGGCTTGGAGAAGGAACTTAGAAGTCTAATGGCAGCCAGAAGGTGATTTTTTGGTCTTTAGATTTGGTGGGTGGAAGGGCAGGCAAATACGAGGACTTTAGCGTATTCATTTATTATTTATTTTATTGATTTTTTATATTTTATACGTTGAGTTTTATTATTTCTGTATATAAAAATAAAAGGAAATACAATAAAAAAAAGAACATGAGAATGAACGGCTAGTAGTCTACCTAACGCTACAATAATTAGTTCCCACCAGTCCACGGTCGCATAAGCTGCTGGCAATGACAACGATTAAAAAATATATCAATCATCAACGTGATTTAATTTATATAACAACATCTTCATCAAATTTTTATCCCATGGGATAGCATTTTTTTTCTCTATTATGCCCTATCAACAATTAATAACTTTCTTAACATAGATCAAATCTAATACATCTATTTTCTAACTGGATCATCAGAAAGTCGACATTTTATGTGACCAAACGTCTAATATGACTCTCTCTAAAATATTTGTCACCGGAACTCTACCATCCTATGTATTTAAAATTAAAATAATCAATATAGCTCGCCCCGATCTATTGGTTGGAAGTTTTACATATCAACCAAACGGTCTAAGAGGTGCAATCGAGTCAAGCCAACTCGGGAGCCGACTCAAGCTTGACTCGTTAACAAGCTCTAGCGTCGAATTTATCGAGCTATTGAGTCGAGCTCAAGTAGAATTTCAAGCTTTGTTGGGTTTATCGAGCACAAGTTCGAATAGACGTCCGCTCGACCTGATTACTCATCGAGTGGCTCATAGAAAGCATAATAACGTGGGGCGGGAGGCCAAACAATGAGGGCAAAATGTTGAATGGTGGGAACGAATTAGAGCTCGTGCACTTTGAGGACCGCGAAGGGAGAGAATCGAAGGTCGTGCAACATGAAAACTGCGGCTGGAGGCGAGTCAGAGCTCATGTCATGGCAAGGCGCATAATCCGAAGCTGGCGTGTGAGAACCATGTTCACGACGGAAGAGATGAGCGCATATGAACCGTGTTCGCAACGGACGAGAGCGGCTCGACGAGCTCGATTTTTTGTGGCGAGTCGAGCTAGACTAGAGTTCAAGCTCAGGATTTGACTCACGAGTCGAGCTCGAGTTAGGCTTGACTCATTTGCACTCCAAAGATATCTGAATTTATCTTAATTAACTCAAAATTTTAAAAACTAATAATATAATGATGAGATAAATCCTTTAATATAATAATAACGTATTTAAAATAAAAAATAATAAAACTATTATTAAGGTTTTTTTCCCATTGACTAAGGTGACTGGGTATCGTCGGTCATGTGGAATAAGCGGCCAGGATATCAAAAGGCAAGTCTTTTCCTTTGCGATTCAGCCAACACGTGTCAAGTGGTATGCACCGTCATTTGACCAGCCCACTACACGTGGAAAAATTACCATGTATACGACCAGTATTTAGCCCACGAGGCACATGGGGAAGAATCTCAGCGGCCGGCGATGTGACGTTTTCCGGTCATCGTAGCCGGAGCAATCATTCAGGGGCCGTGTGATGGCGATCAGACGGTGGAAAGATCGGGTGGACGGTGCCGCGCATTACGGCGGCGGCTTCTCGGCGTCGAATCTCTGTAGTGTGAACTGTCGAGTGGATTCAGCGGTGGAGACCGCGGAGGGTGGCGGGTCGTTGTAGCGAGGGTGTTTGAGGTTCGGCCGACCAATTTGCGTTTTATCGTGTGCGTTGTGCTGTGGCACAGTGCAGTAAGAGCGGGCCCCACGTTAATTTGAACGCGTGACGTTGAAGAAGTCAAATCGTGTAAGGAATAATATTTATAGTACAAAAATTTTAAGATATTTTTAGAAGTAGGAAAAAAGCCGTCCCAAATAAAGTTTTAAATAATGTCGTAAAAATACTAAGCTTTTATTTGGGACGGTTTTGTTATTGCTTTCTAAAGCAAATTTATCGTACCAAAATTTCTTCAAAATAGTGAAAAGTAGTGGCATAAAACTGTCCCAAATGAAGCCTAAGATTTTGTTTGGGACAACTTTCTTACTGTTTCGCTTTTCAGACCGCAACCACATTATCTATTTGGCCACTACTTTTAGGAAATTTATATGCTCGGAAGTTACTTTCTACAACATCTTTCAAAATAGTTTCTTCTCTATAGCAGCTTTCAATCACCTTTATAAAAACCTATAATCGTCCCAAAATAAACTCTAAGGTGGTACCTATTTAAAATGTCAATAGATCATTTGGTTCAACTTTATTTTATCGATATTCAAAAATTAAGTGAATAATAATCTCAATTAAAATATCCATTATTGCTTGTCTAAAACTATTGATAATACATTATTTGAAATTATTAAATCATGTGAAATAAAACTAAGTTGATTGAAATTCTAAAACTCTTGTAATGCAAATAGGCAATAATTCTTTGTCTAACATTCTAAGCCAATGAATTAATAAGCTTTATTCTTGAAATGATACTCTTGTAATTTAGTAGCAATCACAAAGGTAATTTAGTAATTTAACAAAAATGCTCTCTTTGACTTGTTCTACCCCGCCGTATTAGGCCAAATTATGCTTTTGTTTATAGTTTGAATAAAAACTTACAAGTAGTACATGATTTTTTTTATGATAATATTTAGATAAAAATTTAATTAGAATGTTTTTTAAATTTTATTATTATTATTATTATTATTATTATTATATATATATATATATATATATATATATATATATATATATATATATATATATATATATATATATATATATATATATATCATATTTTTTATCTTATTTTTTTTATTTTCTTTTATCATTATTGATTTCTTTGCTTATTCATTATTATATATCCCTTGGAGGCTATGATTGGCTTGTCTTCATTCTTGCTCATTCAATTCTCTACAAGAAAATCACCTATTGCCAGTGAAAATTGACCATTTTCTAGCTATTAGTTTATCATATTCTACTAAATGTTGTCTATTATGAAACCGTGTTCCATTTTTTGGTTTCTACGAAATAAGATGGCATTCTCTCATTAATTCTTAACTTATTTTTTCTTTTAGATCAAACTAACTCGATGTTTGATTTTCTTACACATCTCATAATGACCTATTAAGGTTTCATTTAGAACAACTTTCTTACTGTTTTCTAAACCAGCTTTCTTGTACAAAAATTTTGGCTCAAAAATTTTTTGTTCAAAAAAGCTGATTTAGAAAGCTGGCCCAAACAAAGCCTAAATGATCGACATATCATCTCCTATACCTTTCAATCCAATTAGAACATTTAGATGGTTGATCAAAGCAAGAAATATACATTTTCAACAACATTAATGTTACTATATTTTACACAAAAAGCCTATTTCTTTTCTATTTTTATTTTATAGCCCTACTTAGTGTAGCACAATCCATTAAATTTAGAGCAATTTTGAGCTTAATCCTATGAGACAGGGTATGCAAATATCACCTCAAGATGCAAAACTCTTCTTTATAATCTTTTTTTCATTAAAAAAAATTGCATCAATAAAACCTGAAAAAATAAAATTCAATTTCAAATAACATTCATAATACAAAAAAAAAATTCACATAACTTTTAAAAGATTTACATAAATACCACAAAATTTTCATGTATTTATGTATATAATATCTAAAATTTTATATTTATTTAAATGCCATTTTATATTTTTAAATAAATTAATATTAATTATATTTTTATATGTTTCAAATATTGAGCATTATATAAATAAATAAATAATTTTAATATATTATATATACATTTATAAAAATTTTGTGACATTTATGTAAATGCCCCTAATTTTTATTAGTCAATTACCAAGGCATGAATTGCCACTTCACAATGTGAAAGACTGAAGAGAAACAATCGATCTCAACAATCATACTTTGATTATTTCATTGATGATGTGGAAATTTGAAACATCTTAACATCAACTTTTATAATAATTAACATCAACTTTTATAATAAAGAACACGAAGATTGTGTTTGGGAAGGCTTTCTTATTGTTTCTTAAAACAGCTTTTAAGTATAAAAATTAAAATTTTTTAATTAGAAAGCTGCTTTAAGAAGCAGTAAGAAAGCCGTCCCAAACGAAACCTAAGTATATGTGCTTCGTTTGGGACAACTTTCTTACTGTTTCTTAAACTAACTTTCAGTAAAAAAATTAAAATTTTTATATTCAAAAACTGTTTTAAGAAACAGTAAGGGCATCTCCAACCGAAAAACTCATTTTTCACTCCAAAATGCAGTAACACACCAAAATGCAGTAATTTATCTCCAACCGAACTCCATTTTCTAACACCAAAAAAAAAAATTCCTAGTATATTCTTCTCCATATTTCATTTGACATATTTTTAATCATTAAAAAAAAAAAAACAAATGGCGGGTGAACAGTGCGACGCCAAATATGGCGTCGCACTGTTCACTGCAACCTTATGCCGTAGAAAATATAGATCCGTTGGAGCGATATTGAGCACGGCAAACACTCGTTTGCGTATCTATTGGAGATGGCCTAAGAAAGCCATCCCAAACAAAGTCATATTCATAATATAACTTATAACAATGTAGCAAACAATACCTTCATGATTGGCTATAATAATAATAATAATAATATGTACATCAATATACATTTAGAGCATGCATGAATTTTAAATCCTTAGAAAATACAACCTCCATAGACATCTACTGTAAAAACCAACTCACAAGTACTATGAGAAAATCAACCAACCAATCAATTACCTGTACTTGATCTTCTCATTATGGACTTTTGAATCCAACCTTACAGCTGAAATATTCCAAATAAGATTTCACATACAATAAGGGAAGTAGTCTCCTCCTAGAAGTTTGGTGAGAACAAGCCAAAGCAGCACCCTAAGAATAAACCAGCACCTGCAAGGCCCAATCCAACAGCAAACAGTAAAGCATATTTACATAATCTGCATTTCTTCTGCTTCTTTCCTCTTCTTCTTGCGTCACATTTGTCTTTAGTAACTGGATTGTTCCTTAATGGCATCCATGGAAGGATGGGAAGGACAGAAGTTATCTGATGGTCTTTGATTCTCAGCTGGAGAAAGAGGCTCTCTAACTGTAACATTTGAATCCATTGCTTGTATGCAAAGAGATGTGATGCTTGTTTGAGGAAGAGCTTCACAATGTGCTCTTTCTCATCATAAGCTTTTTGTGCAGCTAGTTCGGCTTTCCGCGCTCGAGTTTGCGAAAGACAGAGGGCTTCCAGCAGCTTAGCCCTGCTTGGATCACTCCCTGAGTCTAGCTTGCTTTCTGATGCAATGGCAGATGCAATATTGGAACTCCTGGCTTCCCTGCACATGATTTAGTTGTAAGAATGATTAATGGGAAGAGAATGAGCAATGGAAGCTAGTAAAATTTGCCAAGGATATAAGAATTGGAAGAAAATAATGTAAGAGAACCGACTGTTGTTCTTTTTTTATAATAGAAACAAACAAATTCATTGAAGATATTCAACACAATTATAGATTTCACTTCATAGCATATTTTGGACCGTTTATAAAAGAACAAAATAATCCAGATGGAGACGATCACAGAAACTAATTACTAAACTGAGTCAAAAGATTGAAAAGTTCCATTCTAGTATACTAGTAGTTAATATAAATAGTCTATATTTAACTTGCAAGATTGAAATCTAATTTAAGAACATCATACTACACACATATTTATTGTGATTTAGCTTCAAACAAAACAATTACTTTATTTTGTCGATTATGTATGTGATAGGAAATACTTGAGTTCGCAAGTAACCCTAAGGTAATACTTGAGTTCGCAAGCAAACCTAACCCAAATCGGCACACAAATAGCGCAAAAACAGCGGAAATAGGGAAGAACTTGTAGGAAAACACTAGCGACGATTGTATTCCACTAGTAAGCAATCAAAACCAAAGCCCGATACAATGTTCTTCAATTCGAGAGGAAGAACAACTCTCCTACAATCTCCGGCAACGCCGAGAGCCCAAGCAAGAAAACCTAGAACCCAAAGTAATTTCAAAATGCAAGATAAAAACCCCTCTCCTCATAACTCCCTATTTAATACACTCTAATTCAAATTAAAAGCAAAAGGACTTCTCTACCCTTCATTCTCCCTCCAAAAACATTTAATTTCAATTTGAAATCAATTGGAGCCCACCCCGGTTCCCCCTCTCCCTTCCGCCTTCTTCCGTCGGGCATAGGCCCGGACCGGCTGGGCCGATCCAGGATGAGCCGGTCCAGGCTGGACCGGCATAACATTACCCCCCTCCCAAAGTACCACCTTGTCCTCAAGGTGGAAGGCAGGGAACTGTATTGCAATCCTCTCCAATGGCTCCCATGTGGCCTCATAATCTGGAAGGCCGTTCCACCTGATCTTCACTTCCTTTTCCCCCTTTTCATTGATGCGCACTCCTTCTACCGCTAGAGGCTCCAGTGTCACTTCCATGTCTTCCCTCAATGTGCTGGGCAGCTCTGGGCTTACTGCATGTTCCCCCACCACTTTCCTCAACTGTGATACATGAAAAACGGGGTGTATTCTGGCTGTTGAAGGAAGCCTCAACCTGTATGCTACCTCCCCGATTTTCTCCTCCACTTCGAAAGGGCCGAAATATCTTGCTGCCAGCTTCTCATTTCTCCTCTGGGATATAGTCCTCTGCCTGTATGGTCGGATCTTCAAGTAGACCTTGTCTCCAACTCCAAATTGTATATCCCTCCTTTTACTGTCCGCCTGTTTCTTCATAATCTGTTGGGCTCTGAGAAGATGCCTCTTGAGCTCGTCCAACACTTGATCTCTTTCCTTCAGATGCTGATCCACTGCAGATACTGGAGTACTCCTATGGCTATAGTGTACCAGGTGTGGGGGGTCTCTTCCATATAACACCTTAAAAGGTGTCATCTTGGTAGCCGAGTGAGAGGAGGTGTTGTACCAATATTCTGCCCAGGCCAGCCATTTGGCCCACTGCTTCGGTGTCTCAGACACAAAGCATCTCAAGTATGTCTCCAGGCTTCTATTCACCACCTCCGTCTGCCCATCAGTCTGTGGGTGATATGCTGTGCTCCTCTTCAATACTGTGCCCTGCATCCTAAATAACTCCCTCCAAAAATGACTCAGGAACACCTTGTCCCTATCCGACACAATAGACTTTGGTACCCCATGCAGGCGGACTATCTCCCTCACAAATGCTGCTGCTACAGACACCGCTGTGTACGGGTGTCTTAAGGGAATGAAATGAGCATATTTGCTCAGCCTGTCGACCACTACAAATATAACAGTATATCCCTCTGATTTTGGAAGCCCATCAATGAAATCCATAGTGATCTCCTCCCAAACCTTCTCTGGTAAGGCCAGGGGCTGTAGTAATCCCCCTGGTGCCATCGTCATGTACTTGTTCCTCTGGCAGGTATCGCACTTAGCCACCATTTCTTCTATGTCTTTCCTCATCCCCTTCCAGTACAATTCCGCAGCTAACCGGCTATAGGTTTTCTGCACTCCTGAATGCCCTCCTATGGCACTCCCATGAAATTCCTGTAGCAGTTGGGGAATATGAATGGAAGACCTAGGGATCACACTCCTTCCCTGATAGTACAGACTTTCTCCCACCACTGAGTAGCCTGGGTGGCTGTTTTCATCTGATAGCACCTCTTCTTTGATTCTCCTTAGCTCCTCATTCTGGATGCTTTCCTCTTTGATGGCTCCCCAATCAATCAGAACCGGTACTGATACAGCAATTCCCTGGAGCTCCCCCATACAGCGTGATAAGGCATCCGCTGCCTTATTTTCTAATCCTGGCCGATAGTGAATCTCAAAATCATATCCGAGCAGCTTGGACAACCACCTCTGATGCTCTTCTGTGACCATCCTCTGCTCTAGCAAGTATTTCAGGCTCCTTTGATCAGTCCTGACAATAAAGTGTCTGCCCAATAAATAGGGTCTCCACTTTTGGATGGCCAGCACAATCGCCATTAGCTCTCTCTCATAGACCGACTTCAGCCTAGCCCGGGACGACAGTATCTGACTGAAGTAAGCTATGGCTCTATGGTTCTGCATCAACACTGCCCCCAATCCATAGCCTGAAGCATCTGTCTCCAACACAAACACCTGATTGAAGTCTGGCAGAGCAAGTACGGGCACCGTCGTCATGGCCTTCTTCAGCTTCTCAAAAGCCTCAGAAGCTGCTTCCCCCCATAAAAAATTATCCTTCTTCAGCAGCTCTGTCAGCGGTCCTGCTATGGTGCTGTATCCTCTCACGAACCTCCTGTAGTAGCCAGTCAGTCCCAAAAACCCTCTGAGCCCCTTCAAGGTCTTGGGTTGAGGCCAGGCTAACATTGCCTCTATTTTGGACTGATCCGCAGCCACTCCCTCCTGAGATATCACATGCCCCAGGTACTCCACTTGTGCCTGAGCGAAGTCACACTTCTTGAAATTGGCCTTCAGCTGATGCTCCCTCAGCACCCCCAACACCACTCTCAGGTGCTCTATGTGTTCCTTCTCAGTCCTGCTATAGATGAGAATGTCATCAAAAAACACCAACACAAACCTGCGAAGGTGTGGCTTGAAGATCCGGTTCATCAATGCCTGGAATGTGGCTGGTGCGTTGGTGAGGCCAAAAGGCATCACCAGGAACTCGTAGTGGCCCTCATGAGTCCTGAAGGCTGTCTTCTGCACATCTTCCTTCCTCATCCTGATCTGATGATAGCCTGACTTTAGATCAATCTTGGTGAATAAAACGGCTCCATGAAGCTCATCCATCAACTCGTCAATCACAGGGATAGGAAATTTGTCAGGCACTGTCTCCTTGTTGAGGGCTCTGTAATCCACACAGAACCTCCAACTCCCATCCTTTTTTTTTACCAGCAGAACTGGGCTAGAGAAAGGACTCACACTGGGCTGAATGATCCCTCCTTCTAGCATTTCTCCCACCAGCTTCTCAATCTCATCTTTCTGCATCTGAGGGTATCTGTAAGGTCTCACACTGATAGGGGATACCCCCTCTTTCAGGATAATCTGGTGCTCCCGTTCTCTGTCAGGTGGTAGTCCCACCGGAGGTTGGAACACATCCTCAAATTCCTTCAGAAAGGGCTGAACTGACACAGGAATGTGTTTGTCTTCCTCCTCCTGACGATCTTCCAAGCTCTGCAACTCCACAAGGAACCCTCCTCCTTCCTCATGGATCATCTTCACCATCGACCTGAGAGACACTCCAGCTCTGGATAATCCTGGTTCTCCTTTCAGCTTCACCCTCTTTCCCTCTATCATCAGTTCCATCACCATGGTCCCCCAGTTTACCTTGGTTTCACCCAAGGTCTGTAGCCACTTCATGCCCAGAATGACTTCTGTGCTACCCAACCTCAGGGGTAGGAAGTCCTCCACCACCCTAATCTCCTGTAGTCTCATCTCCACCCCCTTGCAGATCCCAGTGCTGGACTCAATCTTCTCTGTCCCCATCATCACTCCATAACTGCCTGTCTCAGTAGGCTCCATTCCCAGCTCCTCCGCTACCTGAGCGGATATGAAATTGTGGGTGGCTCCACTGTCGATCAACACTACTACCTCCCTCCCAAGGATTTTCCCTTTCACCTTCATCGTATGGCTAGGAGTGAATCCCATCACAGAATTTAGGGATACCTCGGCTACCTCCAACTGGGGATCAATCTGCTCCTCATCAGAAGCATCACCCTCCTCAGGCGCCTCGTCTATATAGACGGTGAGAGCCCGAAGAGCGCGATCCTTGCATCGGTGCCCTGGAACAAACTTCTCCTCACATCTGAAACAAAGGCCCTTGGCCCTCTTCTCCTGCATCTCCTCCTCGGTCAATCTCTTGAAACTCCCAGCAGATCTGGTCACCCCGCTCTTCTCCTTCCCACTTTCTTTAAGGACACTAGGGGTTGGCCCTTTTGGAGCCAAGTAAGTGGTCGTTGTCCTGGTAGGACCCACTGCGTGGTTGTTCCGCCAACTTCGGGCGTTGGTCTTCTGGTTCTCCACCAGTTGAGCCAACTCCATGGCCTCCCTCAGGTCCCTCGGTCTCATTACCTTCACCGCATCTCTAATTTCTGGCTTAAGGCCCTTCATAAAGTTTCCCCCAGAGTGCTGTTTGATAATCCCTCCATGTCACCCACCAGACTTTCAAATCTCTTCCGGTACTCTTCCACTGTTCCCTCTTGAGTGAGGGCGTAGAACTGTTCTGATATCTCCCATGGGCTGCCCCCCCTGAATCTCTCCCTGATAGCCTCCTTGAAGTCCCTCCAAGTCCTCACCGGATCCCACTTATCCATGTATTTGAACCATGCAAAAGCCGCCCCTTCCAAGCACATGCTAGCCGCCATCAATCTCTCCTCCTCCATCAGGCCATTCACCGCAAAATACCTCTCCACCTTGTGGATCCATTCATCCACATTTCCCTCTTCGAACACGGGCATTTTCAGCTTTCTGGCTCTCGTGTCCACCCCGTATGCCCTATTCCCCCCATGGCCTCCTCGGTCCCATGCAATGGGGTCTTCCCAAGTTCCCCTCTCTCCATATCGGGGCTCATCATCCCTCCTCGGCCGCCGATAGCCATCTTCCCCTCGCGCTCCGCCATGGTGATTCGGGATCCCCCATGGCCGGTCCACTGGATCGGCCCGTCGGCGACGCCAATCATCCTCTCTTTCTTCCCTGAAGTCTCTCCTTCTTTCATGCTCTTCTCGCCTGATGGACTCCCGAGGTGGCATCCTCCCACTGCTTTTAAACAGTTCCACCTCCTCTTCCTCGTCTGGATTCACCTTCTCCTTTCCCCTGCTCCCACTCCCTTCTCCTCTTTCCTCCCCTGGCACCGCCCTTGCTTGCCCTTCTAACAGTTTCCTCATCATCTCCTCCAATACCACGAATTTCCCTTCCACATTCTCGCTCAATATGACCATCTTCTCATCCAGATCCGTCTTAAGTTGCCCCATCTCGGTCTCCAAGACTTCTACTCGCTTAGATGCCATGGGAAATGACGAGATGCCTCCGGATCCTCCAAAAATCAGCAAAAATCTGCAGCGAAAATCGGAGAAAAACCACCCTCCACCGCCCGGATCTTGCTCTGATACCAATTTGATAGGAAATACTTGAGTTCGCAAGTAACCCTAAGGTAATACTTGAGTTCGCAAGCAAACCTAACCCAAATCGGCACACAAATAGCGCAAAAACAGCGGAAATAGGGAAGAACTTGTAGGAAAACACTAGCGACGATTGTATTCCACTAGTAAGCAATCAAAACCAAAGCCCGATACAATGTTCTTCAATTCGAGAGGAAGAACAACTCTCCTACAATCTCCGGCAATGCCGAGAGCCCAAGCAAGAAAACCTAGAACCCAAAGTAATTTCAAAATGCAAGATAAAAACCCCTCTCCTCATAACTCCCTATTTAATACACTCTAATTCAAATTAAAAGCAAAAGGACTTCTCTACCCTTCATTCTCCCTCCAAAAACATTTAATTTCAATTTGAAATCAATTGGAGCCCACCCCGGTTCCCCCTCTCCCTTCCGCCTTCTTCCGTCGGGCATAGGCCCGGACCGGCTGGGCCGGTCCAGGATGAGCCGGTCCAGGCTGGACCGGCATAACAGTATGTTATTTTATCAAACAGTAAGAAACAAAAAGTTTCCATGATGTGCTTAATTTTTAAATGATAGTGGGTCATGGTAGATCTTAGGATCTAATGCGGCGGAGTGAACTCTTCTATCATGTTCATGTTACATTTTCTCTGGCGGCCTAGCAGCATCCCCTCGATTCTTCGTACTAGAGCAATCTGAGAAGAACTATTCAGATCATATTTGATCGTTTCTACGATGACCATAGATGAAGCACTCCATTTTAGGTCATTTTTTCATAGCAATTCCTTCGGTTTAATTATTCTACCTATACAAAATCCTTCTAGAGATCAAGGATCATTAACTTTAAGGTTTTGTTTGGGACGGCTATCTTACTGCTATCTGAAACAATTTTTTTGTACAAAATATTTTAGTTTAAGAAATTTTTGTATTAAAAAGTTATTTTATAAAACAGTAAGAAGTCGTCATTTGAAAAAGTATGAAATCGTCCCAAATGAAGCCTAAATCTCCTTGGCATGAATTAAATATATAATTCCATAATAAATACTATGATCTGTATTTTAAATATCCAAATAGAAATCTCAAAACGTATTTCCACAAGCAATCATATCCAGAAGTCCAAAATAAACTGCTGAAACCTAAGAAATTGTGATTAAATATTTGAATTTTCACAATTACATCCTTCAAATTAAATGTCCTCTAACTATTTTGTCAAAATATTAATATTTTTTATCAAAACATTTTCCCTCTTATTTTTAGATTATGTTACCATCAATATAATTTGAATTACATTTATTTTACCATTCGTCAAATTTTTTTTTCTTTCAAGTCCCTAAATTTTAGAATCGAGCAAAGCAACCTATTTAAAAACTTTTTTTTTTCCATTCCATGACTCAAGATCTGTTTGAGATTTTTTTCTATTCAATGCTAAAACCCAAATTGAATGTTTCTCAAAATCAAATTGGATTCAGGCCAGGAAGGGTCTACGATAGAAGTCATACATTTATTGAGATGTTTGATGGAGAAATATAGAGAGAATAAGAAGGATCTATATATGATATTTATTGATTTATAGAAATCATATGATAAAGTTCCAAGAAAAATGCTATGGAGAGTTCTTAAAAAGAAATGAGTTAATAACGCTTATATTCAAATCATTAAAGATATATATGCAGGAGCAATTACTTGTGTTCAAACACAAGGTGGTTTGACCAAGTATTTTCCTATTTTCGTTGGATTACATCAAGGATCAGCCTTAAGCCCATATTTTTTTGCTTTAGTCATGGATGTTCTCACTAGACATTTGCAAGAGGATGTATCTTGGTGTATGCTTTTTGCTGATGATATTCTTTTTGTTGATAAGACTAGAGAGGGAGTTGAAGGTAAACTTGAATTATGGAGGTCAACCTTAGTGTCTAAAGGCTTTCGCTTAAATAGATCTAAAACTGAATATATGTAGTGTAATTTTAGTAGTAATAGACCTAGTGAAGGGATTGTAACTTTGGGCGATCAAGCCTTTAATAAGAATACACGTTTTAGATATCTTGGATCTATAGTTCAGAGTGATGGTGAAATAGATGGGGATATTATCAACAGAAATCAAGTTGAATGTTTGACGTAGAGGAATGTATCAGGCTTGTTGTGTGATAGAAAAGTCTCCCTCAAACTTAAGGAAAAATTCTATAAGATGGTAGTGAGACCTGCAATGCTATATGGTGTTGAATGTTGGTCATTAAAAGAAAAGCATAATACTAAGTTAAGTGTTGCAGAGATGAGGATGCTCAGGTGGATGCGTGGCTTTACCCTTAGAGATATGACACAAAATGAGCATATACGTGAAAAGATTGGAGTAGCGCCAGTGGAAGATAAGATTAGATAGTCTCCTTAGATTGTTTGGTCACATAAAATGGCGGTCCTCAGGTGACCCGGTTAGGAAAGTAGAGATATTAGATTTGACTTATGTTAAGAAAGGTAGAGGTAGACCTAAAAAGACTTGGTTAGAAAATATTAGAAATTATCTTTCTTTATTAGATTTAAATGAGAATTTGACTTTTAATAAGATACAATGGAGAAAAAGGATTCATGTAGCCGACCCCACATAGTGGGAAAAAGGCTTGATGTTGTTGTTGTTGCATTTCTAAAAACCCAATATAAGCTCAGAAGAAAGCATATTAGCACTCTTTCTTCTTGCATTGAACTATATTATTTGTTAAACAAAGAATAATTTGTAGGACCTACTGGGTATGCAGATTATAACTATTGCACTAAAAGAGAAGAAAGCAATCCAATCATTATGCGAAAGTGTAATATGAGCATGAAAAGAGAACAACGCTACTTTCCAAAGAAGGAAGGAGAAGACATGTGTATAAGATAACATAGGAACATCCTAAATAAGGATACATCTTGTCAATCGACCAATTCATGTTTCTCCTATTAGATGCAGCAACAACAACAATAACAACTTCAAGTCTTTATCCCACTACGTGGGGTCGGCTATATGAATCTTTTTTCTCTATTGTATCCTGTAAGAATCAAAATTTCATTTAAATTTAATTTAAAAAAAAAATCATTTTTAATATTTTCTAGTCAAATCTTTTTAAGTCCACCTTTACCTTTCTTAACAGAAAGCCAAATACAATACATCGATCTACTCTCCTAACCGGGTCATCGGAAGGCCGATATTTTATGAAGAAAATTAATGCCTCTTTAATGGACTTAATAAAAGATTCTAGATGAGTATGGGAGTAAAACATGTGACACATGAACTCAAAGAATAGATTTGTTAGATGAATGATTGCTAATGATGATAACTTAAAAGGAAGTAAAATATGTATGCAAACCATCATGAACATTACATTGTTAACTTCAAAAGCCACAGATTGAACCTGCTCAGCATATAAGTCAAAATTATTTTGAAAACAAAAATAACGTAGACAAATATGTCAAGGAAAAAGAAATTATAATTTCTGCATGTGCCAACTAAAAATAAGATAGGTTAATTCATGCTGGGAATTTCAGCACCGCATGTCATTTACGAATAGAGAAGTGCTTGGTACACTTGAAACACTTCAGGGACAAACTTTCAAATATAAAAAGAACTAGGCTTCTAATTGCTGTTTATCAATAAAGTGGTCCATATATTTTTTTAATACCTATGGAGTAAATACATTGTTGTTAATGAGACAAAATTAGAACTACAATGTATGGTAGGTCAAATAAAAAACAGTAAGATTTTCCATAACTGCAACATATTAACAAAGATTGGAATGTTTAAATTTTAATAACTTATAACTTAATCAACGTTACTACTGAAAGCTTAAATGATAAAATTGCATTTATGCATTTACAAGAATATACAAGTATGATGAAGCCAATTTGAAAAATATATACATGTTCACATTCTCACATTCCGAGAGCCTGTGTGATTTTTGCACAAGTATGCTTGTAAACATGATAGGCTCTATAATGGAGATATCCATATAAATCAACCTCAATAATGATAGGAAAGAAATGCCATAACCACAATTATGGAAATGAGTGTCCAACAAAATTACTTCTATTACAATGAAACAAAGTAAAATAAATACCTGTCCCATTTTTCACTTGCAACAGGTCGATGTGGTTGATTTGAGTGTAAATAATTTCCATCCATGTCCATAACTGCAGAACTTTGCTCAGGATAATCAACTGGTAAGCACATGCCAGCATTTAAATTGCAACCAAGCGATTTAGACAAAATTTTGTTACCCTCCCAACTCTCAAGACAAGCAAATGGATTCCTACATATATGGGCAGGTCTGGGGAGATCACAATTCTCAATATTCTCTAGTGACTTCTGTGCGACAAAGGAAGCCAATTCTTCTTTATCTGAAACACGCCACCAGGGTTCACACTTATTACTTCTTTCCCATGGTGTTCCCAAGTCCAAATTAGCCATCTCTGTCTTTTTGGATGATAAGTGATCAATTGGTTTCATGTCTAAAAGCTCTTTCTGGAAATAACAGTCCCTGGTGTCCACCGTATGCTTAAGTGTCTTCTGTGAGAAAGTACTATTTAATTCCTTTATCTCCTGAATCCTACTTTCAGAATCATGGTTCACTGAAATTGCTGACACCACACAGGAAGACTCCATAGGACTATCCTTATTCCCACCATCTATGTATCCACCATGCTTTTCCTCATCAGTAAAAGAAGCTTGGTTTACTGTTTCTTCTGCCTCTAAATGCTCATCTGATAAGCCTTTCAGTTGTTCATACATGAAATCCTTCTTGTAACCAAAGTTAGGCTGCATTTGGAGCCACCATTTTGTGTCAGATGGAAGATTAGAATTCATGAAGTTCCAACTTAAGGGCATAAAGCTGGATGCACATTGATCCTGTCCATTCGTTGCATCCGTATTGTTCGAGTCGTTCTGCGGAACAGACGATGATGGGCAGCAGGCTAATTTTGGAGCTCTTTTAGCATCTTCTTGTACTAAGCAACGATTTGCAGCTCGTTGCCAAGCAGTCCTAGCTTCCGCCGCTGCCATTATATCCTCATTCTCCAAAATCATTCATGAAAATAATGTTCATCTATCCCAAACAAATAAAATATATTAAGCAAGCACTTGACAAAAAAAACAGCCATAGATTTCAAAGAAAAGTGGCATTTTAACTTTCTAACAAGTTTGCATTACAGCTAAACGCTCTCTAAACAGCAAAAAGGAACAGTGCTCCTGAAAGCTAATTTAGCAAAAAAGTATTTCTAACAAGTGTGCATTACAACTAAACGCTCTCTAAACAGAAACGCTCTCTTCTGAGGATATTTTGTTCTAGATACAGGAAAATAGGAGCTAATAGATGGATTCATAAATCAGGAAAGAATGGTGATTAAAAAATATTAGGAAGGGAGTGCTCAGTCATATGTGACATATCTTGAGTTAAAACACAAATTTAGGCCCTAGTTCTAAGAATTGACACTGTATGTCTTGTCATTATCCCTTTCCTACCAAGTAAGACAGAAATGGCTGATCTTCCTCATTAAAGAACTTATTACAAGTTGCTTAATTTTAAAAGTGGATACTGTTCGATACGATTTCTAGAGTTTCCTAACAGGAAAAGAAATAATATCTTAGATAAGTATCATTTATACATCAAAATCCATGGTCAACTCTCCTCATATGGCCAACCTGCGTGAATGTGCTCACATGATCAAACCTGGAGCAAATGTAAGCATCCGATAATATTGGCCCTTTTGGGTCTGATTGCCTCAATCAGCTCTCTGTATATCACATGACTTTTTTAGTCATTCTACACAACAGGCATTCAATGAAGGTGTCAACAACCAGTACCACAATGGCCTGCATATACTTCATTTCTATATTATAAATTGAATATTTCTTACCGTGTCTTTAATATTTATTTTTTTAAGCATCTAAAGATCACGTGTAATTAAACTAATAAAAATTTTTTAGACTATAAATAATCACATTGGTTAAATTAAAAATAGCAAAACAAATATAAGAAGGCATATTTACATTTTAATTTAATAAGGACAACACCATTGAAAATATTTCTGAAAATACAATGACAACTAAATATTAAAATGGATAAATTTTAACTTTGAATCGATTAGCAACTATTGCATTTCAAAGTTACCCAATCTTCGACTGAGTAGCATTTCAACCTTCATTGAAGCTGTGATTGAGTGGTACAACAACCAATGTAAAATTCGAACTGAGGTTGCAATTCATGTCAATCAGCTTCACTCAGAAACTTCACCTTACCTATTCTTGACAATGGAGCACTAAGTTTTTTGTAGACATCTAATATAAAATCATCTTCCGTTGAGTCTCAATTATCAATAAGTATAACATCATCTACCTTAACCTTCGTCTTGTTATCATCAACTTGAAGATTTAACTTTTCAAGGAGAAGCTCATGGTACCTCATTCGGAGGACTTGATGACCAACAAGATGAAGGCCCAACTCCATAAATTTTTCTTCAATAAGTTTCCAATTATTGCTAGTTAGAAACTCTCTCGCCTCATCACTGTGTGATGTCATAGCCTCTTCATGCAATCTCCATAGTAGTAACTCATCTCGCTTTGACGTCTACTGATGCATACAACAATGATATACCTCATTCAACTTCACCTTTAACTCTAGAGTGTTAGTAAAGCATTCCACACTCTTCTTCAGGAGTAGGCTCCCTAAATCTATGAAAAGTTTTACCGATACGATATCAAATAAGGTGATGCAGGACTACTTAGATGCAAGGTTATGAATTTCACTTAGGCTTTGCACAACTCGTTGATTAGAATAAGTTCGGATTAAAATTACTAGCAATTATCCACGGCGAGTCAAACAATGAGGGAGTTAATCTTGTATAGGCTAGATCACATGCGCTAAGTTTGAACATTCAAGATAATCAAGAAAAATAAAGCAATGCAAAAATAATAGTTTCAAGTTAATCCCTAGTTTAACAATGAGACGTAGGATGCATAGAAGATTACACTCAATTCCTACGAATGACTAAGCTTGGCAAGAGCAATTGAAGTAGCTTTCGTAATTACAATCAACCAATTGAGAATTTGGATTTAGAAGAAATTACAATACAAGTGAAAAGGAAAACCTTTGCTTAAGGCGACGCGGAAATCGTCCACTTGATGCCTTCAATATTTTCTTCCATGGACTCTTCTAAATGCTTATTTCAAATCTGAAATGGTGTTCAGGTTTGACTCCAAACTTCTGAGAAAATTCTCAGATTTTTTGATGTAGGAGAAGGTGCTTGGAAGAGGGGAACTCAAGACCTTCAATGCCTTAGTCTAAAGGGAGGAAGTAATGGTTGGAGAGAGGGAGAGAGACCAAAACTAAAATCTGAAGTTGGTTTCAGATTCCTACAGGTAAGAATACGGGAACTAGCAGGAAAGATCCACGAAGCCTTTTGGGAACTTTGGTCAGCAGCAATTAACGTGTTCTGAGCTTTCTCACGGAGAGAACAAGCTCTCGGGAGAGCTGGTGGAATTTGATCGGAGAGGGGATTGGGTGCTGGGCGGTAAAACAGAGAAGAGGAGGGAAAATCTTTCCAAAAATAAGAAGTGGATTAGGAAAGAAAAAGTAGATTAGGAATTGGGAAAATTCGGCCCACAGGATTTAGAAACTAATTTGAATTATTTCTAAATGGAATTAACAGGCAATTACGGAATACACCTGATTTTGCTCATATGATGGCCAGCGGCATTCATGGACCTGGGAGGATTCAATGGGAGCAATAAAAGCTTCTTAATTTGGGTTTGAAATAAGGAAAGAAATATTCTCAATCCAATTGAATTGTTAATTCAAATTAAATCAACAAATAGAAACTTTCTTTAAATAGTTGAGTCATTTAAGAAAGATTTTGAAATTCGAATTCAGAAAAATTGAATTTCAAAACTATTCCCAAATTAGCCTACACCAAATTAGGAAACTGTATGAGGGGAGTTGGCTGGATTGTGGCAGGTGGTTAGATTCTGTTGCCGGCGGCTGGCTCAGGTGGGAACTTGGCCGTGGGATGATGTGGGGGAGTAGGGGCTCGGGTAAAGTTGAGAGTTCGGCGGTAAGGCGAAGTGGGGAATATGTGTGGAGCTCGGTTGGAAGGAGACGATGGCTTGGAGATGGAGAAGGGTTTGGGTATAATGGTGTCCGATGGTGGTGGTGGAAGGAGGAAATACAAAAGATAAAGAAAGACCACGAACCCGGCCGTCTCCAAGGTTGGTGGGTGATCCGATCTCCCTCTCCTAGGGATTTTTCCAAAGTTCTCTCCTAGAACTCTCAAACGCTCTCAAAACATACAAGTGCAAGAAATTTTCATAATCATTCATTCATTACCTCAAAACAAAGGAAATGAGACTATAAATAGCCGGGTACAAAGACTCAAGAAAATAAAAGACCAACTTGCTCTTTGGGCTTACAAGCGACCACTCCCATGAAAGGGGTACAAAGGGAAATAATAATGACACCTAAGCAAATAAGAAAATGCATAAATAAAATAAAATACAGTCATGACTCAGAAATACAAGGACTCGATCGTGGCCGTAGATCGGCGGCCACGTCACTGATAAAACTTCCATGCTGATCTGATGTCCCCATCATAAGGCCTTTCACTATCACTATCTATATATGACAAAAAGTTAAATGATGGTCAATTTAATGAGAATGGGCAATTTACCAATGAGTTAAGGAGCTACACCTACACGTGGTGCAACTTCTCTACGCAGCCACAGACCTTATAATAGCACCACCCGTTTATTATTGCTAATGTCACAACAAATAATTATTGCGCCATAACGTTTGATTCTCTATTAGTAATTCTGAATTCAGCATGTTGCGCTGCGGCGCTGGAGTTTTTATATATATTAAATTATAAAATCTAAGCATTAAGACGTCACCTCCTCCCTTGCGGCCTTGACTTGCTCAGGAAGGAAGAGAGGGAAAGTGAGAGGAAAAGGAGAGAATGAGGAGAAAGACTTATCGCACTTTATTCTCTCATAAATTGATAAAAATCTATTTTCTACTAATTTATCGCACTTTTACAGTATAACTTTTAGTATACGATAGATCTGAATTTTATTAACATTTGTACTGTAATATTATTGAATTTCACCAAACAAAATAAAAATTTTGATTTTATGAAGGTATAGATTGGTATATATAGATTTTCTTTCATTTTATAGAATTGAGCATTTCATACATTAAAATGCATTTTATGAAAGCAAGGTGTTGACCTTGATTTTGTCAAATCACTAGGTCTGGAGAGTTTGACTTGGTCAATTTGATCAAGCCAAGACCCAAGACCTCTCCCACTCAGTTCCTTGGGTCAAACTGAGTCTACTGAGCCCAGAACCAGGCCCTGGGTCGACCTGGTTGACCAGGTCAACTAGGGTTGACCCAAATTGCCCCCTTTAGCCTATTTGAGCCCAATTGGATTTCAAATCAATTTCATACCCTTTTCTTGGACTCAAACCCCCACCCCATTGGGCTTAATTGACTAGGTTGACCAAGTCAACATTTGACTTGGTCAACCCAAGTCTTAATAGGTTAATTCGACCTATTTAAGCCCAATTAGAGCCCATTCAATGCATTTAAAGCCCTATTAATGGTCTCTAATTCAAAAACCACGGTCAAAGCTTTTGTTACCCTCCTAATAGGCTCTGGATGCAATCTTGGCCGTTGATTTCAAGACCTAGCCTTTAAATACCCTTTTTAGGGTTCCAAAAAGAGGACTTTTTTCTCTTGTTTTCTTCTTAGACCTCCTTAGGCTCTGAAATTTTGTGTGAGCACCCCCACGACCTCCCTACACCTTTTACAAGCAAATCCCGCCGCCGAGACCTCGCCGGCGGCGATCTTCCAGCCAACCGAAGCCAAAAATGTCCCTAGACGATTTCAAATTGATCCAAGGCATTTCAAAGCTCGTGTTCAACTAAGAAATTGTGTGTGGATAATCTACAAGTGTAACAAGCCTAAGAACATGAAAATCTAACAGTTAGATCTCTCAAAAAAACTTAGAATAGGTCACTACACATAGGGTAAAATAGCTTTCTAAAAAGTTGCTTTTAAGCCAAACAAATACCACCACATGAATGCTCTTCATGTATAGAGCTTATGTTTCAAATTTCATTAGATTTGGTTGAGTAGATAGAGATAAATCACCAAAATACCATTCTAGGGTTTTGGTTTGGCTGAGGTTTCACAAGCTGCATTCTGGACCATCGATCTTGTGATCAACGACCCAGATTTGGCCTAACAGCGGATCCGTCCAACTACTGTGTAGATCTCGCGGATCTGTGCATCGTCCGACTCCATCACGATCGTCCGTTCGAAACAGCGCAAATCGGACGGCCAGAAAACCACGCTGACGTGGTTTAGTGAAATCGCAATGATTGCCTCAATCACTGGCAATCATTGCCTGGAGACGCAATGACACTGGCAATCATTGCCGGCGGCGCAATGATTGCGCCGCCAGACAATGATTGCCCGCGTACCGCGGAACCAACCCGTAGCCGCCAAGTGTCATTTTATTTTTTTTTTAAATGATTTTTAAGCTATTTTAACTTTAAAAAATCATAAAAATTTCATTTTTTATCCAAAAAATACGTATAATATATCAAATTGATCGTATTTTCGTACTCTTTAATTTAAAATTATTTCTAGTTAAAAATATTCAGTATATTTTAAATTATTATTAAAATAATAAAAACCTTTTTTTAATTATATTATTATTTTATTTTTAATAAAAAATATTATTATATTATTATTATCATTATTTTAATTATAATTATTTATAATCACTATTTTTTTATTATTTTCATTATTATTATTATTATTATTATTATTTTATTTTATTATTACTTTAAAAACCATTTTCATTATTATAATAATTTTTATTAATTATTTTAAAAATTATTTGTTTATTATTATTACTAATATTATTATTTTAATTATTTTAATTATCTTTATTATTATTACTGTTATTATTATTATTATTATTAGTTCTATTTTAAAACTAATATTATTATTATTATTATTATTATTATTATTTTAAAACTATTATCATTATTATTATTTTATTAAATAAAAATTTAAATTTCAGAAACTTTATTACTTTAATTTAATTTTATTTAATAATTATTTTTTAATATAAATTATTTTAAAATTACCCTTAATTGTTTTAAACTTCGATAAATCATAACTAATTCATTTTAAATCGGATTCTTGCGTATAATACCTTGAAATTTTTAGAAAAATGTATATTTTATTTTAAAATTATTTTCAGAAATTAATATTTACTGGTCTGACAGATTTCTGTCTTATATTGTTATTTTTGAGTATTTTTACTATTATTTAAATAATTATTATGATAATTATTTTAAAATTAAAAATTATTTTCAAATCATTTTGAAACCTCGTTAGGGTGGTCAGTGGATTTGCCCTATACATACTTATTACAATTTGATTTATTTTGAATTACTTTATTTTCAAAAATCTATATATTTATAAGTATTTTTAAATCATTTTAAAATTATTTATATTTTAAATCTTAATTTTGGGAGATTCACTTCTTGAAATTTTAAACATATGTTATATGTATGAAGAGCAATCATGGGGGTGGATTAGTGGATGATTGAGTCTCAATCATTTACTAATCACTTTGTTAGGCGCGCTTACTTTTTCTGTTATCGTATCTTTGTATGTGTAGGATGCACGAGTACTTAGTTTAGGCTCAGCTAGATCTAAAGATATGGCGTGTTTATTGCTTATGTGTATCCCCTACATTATTACCTTGAGGGTTAGTCCAAAACTTCATTTTAAAACCCTATAACATAGTGACACTCTAAGGATAATAATTAAGGACCCGTCTAACGAACTTAGAAAATTTTGGAGCTAGAGTAGATCACTGATTTACATGAAAACTTCAACATTTAAACTTAGTTACATCTAAAACATCCCAGAATTTTCTAAGAATTTTTAGGAGTTTTTAAACTCCTTAATTAACCAACCCTAATTTACCTGATAAATAGGGTCATGTACCTTCCAAAAATTACAATAAATCAACTTCAACTCAGAAAATTACCCATAATAGCTTGAATTGTTTAGAATTCAATGCTTAACCTGAGATAAATAGGGCCCCTTAGGATGACCCTAACCTGACCCTTAATTTCAACTTTAATCAAAATGATCGTTTTGCCCCTATTGGATAATTTAAAATTATTAAAAATTCTAAATTTTCTTCAAACACTTGGGAACACTTTTTTATATCATTTTTTATATTTGGGGTGATTCTAATCATTTTGGAGCTGTTTTGGATCAAAACCATAAAATCGCCGCTAATTAGACAGTTTTAATAATTCTCTTTACTGCCAAAACTTGTAAAAATCATACCTTTGCATAGGAAACTCCAAATCTAGCAAACTCAAAGCCTAACTACTCACCTTAAGCCTAGTATTTACCTAAAGTGTTAGGAACCCCAAACCTAGCCTATTTCTCATAGTGACCTTCTGGACCCCCTCAGTCTAGTACCTAGAAGACCCAGGACTTTCCAAAATTGGCTAATGCAACTTGAACTTCAAATATCACTACCTTAAGCATTTAAAATTGATCAACAAACTAAATTAACTAAAATAGATCCTAATTCAATAATATCTGAACTTCAATTAAATTTTTCTCTTCTGACCTTCAACAAACCTTAACTCTAAGCAACTTTGACTAACTACCCAATTGAGGATCTACCTTAACCACACAAGCCTTACACACACATAGAATTGTTTGATAGGGCACCACTTCTAGATCTAGGCTAGGCCGGTGTTTTTTCCTGCTGTGTGCCGGGATTTTCGTGGTTTTATTGCATGTTGTGAATGAAATTGTTGGTATGTTTGCTTACTTTTCCTGCACTCTGTGAAATTGATGTGATGTACATTAGATCTACCCCTAGGTTAGGGACAAGATATATATTAAATTTTTTTTTATTGCAGGTGGTAATGCTCATGCAAAGCTAAATAAAATGGGGGCAAAATATCATGATTTTTAACATTGTTTTGTGCAGGTGCTTGCTCAGCCCCCCTAAATAAATGAGAGCTAAATAAAATCATTAAATAATAACTGCTACGGGTGCTACATATGGATTGCTTAGCCCTCAATAATTAAGAACATGGCCAAGTGTATGATTGTGACAAGTTATTTCTTTTTTTATATATAAATTGCTTGTGATATATTAACTGCTTGGGATTTTTATTAGGATAACCTTGCAGGGTGTTTAGAATTTATTGTTTTCCCTTAATGTAATTTATTTATAATATTGGTGAGAGTTGTGAAAATGACTCTGAGTTGAGATATTCTTATCCAACTCGAATTCAAAAAGAAGAAGGCATCCTCAAAGGGGAGAGTCTTCTTCCATTTGAAAGATCGAGTTTGGATAGCTTTTAGATATCCAAATAGAAAATGCAATGCCCCTTCGATAGGGGGAAATGTCTCTTCGTTTGGATATTCAAGCCACAACGGATCCAAGGAGTCCAAGGAGGAGAGATCTAAGGAGTCCAAGGAGGAGAGATCAAAGGAGTCCAAGGAGAACAAATCTAAAGAAGACTGAAGAGCTGAAGATTTGAAGACCCAAATATTCCACTCAAAGTCATTTGCGTCAGTCTTAGACTTAAAAATCCGGGTTGTTGGCAGTGGTACCCAGCCACTTTACTTTTATGTAGACCCTGGTTTATAATTAAAGGGTAGTTAACCTATAGACATTTATTAATTAGTTTATTTATTTTGATGTGTTTTATTTCTGTTGTGTGCCTCTAGAGTTGCTTGATTTTATTAGTTTATTGGCGAATTGCATGAAGATTTTGCTTTAACCTGGATATCATTAGGCTCTTTAAGGACTATAAAATTTTTCAATTCATAACAAAAATTTAATATCTAAGGTTTTAATAATTTAGAAATTTAACGAACATAGAGAACTGTCGGAATCGCCCGGGGTTGTATGCATATCAATACATTCTTCTCTCTCCTTCTTATAAGACACCTCCCCGCATACGGGTAAATTTCGGATAATCTGGCCTATGAGGATGAAGTGTCGGGCATCGGGAGGCCCAGACTTTTCTAAAAATTATTTTATAATAAACCTATTTTTAAAATCTCAAGCATATTTGATTTGAAAGCTTCAACCAGCATGCATTGCATTAGTAACTAATTAAATAAAATTTTAATCGCATTAGTTAGGGGCATTTACCGAACATAAGTATAGGACCAATTAGGAAACTCTCTAGATGTCGGCCCTACTTTCGGAAACTGTACCACCTACCCATCAATCTTTCATAAATGACTAGACTATATGGTTTTGAATCGATTATATGGTTAGCTGGCTCCCCAATCCAGGCCGGAGTAAGTCTAGGTTTTATACTGCATTAGCTAGGACACGAGTGTTTATGTGTAGAATACTAAACCCAATCTAGATTTAGGATTTGAGGCTACTACATTCGGTCTCGTAGTATGCCTAAATAGTGGGTAGGTCCCTTCTTTTCAGGGACTATAAATCTTACTTATCTACGTCACATGGATGAAGCCACTTCCATCCTTCTCTCACGCGTGTGTCGATTGACTGGCTTTTTTTCTCCAGTTTCTTCTTTAGTACCTTAGTACCTCCGAATGCTTATGTAAACCATGCATGTTGACTGAGCCAAATCAGACCTTTCTTCATTTTGAGTAGGACTTCTTAGTCTATACCATTGTGTTAATCCCATTTTAAGAAGGGATAATGTATGATCCTTAATCGAGAGTCTTCTCAGGTTTCGGCCTAGGATATAATTAACCGCGGGGGCTTACGCCCGTGGAAAACTTGATCCCACATCTAATAAACCTTACTCGAGCTGTTATATCGGGTGGGGGAAACCCATTTTGATCAGGTCGTGTATATTACTACCCATCGGGGTGCGCTGGCGAGAGCCGCTATCCTCAATGGTTAGTCGTATGCAGTATCTAATCTGCCATTCCATTGAACTGTTCGTGTCGAGTGTAAATGCCTACGATCGTTTCGTCCTACGGAATGGTGCGGTCGTATCCTTTGCATTCGAACCCCACGAGCGATGCTCTTTCGGAGGTCAAACAAGGAAGGTTGGATGTCAACACTATAAATTAATACGGTTTGACTATTAAAAAATAATAACCTACGTAGTAGGATGGACCGACGGACTTTCCTTTAAAGATGATTTGTGGTGTTAACCTGGTTGTAACCTGTAATTGATAAACGATTATGCCGACGGATAGAGAGTGACGGCTCCTTATTGATTTAAGGAAAGCCACATGTAATGAAAATGATAATATTAATGATATAAAATTATGATATAAATGAACATATAGAATGAAGAAAACATCACATTAAAATTAGATGTTTTGCATTGTTGAATTATATGTTGAAACATATATACCTTGATAGTATTGATAAATATAACTGTAAAGTGCATAGATAACATTGATTAATAGAACATGATATGTACAAATACATGTATTGATTATATATGATATGTATGATTGATAATAGATAAGGTAGGTAAGACTGATGATATTGATGCTTATATGTTATCATTCCTTAACTAATTTGTGAATAATTCTAGTACAAATACTTTATGGATTAATTGATTCTTGTATCGACTGTGATTCATTGAAATGATTTTTTTCTTTTGTTATTGATCACTTTGATGCAATTGAATGCTATTGATTATATTGACTAATTTGAGCATGCATATTAATTCTTTAAGCCTAGCATTGAAAGCTTTAGTGAATTTGAGTTATTATTGTGCTTTTCAGCTCATTATATAGATTTTAATGATTTCATGTCAAGAAAGGGATCAGGTTCATGTAAAGTGAGGTTGTCAAAGATCCTCAGGTTTTTCTTTTAATTTTCTTTTGTATTTTCTTTTATTCTTTTGTGGTCAAGAGCTATGAATAGATTATTAATTTTACCGATCTCATTTTTATTGTACATGATTTTGGGAGAAAGAATATAGTTAAATATTATGATGTATATGATTTTAGATGCTTCCGCTGAAGTGATTTATATTGATAAATTTATAAAAGCTCTGGTTAATTATTTAAGTGATTATAAATATTTAAATTCTTTCAAATTTGAACTTTGGTGCGTGATAATTGATATCACAACGATTGCTGAAAGAATTGAATTGTAATCAAAGTTATAGGAATTAATTATGAGTGAGGTAGAAGTTGGGTAGTATAGATTTTTTATTTTTGCATTTGATTGATTGAATTGCATATGTATGTATGTTGAGTTTGCGTGTTAATTGATTAAAAAAGAAAATTATATCAGTGGATAGATGGATCCTACTGATTAGGATATACAAAATGGATAAAGTGCAGCTGCAATTCTAGCAAGTTATGATAGTTTGATGCAGCTTGTCAGTATGTTTGCACATGCAATGAGTGATACTCAGAGTAGGAAGATGGGACATAAGGAATAAGAGGAGGATAAGCATTTGCAGATGTTTCATAAACTGAAACTATCACTATTTAAGGGAGCTGTGGAATCCCATGTTGTAGAAGATTGGTTGTTGAGGATAAAGAAAATATTTAACAGCAAGTGGGGCCTAGAGAACATAAAAGTACCACTAGCGGTGTTCCTATTTGAAGGAGAGGCAAAAAGATGTCAGATAGGATAATAAAGGGAGATATTTCAAGGCAAAATGAATGTGGAGATTACCTAGGCAGAGTTTGTTACTATTTTCAAAGAGTGGTTAGTACATCCTTCAATTCGACAGCAAATGCAGGAGGCTTTCATGATATTAGAGCATATGGACAGAAAAGTGATGTAGTACGAAGTTGAATTCGCTACTCTGACAAGGTACGCTCCACTGTTGATCAGTACAACAGTTGAAAAATGCTACAGATTCCTAAGGGGATTGCGATATGAGTTCAGACATCCACTTGTACCACTGAGAATTTAGGAATTTTTCGAGTTAGTGGAGAGAGCGAGATTGGTGGAGAATGACTTGGTTACCCTACATTTCATATAGGACATGAGTAGGAAGAAATCGAAAGATGACGTGACTAGGAGAGATAGTAGTGAAAAGAGAGAAGTTTTCAGACAACAAGAGAGGAATTGAGTCCAGTGTGATAAGTGTACCGGAGTGTGCCTGATGTGGTATGAGACATATTGGACAATGTTTAAGATGTGGGCAGTGAGGGCGCTGGATGGTTGATTGTCTACTACAATAACAGGGGATGGGATCTGGATTCAAAGGAGAGCAAGCCAGGCAAGGCAATAGATAAATGACTATGGGATCTAGAGAATACAGTGAAGGGTCTGTGAACAAGACAAGTGGAGAGGAGTTACTAAAAGTTAAACAGAGCTTGCACAATCTGCTATACCAGCATTGACACCCATAAGACCTAGAGTCTACAGTCTAACCCTACAGCATGATAGAGATGCACATGGAGAATCCATGGGTAGAATTTTCAATCATATATTTATAATTACATTTGAATTGATTGATTGATAATTATCGCAGTATATTGAGTGCTCGAATGATATATGTGGGTATAATTATTTGAATGAATTCATGATTGATTGCAAATATTGAATAATAAATCAATGATCAGTTGTGGTTTGAACAAATTTGAATGAATTTCTTGGTTTTAAATCATATTGATTTGTTTTAATGAATTTGTGTTATTTCTATTTATTTGTTTTGTTTATTTTTGCTTGTGGAAATGTCGAGGGCGATATTTTTTCAAAATGAGTAGATTGTAATAACTTGAAAATATGAAAAATATTTAAAAATGGAAAAATAAAAAAATCTAAATTTTTGTTTGAACTACAGGGCTTTGGCACGATACTTTGTAGCAATAAGACGCTATGCTTGAAAGCACAACAGCGCCAGTAATCACCACTATGGCATTTGAGTCTATGTTCTACAGTAATTCTGGATTCAACATGCAGCGCTACGATGATCAAAATTTATATATATATATATATATATATATATATATATATATATATATATATATATATATATATATATATATATATATATATATATATATATATATATATATATATATATATATATATATTAAATTATAAAATCTAAGCATTAAGCTGCCATCTCCTCCCTCGTGGTCGTGTCTTGCTAGGGAAGGAAGAGAGGAAGTGGAGAGAGGGAGGAGAGAGAAAGTCAATTTTGGTCGTTTTCTTTCAAAAAAAATCTTTTGATCATTGTAAATAATTCAAATCTCATTTTAGTTTTCAATGATTTTGAGTTTGAAAGATTTATTCTCTCTTAAAACAATAAAAATATATTTTCTCCTAATTTATCACACTTTTAACGTATGACATTTCTTACACAATATATCTGAATTTTATGAACATTTTGACTATAATATTATCAAAATTTCATTGGATGAAATGAAAATTATGATTTTTTTGAAGCTATACACTGATATATAGATTTTTCTGCATTTTATATAATTGAGTATTTTATGTTGTATTTCATATATTAAAACACATTTTATGAAAGCAGGGAAGGCTGGCTATCAACAATATAAATGAATACAGGTTAGTTTTTAAAATATAATAATATGCACATGGGGGTGAGCCGATGGGCTTTTCTTTTAAAATGGTTTATCGTGTTATCCCGGTTGTAGTCTATAATTAATGACTGATTACATCGATGGGCGGAGTGTGATGACTCTTTATTGATTTAAAAAAAGTCACTTGTAATGAAAATGATAATGATAATGATATGAATGTACAGATGGACTGACAAAAACACCACATTAAAATTGAATGTCCTATCTTACTGAATCATATACTAAATCATGTATATCTTGATAGCATTGATAAATAGAACTGTAAGGTGCATAGATAGCATTGATAGATATATCATAATGGATACAAATACATGTATTGACTGCATATGATTGATAATGGATAAGGTAGGTAAGACTGATGTTATTGATGCTTATATGTTATGATTCTTTTGTTGATTTGTGAATGATTCTAGTATAATTATTTAACGAATTTATTAATTCAGGTATCGACTATTGATTCATTAAAATAATTTATTGTTTTTGTTATTGATCATTTTGAGCTTTACAGATGGTAACTGATCAATAGATTGAATGTTATTGATTATATTGACTAAACCGAGCACGCATATTGATTCTTTAAGCCTTGCATTAAAAGTTTTAGTGAATTTGAGTTATTGTTGAGCTTTTACGCTCATTATGTGGATTTTAAAATGTTTAAGACCAAGTGGAGTGAGATTGTCAAAGATCCTCAGATTTTTCTTTTGTAGCATGAGCTATGTATAGATTATTGATTTTACTGATCTTCTAACTATTGTATATGATTTTGGGAGAATGAATATAGTGAAATATTATGATTTATATAATTTTAGATGCTTCCACTAGAGTAATTTATATTGATGAATTCATAGAAGCTCTTGTTGACTATTAAAGCCATTAAAAATATTGCAATTCTTCCAAATTTGATCTTGTAGCATCACAACATGACAGTTTTTGTCTCGATTTATAAAAGAGGGCACCACAACAAAATGGCATCCTGTAAGGAATCCAATGTTCTTTCAATTATAAAACGTTATCTTTACCAATATTTATATGTTAAAATAATTTTAAAAATATATTGATTTGATATAACCAACTATAAATACAACAACAACATCATCATCAAGTCTTTATCCCACTGTGTAGTTGGCTACATGAATCCTTTTTCTTTCAATTGTATTAATATATCTACTCTCCTAACTGAGTCATCAGAAGACAACCGATTTATTTGACCAAACCATCTAAGGCGACTCTCTCTAATCTTATCTGCCACTGGAGCTACTCTAATCCTTTCACATATATACTCCTTTCGCATTTTGTCTCCAAGAGTAAAGCCACATCCACCTAGCATCCTCGTCTATGAAACACAACTATTATGCTTCTCTTTTAATGGCCAATATTCTACCCATAAAGCATTGCAGGTCTAACCATTATCTCATAGAATTTGAATTCGATGCATACCTCCACTTCAACCATCAAATTTGAATTCTACTAAAAATATCCCCATCTATTTCACCATCAATTTGAACAATAGACCCAAGATATCTAAAATGTGTACTATTTTTAATGAATTGATCGTCCAAAGTTACAATCCCCACATAAGATCTATTAATATTAAAATTATACTCCATGTATACAGTTATAGATATTATCAAACGAAAATCTTTACACTATAAGGTTGACCTTTATAATTCATGTTTTCCTTCAACTTCCTCTCTAGTCTTATCAACAAGAAGAATATCATTAGCAAAAATCATACACTAGGGTACATCCTCTTACAAATGTCTAGTAAAGCATCAATGAATAAAGCAAAAAGATATGAGCTTAAAGCTGATCTTTGATGTAATCCAATTGAAATAGGAAAATACTTGGTCAAACCACCTTGTGTCTGAACACAAGTAACAGCTCCTGCATACATATCCTTAATGACTTGAATATAAGAATTATTAACTTTTTTTTTCTAGAACTCTCCAAAGCACTTCTCTTGTAACTTTATCATATGCTTTCTCTAAATCAATAAATAATATATATATATCCCTACTTATTCTCTCTATACTTCTCCATCAAACCTCTCAATAAATGTATAGCTTCTGTAGTAGACCTACCTAGCATAAATCCGAGTTAATTTTGAGAAACATTAGTATTTCGTCGTCATTGATGCTCAATTACTCTGTCTCATAAATTAATGTATGACATTAATTTAATTCATCTATAATTTATATACTCTTATGAATCACTTTTATTCCAAAAAATAAGAACAAACACACTCCTTCACTCATCTAGCATCTTTTTTGTCTTTAAAATAATATTAAAAAGTTTATTAAAACAAAAAAAATCCCAGCCTTAATTTTGCCATAATTTTTTTCCCCATTAGGTAGGAACTAGCGCTTTGATGCCAAATTATGATCCGAAATTGAGTGTATGGAAAACTTCTAAAATCAATAGGAATTTTAAATAGGACAAAAAAATATGTTTCCTATGTATTACTTGAAAGAATAAAAGTTTTATCTATTGATTTTTACTTCAAAAAAACAACAAGCATGATGTTGTCCCTACCTTAGATTTGTTGAAGATAGCAATCATCATATGTTGTCACTGGATTTCACATCTAAATTTGTTGACTACAACAAAATCCAGCAAAGGATGTTTTCTATCCAGCATCCATAATAGGCTAAAATAGCAAATTTGGACTTCATTGTTGTTGAAAACTGCAGGAGCAAACAAGAGTACAACTAACTAGCCGCTATAGAAGCTTTCGCATGCCATGAGGCTACAACAGAGGCAGGAGAAAGCAATGCCCAACATTGGATAAGGAGGCAGCTTTTTTGATGCCCTAGATTAGGCAGATAGCTAGGCGGAAAAGAAGAGAGAAAGAGAAGGATTAGCAGAAATATCTGATATCTTTCATTGCAGGATTCATCTCCACCTATTGACTCCTAATGACTCGAACTTTACTTTCAATGGTATGATTTTATAACATGCACACAGGATTCATCTTCCACCAAGACTTATTAGTTATTTTTCGATGAAAAAAACTGATACTGCAAAATCCAAATAGTCCTAAGGATAAGGCTAATGAAGATGATGATGTTCTTCACGTTGAGTTCCAGTTAAGAAGCGCATATACCAATATAGTTTCTAAGCTTAGCTCCCTAACATTTATACAAATATCGCACAAGGTATATTTCACAAATTGTTAGAAGGATTTTATCTTTAAATAATGCAGCTAAAATTATTACACCAACCAATAGCACAGCACTAGTTTTTCTAAGCTATATCATCACAATTTCTGTGAAGCGCAGATCATATTTCCAAACTTCCCTCCCGTTCCGACAAAAGCGGAGAAAACCCTCCTAGATTACTCAACTGGAAGAAAATTCAAGTAGCTTCTAGTTAACAGTCATACTTGTACCTGAGAAGAACTGTAACCAAGTAGGAAAATCAAGCAAAACCTCGTTCAGATATGGGAAAATCAGACTTCGAGGTCGCCAATCAGAATTTGCCCTCATGTTAACCTCACAGATCCATAAAATAAGAAATTCAACCAAAATAGACGAAACTCAGATCCAAAAAATATAATCTCTATTCCACAAAACAGCAACAAAATTTCATTTTTTGAAAGTGGGACACAAGGAATCCCTAAAATAAGCAGCGATGTAAGAGATGCCCTAAACCTAAACATCCAAGTCATGTAAATCTCCCAAAAGCTCACCTTTAATCAGAAAAGTCAAAAACAGTGAGCTCAAACCCGCGACTCATCGGCAATCCGTCGAATGCGTTGCAGCTGAATTCTGAACACAGTCAAATCCGATGCTTTCTTCCGTGGTAGTTGGATCCCAATCGGAATCTAATTGATTACGGGGGATAGAGTTAAGAGAAAAAAAACAAAGATCCACTCTTTACAACCTCCAAGCTCCAAATTCTAATTTTTTTATACCAAAACTCCATTTTTTTTTCCTCTGCTGGTGAGACGATGCTGTTCACGTCCTTATCGTTTTATCCGTTGATACATCATTTCTGGTATATCTGATCTCACTCGCCCTGTAACTACTGTATTCAATTTTGCATTCGTATTTAACACTCCAAACGTACCCACATAAGCCTAGGGTGATTGTATTAGCAACAGCAACACATCTGCATAGTTATAAATTGTATTTATCTAAATCTGTTTTAATCTGTATTGCCTACGTGTAGCCATAATAAGTAGAATCTTATATATACTCCTGTACTCTGAAAACAGATCAATAAGACAAATTATTCTCTTCCTTCTCTGTGCATTCTTTTCCTCTCTTCTCATCTTATTACAGCAATCAAGATTCAACATGGTATCAGATAGGTACACCTAACTCGGGACCTATGGATTCATCGTGTTCTTCCCAAACATCCGAATCAATGGCTAAAGAAAACTCTGATCAATCCGGCATTTCTGCGTCCCTCAAATTTGTTCTTACTAATCTCAAGAACTTTGTTCAATCTCCTCTATCAACCGATAATTACCCGGTATGGCGATCGCAAATTCTCAAAATCACTAGGGCGAATGGTTTTGAATCGTTCTTGGACCCGCTGGCCCCAATTCCGTCCAAAAACATTGCCGGATCTGACGGAAGCTCCATTATCAACCCTGCTTATACCAGCTGGATTCTTGCCGATCAAAACATGGCGGCGGCCATGTGTGCTACAATCTCGTCCTCCATCCTCCCGTATGTGCTCGATCTTGAGTCCACCGCGTCAATTTGGACCACGCTTCAAACGAGATTCCAATCTACAAATCGGTCACGCGTTCTTCAACTCAAGAACGAATTGCACAACATATCAATCAAGAATTCAACTATGACGCAATATCTCGCCGACATCAAATCCCTTGTCGACCAAATCGCCGCAGCCGGAGCGCAGATAGACACTGAGGACATCATCTTATACATCCTCAACGGGCTACCCAACTCCTATCAATCCTTCAAGACATCTATACGCACAATGCTTACTCCTCTGACTCTTGATCAATTATATCCTCTGTTAATCAGCGAGGAGATTCATCTTGCGGCAGACAATGCACGAGCAAGCGCTGCGGACGAACATCAGGTAGCTCTGTTCACATATAGAGGCAAAGGTCGCAGATCTCGCGGAAGATTGCCTCCCTCCGGTACCTCGAACAAAGAACAGCACACAAAACAAATGGTTTCTTGCCAAATTTGTTTAAAAAGAGGTCACAGTGCTTCAGATTGCTGGCATCGGTTAAACACCCAATACATCCCGAAACAAAACAGCAATTCCAACACTGCGCTTCATGCGAACTCAACACAGGCAAATACCGAATGGTATCTGGACTCGGGCGCTTCTGCACACATGACACGTTCTCTTGATAACTTGTCCAGTTCTATGCCATACAGAGGCTCTGAAAGCATAACAATAGGTGACGGGAGCTCGGTTAGCATTGAGAATTCCGAAAAGGGATTGCTACCGACTCCCTCTCGTAAGCTTCAATTATCTCATATTCTACATTCTCCTTTCTTGAAATATAATCTGCTATCTATTTCTAAACTTACTCAAGATAACAATCTTGCTATAACATTTGATCCTCATGGTTTTTCTTTTAAGAATTTGACGAATAATCAAGTAATTTTGCAAGGACCGTGCAAAGGAGGTTTATATACTCTTTGCTGTCCAGGTCCAAATTCGCAAGATACAGCGCTTCTTTCCACGGCTCACGAATCAACATTGTGGCATGACCGACTGGGTCACCCAAACCAACAAACAAGCAGACGCATTGCTTCTTGCAATCCGCAGCTTAGTTTAGGAAATCCTTTACTTTCTTGTCACTGGTGTAAACAGTCCAATATGCATAAACTCCCTTTTAATTCTTCTGTTTCTAGGAAAAATAATATGTTAGAATTAGTTCACTCCGACGTTTGGGGGCCGGCTCCTATGCCTTCTGTCCAAGGCTACTTGTACTACGTTATCTTCATTGACGATTTCTCGCGTTTTTCGTGGCTTTTTCCTATGCACTACAAATCTGATGTCTTTAAGATTTTTGTTAATTTTAAATCTCAAATTGAAATGCTTACGTCTCAGAAAATAAAAAGCCTTCGCACTGATGGAGGAGGCGAGTATACTAGCAATTTGTTCACTCAATTTCTTCGAGCAAACGGTATAACTCATCAAATCTCATGCCCTCACACTCCGGAGCAAAACGGAGTAGCAGAAATGAAACACATGCATATTATTGAAACAACGCGCACATTACTTCACAAAGCCTCGGTTCCTTACCAGTTCTGGCCAGAAGCTGTACTTACCGCCGTATACCTTATAAATAGGATGCCTGCAGTAAAAATACAGCACTCAACGCCTTTTGAACTCCTCAATCAACAAAAACCAGACTATCAGCATTTAAGAGTATTCAGAAGTGCCTGCTTCCCGCTCACCCCAGCAAACCAACGCAACAAGCTACAACCTACAGCAGTGTCATGTGCCTTTCTAGGATACTCAGACACTTACAAAGGCTACAAGTGTCTCAACATTCAAACGAACAAAATCATAATGTCGAGACATGTTACATTTGACGAATCATATTTTCCTTTTAGCTCTAATAACAAATGTATTCCTGTGCAGGATAAAACTATTTCTCCACTGTTTTTAACCCCTGCATCTATTCCAACTCCGGCTACTATTACCATTCCAGCGGTACATAATTCAAATATACAAAGCACGATTCCAACATCTCAGATGGTCACCGAACCCGTCTCAACATCTCAACCCATGTCCAACATTCCCACATCCCAGTCAAATGAGCAACCTCAGACATCCAAACATCCAATGGTGACCCGTCTGAGGACAGGTTCTCTCCGACCTCCATCCCGCCTGAATCTGCTTCACACTCACTCGACGGCTGAATTACCAAATGATCCCACATCATATACGGAGGCCAGCAAAAAGGAAGAATGGCGGACGGCTATGGCATCTGAATTCTTCGCCTTACAAAAGCAGGGAACATGGAGCCTAGTTCCACCACCCAAAAATTGCTCCGTACTTGGGTGCAAATGGACATACCGAACCAAAACCCACGCAAATGGAGACATAGCAAAATACAAAGCAAGGCTAGTGGCGCAAGGAAATCATCAAGAATATGGGATTGACTACATGGAGACCTTCAGCCCCGTAGCCAAGCTTCCCACAATCAAAATTCTTCTTGCTCTAGCTATATACAACGATTGACCGGTACAGCAACTCGATGTAGCTAACGCATTTCTCCACGGCACCTTAAATGAACAAGTCTACATGAGGCAACCGCGTGGATTTGAAGACTCCATCAACCCAGATTATGTTTGCCGTCTACATAAGGCAATTTATGGACTCAAACAAGCTCCGAGGCAATGGTACAATACCTTCACAGCTACTCTCGTTAAAATGGGGTTTAAACATAGTTCGGCAGACCCGTCTCTGCTTACATTTCAAAACGGAGACACTCGCATATTCCTTCTCATATACGTGGACGATATCCTCGTAACTGGGAATGACATCAACGCAATAGCGGCTGTCTTAAAGAAACTCAGCGGTTTGTATGCCATGAAAAATCTGGGCGAAGCACACATGTTCCTGGGCATACAAATAGACCGGTACAAAGAGAAATTCTTTCTCTCTCAACCGCAGTACGCGCGCTCTATTCTTCAAACAGCAAAACTCACACATTGCAACCAACTGGCGAATCCATCCTGTACTAAAATGTCGCTCGAATTCAGTACAGATCTATTTCTTTCTGATCCGCATATATACAGACAGATTACGGGCTCTCTACAATATCTTACTATCACTCGTCCTGATATAGCTCACAGTATCAATCAACTATCGCAACATATGCACAATCCGGACGAACAACATATCTACCTTCTCAAACGACTTCTTCGCTACATTCAAGGTACGATTGACTTTGGTATACCGATTACAAAATCTAATTTACGTCTCACTTCATTTTCAGATGCGGACTGGGCTGGCGATCCAGTCACCCGGAAATCCACATCCGGATATTGTTCCTTCCTTGGCGATTCAATCATCTCATGGCACGTCAAGAAACAACATACGGTAGCTCGGTCATCTACCGAAGCGGAGTACAGATCGCTGGCAGCTTTCACTGCGGACGTCATCTGGTTAAGACGATTACTTACAGAACTAGGCATTCCACCACAGCAACCTACGGACATCTATTGTGACAACACCTCGGCTATTGCTCTAGCAAATAACCCGGTGTTTCATGCACGAACGAAACACATTGAGATTGATCATCGTTTCATTCGCGATCACATTCAACAACAGTCCATTCGGCTACTTCCCATTAGTACCACAGATCAAGTAGCCGACTTTTTTACCAAGGCACTATCTACTAACAGATTTCAGCAACTTCGAATCAAACTGAGCGTCACTCAAAGACCGATCAGTTTGACGGGGGATATTAGCAACAGCAACACATCTGCATAGTTATAAATTGTATTTATCTAAATCTGTTTTAATCTGTATTGCCTACGTGTAGCCATAATAAGTAGAATCTTATATATACTCCTGTACTCTGAAAACATATCAATAAGACAAATTATTCTCTTCCTTCTCTGTGCATTCTTTTCCTCTCTTCTCATCTTATTACAGCAATCAAGATTCAACAGATTGATGGGCGAGCACGATTGGGAGCCCTTCATCCCAGGTTCGAATCCCCTATGCTACAGTCTTACCTCTTCAGATGAGCAAAGTAAGTGTGGGCCCGATGTCGGCGGGTGGCATCACTAGGTTCCGTCGAGCGATTAGTTACACTATCAAGCGTTTTCTTTAAAGTGACAGAGATAGATACCTCATTCCAAAAAAACACTCTAAACATTCTCATTTTATGTTGAATAACCAATTTTTAATATTTACATAATATATCACTTTTCTAGCTCCATTAATCCCTTTACCTAATGAGCACTTTCTTATATAATACATTGCTTAACCAATATCAAAAGCGGTAATGCTTTGCCTTAATGAACTTCATCACAAATTTATGCTTCATCTATTGCAATGATAGATAGATGTCATGCCATAGCGAACACTCTTGAGACTTCATCAATGAAGACCAGCAATATGCAAAGTGGCAATGGAGTAATAGTTGTAAGTTGTATGTTTGTTGAGAAAAATTTATTATGTGCGGACACCCAATGACATTCGGAGATCAATCAAAACGTGTCATGTCATTTTTTTGTTCGATATCAGTGATCAGTACCGCTGTGTACCGGGTGACATGGTGCATTTTGGTTGGTCTCTGGACCGTCCAGCATCCACATAGAATAATGTCTCGATTGTTGACATTTAAAATTTTAAGTTTTATGTGAGAAATAATAAGGATCGCAAGCTAAATATATAAGAAAATATTGAGCCTATGCTTGTAAATCCCCTGTTAATTTTTGCCTATTTGTTGTTATTTTTTATCACACGAGCTTGAACGAAGCATCACAATTTTCCTCTAAATTTATCATATTTTATTTAAGTCTCAAATGCAAATTGTGAATATTAAAGAAAAAAATCTCATATCAAGACGCCAAACAAGAGCATAAATTTATATAATTTGATAAATTTTATTTATATTTCTAATCACATAAAAATTAATTAATTTAGGGTTTAGGGTTAATTAATATTTGTAAATAATAATAATAATAATAAAGATAAGAGAGAATGACAATTGGGTTATTGATGTGCTACAAGTCAAACAGATTGGGGTGGCTCAAAAAAAGATTTATTAATTATATATAATATATTAATTTATCTTTAGTTTATCTTGAAATTGTATATATATTATATAAATTTTATCTTTTTTTAAATAAATATTTTAGTCTCCTCTGTTTTAAAATAATAATTCCATCAATTAAATTATTAATTCTTTGACCTCACCAATTAAATAGAGATTTTTTTTTTCTTTCACAGTGTATTTGTTTTATGTTGAGCTCAAATTTATGGCCGGATTAGTTTATTCTTGTGGGTTAGTAATACTCTATAATGACCTTCGTTTAACAATCCAACACTCTTGATCAGCCTGATTCAGCCAATAGTGGACTCAATCAAACCTTAGTCTGATCATGCTCTAAACCATTATAGATTGTCCCTATGCTAATCCTCTAAGGATGCACTTAGGATCTTCTAGCTAACCTTCACATGTCCATAAGTAATTATCAATTGTAGTTGAACATTATAAACCCTTCCCAATCAATCTTAACTTGTCTTGTTGACCTAAATCAAATCTCAATAATATACTCCTCAAGGTTGCTTGGATTTAGCCAAGCATACCAAGCTAATGGACTAATGACCTACCTCTACACATGATCATGGGCAAAAGTTAGCCTTAGGTCACCCATAAACTTTGATTGATCCCAACATTCCTTGATCAAACCTTAATTTAAGCATGCAATGGACTATTATAGATTTTAAGCATCTAACTAATCCTCACAATACATAAAGTGTTTTCAAACTTATTTGACCATTATACATACCAATTGATTACATTTTATTCACCAACATATACCACTTGACAACCTTAACTTATCTCATTGGCCCAAATCAAATCTTATTTGGCATAATCCTTGTGGTATCGTAGACTTACTTAAGTATGCTTGGATGATAACCTTGCGATCTTCTTCCACATCTTCATAGGTAAAACATAGTCGTAGATCACTTTGGGACCTGTCATTGGATTATTTGACTTAAGTTTGATCAACGTTAAGGGGGTGTTTGGTTGGCTAAAAAAGAAATGCATTGTAAAAAGAAATACTTTGGAGTTATTTGGATGAATGAAAAGTAAATTCAAATCAATGATTTTGTTTGAAGAAAAATGAATATAGTGTAACGTTTAAAAAAGGTGGCCGGCGGCATGGGAGGGTGGTGATGGCGATGGCGACTGAGGGCAGGTGGCAGCAGTTGGAGTGTGGTAGTGGTGGTGGCCGCCAGAGGCTTGTGGCCGGTAGCGATGGTGGCTGGGGTGGTAGCCAGGAGTGTAAGTGAGTTAAGCTGACTCGTGAGTCGATTCAGACTCAGCTTGATAAATGGCTCGAGAGCCAAGCTCGATGAGCTAATGAGCCAAACTTGACTAGCACTGACTCAACTCGTTAGCTCTTGAATCAACTCATTTAAAAAATATTAATATAATATACTTCAAAATATTAGAATTAAGAATTTTAAATACAAAGTTGTTAAAAATATTTAAAAATTATATCACTATATCTTATATTATGTAATTATTTATTATTTTTGTTATAATTTTTCATTCTTTTTTACCACTGGTAGAATAATGCTCGAGCTCTAACTCGATTATTAATCAAGCTCAAGCCAAAGTTGACATGAGCTCGACTCAACTTGTTTATACCCCTAGTGGTGGTCGGCAACCGGTGGCCGAAGTTGGCGATTGGTGCCCGACTGCGATGGTTGTTGGAGGGTGGCGACAGTGGGCACAGGCCAGTGTGTTGGCTGGCAGTTGTGGCTTGAGGCAGGTGGAGGTGGTCGGCAGTGCTGGCCTAAGGTGGATGGAGGTGGCCGCCAGCGACTGCCGGTGGCGGTCAAGTGAGCTTGCTTGTGGTGTAAAGCGTTCTCACTCAAAACTAAGCGAGTTTGTTTTACCTCAAAAATGAACTAGAATGATTTACAATACATTTATTTTACATTACTTTGAATTCTTTTTTCATCCGGCAACCAAACACCAAAATTCTTAAAACCTCTGCAGTCGAAATACTTCACACCCTAAAGTATTCCAACCAAACAAGTCCTAAGCTTTATCAAATATTGACCCAACTCTTTAATCAAATCTAATTCAGGTGATCTAATGGCTCCACCACAAGAAATTTAATCCAAGTCCTGAAAGTGTGCGTTCATTGGATAAAATCAAATAACTAAATTGAATCAATCTTATTTGATTGGTCTGGTTTGATTTAATCCAAGTTCTTAAGGTATTTGCTTGGTTGTTGGTTGTAAATTTGACTTTATCTGATTTTTTTATTACTGGTTAGATATTTAAGCTTAATTATTTAATTTAAATTACAGATTTAATTAATCTAAATTATTAATTCAAACCCCATATTAACTAGATCAATCATTCAAACGTTGATTGAAATAATTTGCAAGCTTAAGAGGATTTTCTCCCATCATTTTTTTATTCCACGGAGCATTTATCAATTCATCTAGCCTTATCAAGCAAGAGTTGGAGTACCCACCGCTGTTTGTTCGGGTGTTGAAGAACTGGCTGGGCAAAGCCTAAGTCCTTGGTTCGAATCCCTTGGCAAGCAGTGAAAGCCTTAAGTGTTGATCCGTGTAAATTGATGTGAGTTGCATGCTAGGTCAACCGGAATTTTCACTGGCCTAATGATAGTGCTTCCTCTTCACCAAAAAAAAAACAAGAGCTGGAGTCTTATAATCTATCGATGGATATACCCGTTTGAAAGATAAGTATCTTCGTATGGTAATTTTCAACTCTATATAACTAATTACTTATAATTTGAAACATTTAGAAAAAGAGAATTTGCCTTATGATTATGTGTAGAATTTAGTGTTATAATAATTACTTTAATAATGAAATTTCTTTAATATTTAAGATTTTGCCTTTGTTAATCTTACTTTTATTTAAATATAATTGAAGGACAGTTTGGTTTAATAAAAAATGAGTGTAAAATGTTTCAAATATAAAAAATTTTAAAATCTTGATATTTAATTTGATAAAAAAATATATGCAAAATTAAATTTTGATGAATTTTAAATTTACTCTGTAGTTCATTTTTATGTATTTTAAACTAATATGTTTACGACCAAACTCTAAAATATAATCCAAGTTGACTCCTCTGTCGCCTTCTACTGTCATTCGCCACTCACAATTAACGTCCGCCAAGTGCCACTCGAAATCGAATGCCCACCTTATTAATTATTCTTAATTAAATCTTGATTAACTAGGTCTTATTGATTAAAAAACATTATGTATGCATTTGATTTGTGTACATGATTTTGATTTAGTCAATTAATATGAATTAATTATTGCCATTGCATCATCACATCATCAAGCATATATGAAGTTCACATTTGTTCACATGCATTTTTTTTTTTTTTTCTTTCTTAAACTTTATTGCAAGGTAGACATGCAGATGAGAAATTAAGATTTTTTTTTATTATTTGAATGAAGAAATTTAATATTATTTGAATGTATTGGGTGAATGATTAAGGCTTCGTCTGAGACTGCTTTCTTATTGCATTGTTTTTGAGATCACAACAATAAATTCTATTTGACCATTGATTTTTTGCAACTTAAAAAAAATTGTACTATGAAGCTACTTTTTATAACAACTTTAAAAAGTTAATTTCGCTATACCAGCTTTACAAAACAGTGAGAACGTAATCCCAAGCTAAGTCTAAGACTTTGTTTGGGACGACTTTCTTTCTGTTTTTTGAAACAGCTTTCTAGTACAAAATTTTTTAATTTTGTACTAAAAAACTGCTTCAAGAAGTAGAAAGAAAATCGTCACAAATGAAGCGGAAGACTTCATTTGAGACAGCTTTTAATCACTATTTATTTATAACTTAAAAAAAAATATTACTAGAAATTTATTGTAGAAAGTTGTAAGAAAACTATCCCAACAAAACCTAAGGGTCTGTTTGGGTTAGCTTTCTCACTACTTTATTTTTCATATAACAATTATAATTTCATTTGTTCGCAACTTTTTTTGTTATTTTTCATAAATTTCTATATTAAAAAGTTGATTTTTTTTAATCTGAAAGCAGTTCTATTTTTTAAATATATAAATATATAATACGTGTAAGTAAATTACTATATTATGTGTACGTATATCTTTTTAATTATTTTATTAACGTATAAAATAATATATATAACAAATCTTCTTTTTTTTTTTTTGTAAAAAATATATTTTATTTAATATAATGATGTAACCGGCCGGCACAGCGAGCTTATATTGGCATTAACAAACCTGTGAACTGTAAACGACAAAGAAGTTTGGAGCAGGTAGCAAACTACCTATATGCTGCCGTTGGACAATAGAAAGATCCCACAATGGAAGCGATTCATAATGACAAGAGCAAAATTACTCAGCCCGTTTAGAGCACCTGCACATATTTTTTATATCCAAAGTAGCTAAGGGTCTATTTAGAGGAAAATTATTTTGTATCATCACCAGATGCCTTCCGGAAGCGAATCAGGACCCGCCACGTCACTTTTTTGACGTGTACTGGTGTTGTATACCAGGTGACGTGTCTCAATTTATGTGATTCATCTCCAAACTGTTCGGTGACGCCATATTCACCTATTTAAGACTGCTTTTTGGTATTTTTAAGTTTCATATAATAATCATAAATTTATTTTGCTACTATTTTCTTAATGTTTTACTGCTATTTTTTTTTTTAAGTTTTATGGTGAAAAGATATTTTCTACCGCCATAATAGTAAAGTTAATTTTTCAATAACAATTTTTTAATTATATTATTTTTTAGGTAATTTGTCCATTTATATTTGTTTTTTAGTCTTTATTACAAGGGTTTTTAGGCAATTGTCCTCTTAAAAGTTTTAAAATAGTATGATATTTAGACAATTGCCCCTAACATAATTAAACACATTGTGTAGAGGTGTTATTGTTAGGAAACGATGAACCAAACACAAAGAAAAATAATAAAAGAGAATTCATCATTTTATTTATTAATTTGAATTCCAAAAATATTCTTACAACCAAAATTTGTTTTGGGGACGTTGCCCCCAGAAACTCCTGCAAGGGCGCTACCATTTGGCCACGCGACCTGATTGGGTAGGTTGAATCCCGCCAAGAGGTGCTGTCACTTTGGACCCCCGACATATCTGCGAAGCGTATGACGATCAAGGATATGAAAATATAGGGGTCGAACCACACTTCGACATATATTTTATAGAAATTGAATGATTAATCATCTTTAGCGATCTTTTTTCTTTTTGTCAATATTGTTTAGTCGTTATTGACCCATTTTTTGTAAGGAAATGTTAAACCAAATTCAAGGCAACACCAACAGTTATTGATAAATTTGCCCCTCCTAAAAATTAAAACTCGATCCGCCCCTATTTAAATTTTTAAATTGTCAATAGGCCAAATAATACGGTAAAAAAATTCCTTAATAATTTTTTTATGCTGTCTTATTAATTGTTTAGACGACCGTCTCTCAATATTTAAAATAAATTTTTTCTTAAAGATAAACACGTTGAAATTTTTTTATTTAAAAATTATCGAAATTTTTATGTTTTTTTAATTGTGATTAAATTAGTGGTTATCATTATCAACTTCAAGATATTTATAATATAAAAAGTCGGAAAACTCTTTACAGAGAACATTGTTAATTTTATATATAAAAAAAATCAAAAACATCAAATTTATATTTCAATAGTGAGGGTCTTTTTGGAATGGCTTTAGCTTTTAATAAAAATGATTATAAAATTATTATGAGAAAATAAATTTTTTTTTTTTAAATTGTTGTAAAAATAGCTCTCTAAAATGTTAAATTAATAGTTAAATATAAACTATAATTATGAACTAAAAAAATAAACCAACAAAAAAGTTTTTGGGAACCCACCGATGCTTAGCTTGGTTGGTAGGCAAGTACAGTTGAGAACCTCCCAACTCGTGCTCAATTTTCCTCGAGCGGCAGCGCATCTTAATTAGTAGGGCTCAATCAGGGGTGTCAATATTTGACACGACACGAAATCCCGACCCGAACCCGACCCGGAAAATCCGGGTTGGATCCGACCCGATTTCAAAACGGGTCGGGTTCGGTTTCAGAAATTGACCCGTTTAAAAAACGAGTCGGGTCCGGGTTGACCCGGTGGGTTGCCGGGTCAACCCGCCAACCCGTTTAGTTTAAAAAATTTCAAAATCCCGCCCTCTGCCCGCTGCCCCATCCCCCTGCCCGCTGCCACGCGCCGCTGCCCACCCCGCTGCCCAGCGCTCGAGCTCGCGCTGCCGCGGTGCCGCCGTCGCCTGCTGCCGAGTGCCGATCGCGCCGCCGCGTGCTGCCGCGGTGCCGGGTCGGGTCAACCCGGCAACCCATCCGGTCGGGTCCGGGTTCGGATTTTCGACCCGTTTCTCTACCCGGGTCGGGTTAGGGTCGACCCATTTTACACCCGGGTCAGTTCGGGTTCGACCCGAACCCGACCCGTGACCCAAAATTGACACCCCTAGGCTCAATCAAGTGCAGGCAATAAGAAAAAAAAAAAGTTCAGGCCATAAGATTTCTGGGATGGGTGCCTCTTCTAGATCAGCTGAGGATTAGTCACACCTTTAAACGCCCTTTAAATAATGAGAGCATGTGAATTCCCCGTACTAACAAAAAAAAAGTTCAAATATGCTTCCATGAATTTAACGTTAGATATTAATTCGATACACATTGTTTTCATCATTAAATACTCCAACATAAACACTTATCTCTCTCTCCCTCTCTTCATTATTAAATAATAATTCATCTCTTCAACCTCATTGATTGTATCTTCCTCCCTCGCCCTATAAATGCAGGTTCCACTCTCTTCTTCAACCAAACCAGAATCATGGAAGACAAGAAAGCTGGCGCAATAGTAAAGGCAGGCGAGGAAGGGATGAAGCTCGCCCTTTCAGTCATCGAAGAATTCGACATCCCGCTTGGCCTTCTCCCCCTCTCCGATGTCATCGAAGTAGGCTTCGTACGCGAAACTGGCTATATCTGGCTAACGCAGAAGAACAAAATAGAGCACAATTTCAAACTGGCGAGCAAACTGGTAAGCTATGACAGAGAGATTAGTGGCTATGTAGAAACCAAGCGTGTTCGGAAGCTCAAAGGGGTTAAGGCTAAGGAGCTTCTTCTATGGCCTCCTGTTAACGAGATCACAGTGGACGATCCTCCAACGGGCAAAATTCACTTCAAGAGTCTTGCTGGTATTACTAAGACCTTTCCTGCTGAAGCCTTCGCGGCCGGCCAGTAGTTCTATATGTTGAAGATATTGTTTCTGCAACTTCTCTTGGACTGTTGTACTGTGCAAGGTGAAATAAATTGGAGAATCCTAGCTAATAAGTCTGATTTGAATGCTCAGTATGTCAAAAAAAAAATTAATAATAAAATATGGAGAAGGAAGATTACATAGAAAATCAGAACATGTAAAAGTTTGGGATTGCCTTAATATTAAAGAAATTCAATAAATTTTTTTTATTTAAGTTTTATTTGAGATAGTTTTATTATAAATTTTTAACACAATTGTTTAGTACAAAAATTTAAAAAATAAAATAAAACAAAAAAATTGCTTTAGAAAATAGGGAAAAAATTCTTCCAAAAGAAGTCTTAGATAAGGAAATTTAAGTTTAATTATTTGTGTTTAATTTTAAAAGCTCCATTCATAATCTCTATCATAAAGACAAATTTAGAATAGCAATCAAAAAAATTTATTTTTTAAACACACTTTATTTTTTAAATAGCTTTTCTTAACGCTAAAGCAGCTAAAAAATTGATCCAAACAAAACCTTAGCACCAGTTTTAAAAAGATGGATGTAAAATTGATGTGAGAAAAATAATTTTTAAAAGCTGTTCAAAAAATAGCTTCTTAATATAGAGTTTTATTGAAAGTAACAATAAAATAATATTAAATTAGAAAATAATAATGATAAATTTAATATACTTTTGTATTTTAATAAAGGTATGTATTTTAACCTAAAGCATACCTTTATTTTCAGTGATTTTGTATTTGGTGAATTTTCCTTCCCCTAAATCGTTAAAAATATATTTTCTCTTAATTTATCATATTTTCATTGTGTAACATTTTATACATGATATATACAATTCTTAGGAGCATTTTGAAATAGTTATAATTTTTTGAAGTTAACTGATAATACATAGATTATTTTTCTTTTCACCCATTAAAAATAGATTTACTACTACATATTATTGCATTTTATACATGATATTGTGTTAATAAAATAAGCGATACAATTGATATATGATAAGTATAATATTTATATGTAAGTAAGTAAGGCTCGCTATTAACACTATAATTAATACTTGTGGACTCTTAAAATAATGATATATTGTACAACAGGGTGAGTTGATAGACTTTCCTTAAAATAAATATTTGTGGTGTAATCATGGATGTTAGTATGTAATTGATTGACTTAATTACGTGAACGGATAGAGAAAGACAACTCTTCATTAACTTATTGAAAGTTAAGCGTTAAAGTAAATGATTAATTGAAAGAAAGACATAATTGAAGGGCTGATGGATTTATAAGACTGATGGATGGTAGATTGAAAGATTAAAATATCACATTAAAGCTATATATATACCCTGCCTTGCTAGCTTTTCATAATCACGTTCATGTTTACATTTATATGTTAGCATATTAATTGATTGATAGATAGGTCTTTTTTTTTTTGGAAAAATAAGGCCCAAGTCCAATTTTCATTACTAATAGAACTAGTACATGTGTAAAATTGATGAAAAAGAACAAAGCAAAATAGTGGAGCATATCCACATAAAAAGGAAAACTCACCAAGAAGGTGCAAAAAGATTACACATGTCAAAAGTGATCTAAGAAAAAGAGACTAGCTAAGAACAAAGCAAAAAAGGACATCAGCACAAGAACCAGGGCTCAGCATAAGCAATGAATTGCACCCTATAAGCCCAACCTGACCCCCGGTTGAGAGATTTGCCATCAATAAGTGAATAAGTTGCATAATGCCACCATCCTGAGAAAAAAATATTATGCAATCCATAAATCATTGCCCCCAAATTTAGAACACCAATCCAACTCGATAATCGCAAGCAGCAAGAGAAACCAATCAGACTAGAGACATATCCAGAGTTCCAGGAAACATAGTAGCCAACCCAATTCCACAAAGCTAAAAGAGAGGTCCAACACAGCAACAGAAGGAATTTCAATCCCTCACAAAAGTCTCAATTGATCCGTAGAGGCATGACACTGAAATGGTTCACAAAAGTCAGAACAGCAGGCATAAAAAATTCAGCCCAAAGCATAGTGCAATCTCCTAAAAACATCTCCATTTTTTCATCTGAATAATTTTAAAGTAACTGCTTTTATGATAATCACCCGAATAGAAGTAGAGCTTTTATAATCATTGCCAAATATCCTCCCGTTTCTCTCCCACCAAAGGAAATAAACATAACACCAAAGAAATAACATGAAAAAATACTTACTATCATAATTGGACTTATCCCCTTCAGAAATAAAATTCACAATTTGACAAAGATTAGGCCTAAGAATAAAATTTTGTAAGCTTGGAATACGAGCATAAATAATGGAGAATGTGTAATCACACTCAAAGAATAGGTGATTAACAGTCTCGGGCTTTGAATTGCACAAGCAACAAGTGGAATCAACAATAATATTTCTCTTAATCAGTGCATCTGTTGTTTTTAGCCCTCGATCCAACAAAGCATATATAGCCAACCAACAGTAGAAAATCTAAAAGAATGGTGCTTATGCCAAACCGACTTATGCCAAAAGACCATATTCTCATTCTTATAAAAGTCGTGCATGAAGGCTTTGAAATAGCCCTCACTGCCAGGACGCCAAATCAAGCAAGGAGCGCCCGTATCTGAAATAATGGGGATTTGAAGAATGTTATTCTTAGCAACAACATGGCAAGAGGGAGGTAAATTCCAACCATTAGAATCCATTAGATCAGTAAGAAAATCATCAGAATGCATAGGTTTGAGAATAAATTCGTAATGAGTAAGCTCAGTAATGCATAAACCTTTGCACCAATGATCCAATCTAAGGGAAATGGGACAGCTAGCCTTCACATTAAAACAAAAATTACTCTTAGCTTTAATAGCATGGCATAACATTTTGATATATGACTGATGAAACTAACATTTAGATTGATATATCATGACATAATTGTTGACCTAGTTTTTGGCCCAGACCAGGTCAAAGAGTTGACCTGGTCAAATTTGACCAAGCTAGACCCCAGGACCCATCCCATTGGGTTCAGGGAGTCAAGTCGAGTCTGTTGAGCCCGAGCTTGGACCCGGGTCAACCCGGTTGACCAAGTCAACCAAGGTTGACCACTTAGCCCATTTAGAGCCCAAATCAATTTTGAATCAAATCTAAACCTATTCATGGCTTGATCCCACTTGCCCCTTGACCTCTTTGACTGGGTTGACCAGGTCAGCCATTGACTTGGTCAACCCAAGTCCTAAATAGGTCAAAGTTAGCCCATTTAATTGGAATTAAAGGCTAATTAATGGGATTAATGCCTCCAAGCGTTTTGAACTTGAAACCACGGCCTAAACCTGTGAGATCTCGTTCCCTTACTGTTCCTCTCTGATTTGGATTTTCCTCCCAGGATCGTCCAGGACGATGTTGAGATCGTCCAGGCCGATTAGTGCATGGAAAACAACTGATTTCTGGAGCCATTTCTGGACAGAATCGGCCAGGACGATATTGAGATCGTCCAGGACGATCTGCACTGTTCCTAAAAATCGTCCTGATCATCGCCCTGGAGTATCGGCCAGGACGACCAGAATTGTTCTGATCGTCCGGGACGATAGAGTCGATCGGCCAGGCCGATCTGAGTATGATATAAGGAAATGAGCTCGTTTTGAAGAGAGAGAAATTCATTTTAAAACATCAGATATTTTGAGGAGAGAGAAAGAGAAAGGGAAAAAGAGGAAAAGCTTGGTTTTGGAGGCCGCGGAGCGCTTTTCGTCCGACGCTGCTGTTGGGAAAAGTGTAGATCTCGTGGTAAGGACTCCGAACCTTACTTCTGTTTTCGAAGATATTGTGTTTTGACCGAGTTGTGATCTGTTTTGTGTTTTCGTAGTCGACTTTTCGACATGATTTTGATTTGACACAACTTCCACCGCAAAACTTCTGATATGTTATAGATATGTTTATTGCACACGATTTGACTGTATTCTACGAAGATTTTACCGGTCGGAATTGATTCTACGCGCTTTTAATTGAATAGGAAATTATCAGGACTTGATTTGATTTGGATTCTATAGATTGATAGTCTTGCATTGATGCCGTGGTTATTCTGTTGTAATTTGGTGAAATTCAGAGTTTGTCTTTTTGCAGGATTTTTGTGTAATTTCGATAGACTACCGTTACTCTGCCCGATTTTCGTATGATTTCTGATTTTCCCGGAATTGATAGATTGAATGGATCTGCCTAGGACTATTGATATGATCGTTCTCGATTTCTTTAATATTGTTTATTGCATCGATTATTGCATTGATTGATTGTTACTGAAAGACAAGTGGGAACCTGGTTGAACGTTGGTTGAAGATGATACCTGTACAGGATGGTGGGCCGACGGGCTTTCCTTTAAATCATAGACCATAGATCATCGATATAACGATTGGGAGTTATAAGGAGTTTTATATGCCGACGGGCGGCCGACGGGCAAAAGAGTGACGACTCTTCTTGATAGAACCAACGTGCGGATATCTACAACAGCAATATGGATTTCTACAACAGCACTATTGATAATAGCCAGTTAATCTGGTTGATCATAGCTAGTGTTTGTGCTTGTCGAGTAAGACCATTGTATGGATTTCCTGATATGCATTGATTTATCAATTTCCGACTGATTCATTGATATTGATTGGATTTATCGAATTGATTTACTATCGTACGGATTCATTGATTTCATTGAATGATCATTGAGCATTGGTACTACTTGACTATTGATCATTGATATTGATATGGATATGGACGACATAGATTTATAGATTCATTGATACTATTGATCTTGCATTGATTCGACCTGTTACTGTATAAATTTATCGTATTGTCCTTCTGATTAATTGGATCGACTTGATAGTATAGATTGGATTCGATTGATTGATTGATTTGACGGATTTAAATGATTTTATTGATTTATCGTATTGTTCTTCCGATTTGATTTATCGTATTGCTTTTCCGATTGATGTTATCGACTTGATTGATTCATAGATACCGGCACCGATATTGATATGGATTCTACGTATTGATTCATAGAGATTGACACTGATATTGATACATTGAGTCGTCGTACCGGTTCTCGATCGATTGATTGATTAAATGGATTGTTGTCGTATGGATTTGATTTATCGTAGAATTGATTTCTATTGACCTGATGATTTCATTGTATAGATTTGTTTTCAATTGCTAGGTTGATTTATTGAGTTGATTCGATTGTTCGATGGATTTCCCTACTGATAGATATAATTGACTGGAAAGTGCTTTATGGATTGGATAGATGATATAGATTCGACGAATTGATTAGACGATACGATTGAGTGAACTGACAGTATTGATTGATAGACATTGCTACGATGATTGGATATTGACTAGGAGCACTTACTGATTTGATTGCCGAGGTGTATTGATTTATCGATTTGTCTGCCGCTGCATTATTTGGTTTTATTGATTATTGATTTCTGTATTGCATAGACTCATTGACCATTGACTGACGGATTGATAGATTGACATGCATATTGATAGCATCGCCGTGCTTTGATTTCAGTTGTAGGCTTTGGTGACCTACTGGGCTTTGTAAGCTCATTATATGTGGTTAAAATTTTCAGGTCCGAGCAAGGCAACTGGAATGGAGTTCGATCAGAATGTCAGACGAATCCTTTTCGCTACACGGATCTTGGGGTGTTACAAATTGGTATCAGAGCAAGTGTAGTGAAAGGATTTGATTGATAGTTTGATAGAATGAATTCATTCTGCATACATAGTGATTGACATGTGATTGATTGCGTTGTGTGTTTTGTATGGCTTTCGACGAGTTTTGATTTGGATTTTGATTTCGATCGATTTGTTTTGCATTGTTTGTTTTTGCTTCGTACCTGTAGGGAAATGTCGGGACGATATTTTTCTAAGGTGGGGAGATTGTGAGATCTCGTTCCCTTACTGTTCCTCTCTGATTTGGATTTTCCTCCCAGGATCGTCCAGGACGATGTTGAGATCGTCCAGGCCGATTAGTGCATGGAAAACAACTGATTTCTGGAGCCATTTCTGGACAGAATCGGCCAGGACGATATTGAGATCGTCCAGGACGATCTGCACTGTTCCTAAAAATCGTCCTGATCATCGCCCTGGAGTATCGGCCAGGACGACCAGAATTGTTCTGATCGTCCGGGACGATAGAGTCGATCGGCCAGACCGATCTGAGTATGATATAAGGAAATGAGCTCGTTTTGAAGAGAGAGAAATTCATTTTAAAACATCAGATATTTTGAGGAGAGAGAAAGAGAAAGGGAAAAAGAGGAAAAGCTTGGTTTTGGAGGCCGCGGAGCGCTTTTCGTCCGACGCTGCTGTTGGGAAAAGTGTAGATCTCGTGGTAAGGACTCCGAACCTTACTTCTGTTTTCGAAGATATTGTGTTTTGACCGAGTTGTGATCTGTTTTGTGTTTTCGTAGTCGACTTTTCGACATGATTTTGATTTGACACAACTTCCACCGCACAACTTCTGATATGTTATAGATATGTTTATTGCACACGATTTGACTGTATTCTACGAAGATTTTACCGGTCGGAATTGATTCTACGCGCTTTTAATTGAATAGGAAATTATCATGACTTGATTTGATTTGGATTCTATAGATTGATAGTCTTGCATTGATGCCGTGGTTATTCTGTTGTAATTTGGTGAAATTCAGAGTTTGTCTTTTTGCAGGATTTTTGTGTAATTTCGATAGACTACCGTTACTCTGCCCGATTTTCGTATGATTTCTGATTTTCCCGGAATTGATAGATTGAATGGATCTGCCTAGGACTATTGATATGATCGTTCTCGATTTCTTTAATATTGTTTATTGCATCGATTATTGCATTGATTGATTGTTACTGAAAGACAAGTGGGAACCTGGTTGAACGTTGGTTGAAGATGATACCTGTACATGATGGTGGGCCGACGAGCTTTCCTTTAAATCATATACCATAGATCATCGATATAACGATTGGGAGTTATAAGGAGTTTTATATGCCGACGGGCGGCCGACGGGCAAAAGAGTGACGACTCTTCTTGATAGAACCAACGTGCGGATATCTACAACAGCAATATGGATTTCTACAACAGCACTATTGATAATAGCCAGTTAATCTGGTTGATCATAGCTAGTGTTTGTGCTTGTCGAGTAAGACCATTGTATGGATTTCCTGATATGCATTGATTTATCAATTTCCGACTGATTCATTGATATTGATTGGATTTATCGAATTGATTTACTATCGTACGGATTCATTGATTTCATTGAATGATCATTGAGCATTGGTACTACTTGACTATTGATCATTGATATTGATATGGATATGGACGACATAGATTTATAGATTCATTGATACTATTGATCTTGCATTGATTCGACCTGTTACTGTATAAATTTATCGTATTGTCCTTCTGATTAATTGGATCGACTTGATAGTATAGATTGGATTCGATTGATTGATTGATTTGACGGATTTAAATGATTTTATTGATTTATCGTATTGTTCTTCCGATTTGATTTATCGTATTGCTTTTCCGATTGATGTTATCGACTTGATTGATTCATAGATACCGGCACCGATATTGATATGGATTCTACGTATTGATTCATAGAGATTGACACTGATATTGATACATTGAGTCGTCGTACCGGTTCTCGATCGATTGATTGATTGAATGGATTGTTGTCGTATGGATTTGATTTATCGTAGAATTGATTTCTATTGACCTGATGATTTCATTGTATAGATTTGTTTTCAATTGCTAGGTTGATTTATTGAGTTGATTCGATTGTTCGATGGATTTCCCTACTGATAGATATAATTGACTGGAAAGTGCTTTATGGATTGGATAGATGATATAGATTCGACGAATTGATTAGACGATACGATTGAGTGAACTGACAGTATTGATTGATAGACATTGCTACGATGATTGGATATTGACTAGGAGCACTTACTGATTTGATTGCCGAGGTGTATTGATTTATCGATTTGTCTGCCGCTGCATTATTTGGTTTTATTGATTATTGATTTCTGTATTGCATAGACTCATTGACCATTGACTGACGGATTGATAGATTGACATGCATATTGATAGCATCGCCGTGCTTTGATTTCAGTTGTAGGCTTTGGTGACCTGCTGGGCTTTGTAAGCTCATTATATGTGGTTAAAATTTTCAGGTCCGAGCAAGGCAACTGGAATGGAGTTCGATCAGAATGTCAGACGAATCCTTTTCGCTACACGGATCTTGGGGTGTTACAAATTGGTATCAGAGCAAGTGTAGTGAAAGGATTTGATTGATAGTTTGATAGAATGAATTCATTCTGCATACATAGTGATTGACATGTGATTGATTGCGTTGTGTGTTTTGTATGGCTTTCGATGAGTTTTGATTTGGATTTTGATTTCGATCGATTTGTTTTGCATTGTTTGTTTTTGCTTCGTACCTGTAGGGAAATGTCGGGACGACATTTTTCTAAGGTGGGGAGATTGTGAGATCTCGTTCCCTTACTGTTCCTCTCTGATTTGGATTTTCCTCCCAGGATCGTCCAGGACGATGTTGAGATCGTCCAGGCCGATTAGTGCATGGAAAACAACTGATTTCTGGAGCCATTTCTGGACAGAATCGGCCAGGACGATATTGAGATCGTCCAGGACGATCTGCACTGTTCCTAAAAATCGTCCTGATCATCGCCCTGGAGTATCGGCCAGGACGACCAGAATTGTTCTGATCATCCGGGACGATAGAGTCGATCGGCCAGACCGATCTGAGTATGATATAAGGAAATGAGCTCGTTTTGAAGAGAGAGAAATTCATTTTAAAACATCAGATATTTTGAGGAGAGAGAAAGAGAAAGGGAAAAAGAGGAAAAGCTTGGTTTTGGAGGCCGCGGAGCGCTTTTCGTCCGACGCTGCTGTTGGGAAAAGTGTAGATCTCGTGGTAAGGACTCCGAACCTTACTTCTGTTTTCGAAGATATTGTGTTTTGACCGAGTTGTGATCTGTTTTGTGTTTTCGTAGTCGACTTTTCGACATGATTTTGATTTGACACAACTTCCACCGCACAACTTCTGATATGTTATAGATATGTTTATTGCACACGATTTGACTGTATTCTACGAAGATTTTACCGGTCGGAATTGATTCTCCGCACTTTTAATTGAATAGGAAATTATCAGGACTTGATTTGATTTGGATTCTATAGATTGATAGTCTTGCATTGATGCCGTGGTTATTCTGTTGTAATTTGGTGAAATTCAGAGTTTGTCTTTTTGCAGGATTTTTGTGTAATTTCGATAGACTACCGTTACTCTGCCCGATTTTCGTATGATTTCTGATTTTCCCGGAATTGATAGATTGAATGGATCTGCCTAGGACTATTGATATGATCGTTCTCGATTTCTTTAATATTGTTTATTGCATCGATTATTGCATTGATTGATTGTTACTGAAAGACAAGTGGGAACCTGGTTGAACGTTGGTTGAAGATGATACCTGTACAGGATGGTGGTTGTATGGATTTGATTTATCGTAGAATTGATTTCTATTGACCTGATGATTTCATTGTATAGATTTGTTTTCAATTGCTAGGTTGATTTATTGAGTTGATTCGATTGTTCGATGGATTTCCCTACTGATAGATATAATTGACTGGAAAGTGCTTTATGGATTGGATAGATGATATAGATTCGACGAATTGATTAGACGATACGATTGAGTGAACTGACAATATTGATTGATAGACATTGCTACGATGATTGGATATTGACTAGGAGCACTTACTGATTTGATTGCCGAGGTGTATTGATTTATCGATTTGTCTGCCGCTGCATTATTTGGTTTTATTGATTATTGATTTCTGTATTGCATAGACTCATTGACCATTGACTGACGGATTGATAGATTGACATGCATATTGATAGCATCGCCGTGCTTTGATTTCAGTTGTAGGCTTTGGTGACCTGCTGGGCTTTGTAAGCTCATTATATGTGGTTAAAATTTTCAGGTCCGAGCAAGGCAACTGGAATGGAGTTCGATCAGAATGTCAGACGAATCCTTTTCGCTACACGGATCTTGGGGTGTTACAAAACCGACCTATTTCCCTCCTATTTACTCAGTGATTCGATCTTGGCCGTTGAGATGAACCCTAGGGCTTTAAATAGCAAAAATTAGGTCAAAATTTAGATCTTTTTGCTCTTGCCTTCGTGAGAGATTTCCTCAACCCCTGAGAGTTTGTGTGAGAGCTCCTGGACCTTCTCTCAACCTTTTCCGACCAGACCCCGGCCTCCCCAACCCGCCGGCGGCCGGATTCCGGCAAAACCGAGAGCATATAGCTTCTTGGACGATTTCCCGTTGATCGAGGACGAATCAAGGCTCGAGTTCAACTAGGAAAACGTACGAGGACAGTCTAAAAGCTCAACCGTGTCAAAGATTTGAAGATCCAACGGTTAGATCTTCTTAAAACCCTTAGAATAGGTTAAACACCTCGATCTAAATAGTTTGTTTTAGGCTTCAAATTTTATAAAACCAATAGTCCCCCATTATTTCTGTTCATATCTATACTCTATGTTTAAAATTGTACAAAAATCCATCGAGTGGATTGAGAGAACGAAGCGTTTTTCGTTTTAGGGTTTCGGTCCGAGGCGCTCAGGTCTTCTGAGCGGTCTGGACCGTTGATCCCGCCGATCAACGGTCCAGATGAGTCGTTTACGCGGTCGGGTTTGACCGCGCGCTTCCAGCCGCGGTTAGGCGCGCCACGTGGCGCGATCTGGTCCGTCCCTCCAGATCGCGCGGATCCAACGGTCGGCGTGAGTCGCCGACGTGTTTAAGTGACATCCCGTCACTTGACCGCCGCCGCAATCATCGTACAATGATTGGCGGCGGCGCCAATCATTGGCCGCGGACCGCGGATCGAATCCGGGTCCGCCACGTGTCGCAGGCCGATTATTTTAATATAAAATTTGTTTTAAATCTATTTTAACTTCCAAAAATCATAGAAAATCCATTTTTCGTCCGATTTTCGCGTACAATACCTCGTTGGATTCGTATCGTCGTCCTCTACATGATAAAAAAAATTTTTTATAAAAATGGTATATAGGTTTTAAATTATTTTAAAAAACAGTGAAATGTTAATTTTCCTTTATAATATTTTAATTATTTTTTTTTATTATAATATTAATATTTTAATTATGATATTAGTTAGTAGACTATGTTAGATTAGTTCTATTACTATTATATATGTATTATTATTATTATTATTATTATTATATAAAAGTGTATTTATAATAATTAAATATTATTTTAATTATTGTAATTAGTTATTATTATTATTATTTTTTTTTTCTTCTTTTGTTAGGTAGCATTAATAATTAAAATATTATTATGTTATTTTTAAATCATTGTTATATTTTTGATATTCGCCCCTTTTTATTATTATTATTATTATCATTATTAGTATCATTTGGTAATTATTTAATTATCCATAAATATAATTATTTTAAAGCCTTTAAGTATTTCAAACTTCGAAAAATCATATCTTTCTCGTTTTTAATCCGCTGTCGACGCACAGCGTCTTGTTTTGAGCGTATTTTGATTCTGCACATCCTGAAGTTTGCATTACACAAATATTTTTAGTATTTCTGTACTTATTTTGAAAAACAGCAGACTGGATTATTTTCAAATATTATTTTTATTATACTTAAACTTCGAAATTACATAACTTTGTCATTTTAGGTCCGCTGTCGACGTACAGCACCTTGTTTTGGATGTACTCTGAATTCTACATATTTTAAAACTATTTTTAGATGAAAATTTTGTCTACATTTACTGTCATTTCAAAAACAGTGAAACTGCACTATTTTAAAATATTATTTTATCGTATTTGAACTTGTAAATTTCGTATCTTCGCCGTTCTATGTCGGATTTCGATGTGCGACCCCTCGTTCTTTTCAGAAAGACGAGCTTTATGTTTTGAAACTATTTCCAGCCCATGATTTTGGCTGTTTTGACAGATCACTATTTGGATTCGATCATTCGAGTATTTTTGGTATTAAATATTAATTATGATAATTATTTTCAGGATACAAATTATTTTTAAATCGTTTTGAGACTGGTGAGAGTGTTTAGTGGGTCTCCCTATATCTATGTATTATGAATTGATTTACCTTTTAATTATTTTATTTTCTAAAATATCTATATTTATATTTATAAGTATTTTTAAACTATTTTTAAAAACTACTTATACATAAATCCTAATTTTGGGAGACTCGCCACTTCGTGAAATTTTAGACATAGGTTCTATGAATGAAGAGCAATCATGGGGGAGAGGATTAGTGGGTGATTGGGTCTCAATCATTCACTAATCCCTTCATTAATTAGGTATTTGTAATTTCTTGTCTTTCGTAGATTGCATGTGTAGGTCGTCGCACCACAAGCACTTAGTCTAGGCTCTCCTAAATTTAAGGACATGGCGTGTTTATTTTGTTTACGTACTCCATGCATTTACTACCTTGAGGGTTAGTATGAACTTCAGTTTAAACCCATATAACGTAGTGACACCTTAAGGACAATAATTAAGGACCTGTCTAGCGAACTTAGAAGTTTTCTAGGAGCTAGGATAGATCCCAGAACGACATGAAAACTTCAACACTTAAACTTAGTGACATCATAAGCCTTTCATAATTTTCTGGAAAATTTTAGGAGCTTTTAGAGCCCTTAATCAACTAACCCTAATTAACCTGCTAAATAAAGCCCCGAGACCTTCAGAAAATTGCAATAATTACATATTAGGTCAGAAAATTACCCATAATAGCTTGATTTGTTCAGAATCTGACCCTTGACTTTAGATAAATAGGGCTCCTCAGTTTGACTCTAGGTTGACCCTTAATTTGACCATAAGTGGAAATTACCGTTTTGCCCCTAATAAATTATTAAAAATTATTAAAAATTCCAAATTTTCTCCAAACACTTGGGAACACTTTTTTAGGTCATCCCTGATCTTTGGGAGTGATTCCAATCAGTTTGGAGCTTGTTTGGAGCAAAACAGTAAAAAAGGGCCATTTGTTAGGAAATTTAGAATATTCCCTAAATACCCCAATCTTAGGAAATCCATAACTAATTGTAGAAAACTCCAAATTAGGTAAACTCACTTGCATTAGACTCCAATTAGGGCCTAGTATTTATTGAAAATCTCAGAATTCCAGAAATTGGCCTAGGTTAGAAAGTCAACTTTTTGGTCAAACCCTAGTTCATTTAAGGCCTGAAACTTAAAAAATTCATAACATTGGATAGGAAACTCCGATTCCAGCCTACTACCTGTCTAACTACTCATATTAAGGTCTAGTATTTTCCTAGGAAGACAGAAGACCAAGACTTAGACTATTTCCCATAGTGACTTTTTGGACCCTTAGTCTAGTTCCTAGGAGGACCCGGAACTTTCCAAAATTGGCTAATACAATTTAAACTTCAAATATGAATACCCTAAGTTCTTAAAACTGATCAACAAATTGAAATAATTAAAAATGGATCTAATTCAATAACATTTGAATTTCAATTAAAACATCCTTTTTAGACCCCCAACATACTTGAACTCCAGATAATTTCAACTAACTAACCATATTAGGATTTATCCAAACCACACTAGCCTTACACACACATAGAATGGTTTGCTAGGGCACCACTTCTAGATCTAGGTTAGGCCGCTGGGTTTTATTTTTCTGCTGTGTGCCGGAGCTTTCCGTGGTTTTCATTGCATGCTGTTTGAAAAATGATTGGTGTGTTTGCTTACTTTCTCTGCACTCTGGATGTGAGCGCTAGATTTACCCCTAGGTTAGGAGCGCCATATATATACTGTTCTTCTGTGCAGGTGGCCATGCTCAAGCTGATAAAAGGGGGGGCACCATTATACTTTCTAATGTTGTCTTATGCAGGTGTTTGCTCAGCTCCCCCTAAATAAAAATGAGGGCTAAAATTAATAATTATAACTGCACAGATGGAACTGCTTAGCCCTCATAATTAAGAGCATGGCTTGGCACAGGGTCAATGGTGTTAGCATTTTCATTCTTTATATAAACTGCTTGGGATGATTTTTATTAGGATAACCTTGCAGGGCTTTAGAATTTTCTGCTTTCTATTTAATGTAAAAATTTGTAATATTGTTAAGAGTTGTGAAAACAACTTCGAGTTGGGATATTCTTATCCAGTTCGGATTCCAAAAGAAGAAGGCATCCCTAAGGGGAGAGTCTTCTTCCATTTGGAAGATCGAGCTGGATGGCTTTAGATATCCAAAGAGAAAAGGCAATACCCCCATATTGGGGGAATTGTCTCTTCGTTTGGATATTCAAGCCACGACGGATCCAAGGAGTCCAAGGAGGAGTGATCCAAGGAGTCCAAGGAGATGATACCCAGGAGACTGAAGATATTGAAGATTGAAGACCCAATATCCCACTCAAAGTTGTTGGCGTCTGTCATAGGCTTAGAAATCCGGGTTGTTGGCAGTGGTGCCCGGCCACTTTACTTTTCTGCATACCCTGGGTTGTAATTAAAGAGCAGTTGGCCTATGGACATTTACTTGATTAGTTGGATTTATATTGATGTGTTTACCTGATTGCGCAGTAGAATTACCTGCTTTTTCTAGGTTTCTTTCTTGCATGCCGCTCTTGTTTTCGCCTGGATCGTATTAGGCTCTTTAAGGACTGAAAAATCTTTTATACTCATAACCAAAATTTAATATTTAAGTTTTAAATAATATAGAAACTTAACGAACATAGGAAACTGCCGGAATCGTCCGGGGTTGCATGCATATTACTGCATCTTCTCTCTCCTTCTAATAAGACATCTCCCTGCCTGCGGGTAGAGTCCGGATAATCTGGCCTATGAGGATGAAGTGCCGGACCTAGGGAGACTCAGTCTTTTCTAAAAATTATTTTATATTAAGCCTGTTTTTAAAATCCAAAGCATTCATGAGCTGACATTTCAACTAGCATGCATTGCATTAGTAACCAACTAATTAAGATTTAATTGCATTAGCTAGGAGCATTCATCCAACATAAGTCCAGGACCACTTAGGAAATTCTCTAGATGTCGGTTCTCTTTCTAATAAACTGTACCTCCCACCCATCTTTTATAATTGACCTGATAGCATGGTTTTGAAGCGATTAGGTGGTTAGCTGGCTCCCCCAATCCAGGCCGGGATAAGTCCAGATCTTTACATCGCATTAGCTAGGACACTGGTCTTAGTGTGTGTCGAACACTAAGTCCAAACTAGATTTAAGATTCGGGGCTACTACATTCGGTCTCGTAGTATGCCTTAAATAGTAGGTAGGTCCCTTTCTTTTCAGGGACCCTAAATCCCACTTATCCGCGTTACAGGATGACGCCACCTCCATCCTTCTCTCACGCATGTGATTGAGTGTTTGATTTTTCTTCTTCCAGTTTCCATTTAGTACCCTAGAGCCTCCGAGTGCTGGTATGAGCTACGCATGTCGATTCAGCCCTTCGGACCTTTCTTCCCTTTGAGTAGGATTTCCTAGTTTATACCCATGTGTCAATCCCACTTTAGGAGAGGATAATGTATGATCCTTAATCGAGAGTTTTCTCAGGCTCCGGCCTGGGATGTAATTAACCACGGGGGCTTGCGCCTGTGGGAAACTTGGTCTCCACAATCTACTAAACCCCATTCGAGCTCTTGCATCGGATGGGAGAAACCCGTGATTTGGTCATGTATATTACTACCCATCGAGGTGTGTTGGTGAAAGCCTCTATCCTCAATGGTTAGTCGTATGCACGATCCAATCTGTCCCTTCCAATCAGCCCGTTCGCGCGGTGCTCTTTCAGAGGTCCACAATAATATATGACATACACATTTATAAGCATTAATATACATACTGATAAACTATTGATATATTGATAGAGCATATTTATAGACGTACAAATAAACATGTATTGATGTATACATGCTATATTATTGATAGAAAATATATGATATAATCATTAACATAAATATAATTGATACATAATAAACACATATTTTATTATGTGGTATCTCACATTGCTTTATATACTTTTATTTATTTATTCATTTACATGTTGATAGATAATCAACACTAGTGTTTCTAGGTCTCAAGTTTTGGATGAGAAAAGTGAAGTGTTGTGCGCATATAATCGACAGCTAGCGTAAAACTTATCAAATAATCATGACATGAATTAGTCGACTCCACGTAGTAGGATAAAGTCATGATAATGTTGTTGTTGTTGTTATTGATAGATTCCTATGAGTTTTGAGATGTTTTTTTTTTCATTGATCATAATCATTTCTATTGTTATGTTAAATTTGATTGTTAAGTTCATATCGATGACTATTGATTTTATATTGATCGAGATCAACATTCATATTGATATTATTGTATTATTTAAAATTTTGATAGTTTTAATTGTTGATGGGCTTTATAAGCTCATTATGTGATTTTGATTTATTTTAGGTTTAGGAAGGAGATCAACTAAGTGAGATTGATCATAGTCAGATTTGCAGGTTTATATAGTTTATTATTTTGTATTTTATGCTATTTTTTGTAACTAGAAGAGGTATGATCGATAGATGGATGTTATAGATTGAACATATGATTGTTGCATATATATGAATTCTGATTTGTGATGTATATTGATGAATGACATGAAAAATATAAAAGCTTTCGTTGTTTTAGATTAATACAAAATTAAATTAGAGACGAAAGATTAATTAAAATAAAAAAAGCAATTCTTTCGATTTAAATCTTAGGGGGTCACATGTGGCAAGTTGCCCGCTCAAAAAGAATGTTGTTTTTTGTCAGCATTTAATTATTTTTTAACAAGAAATATTATTCTACATTTAAAAATAAAATAAATTTGTGAAATAAAATACATTTATAGCTTACATTAATTCATTTGAAGGTAGATGTATTTAATATTTCAACGCCTATTTTTTTTTTTTTTTTTTTTGTTGCTATTCTTCTAAATGATTTTGCTTTATTTGATGTTTAATTTTTAAATTTTGTTTATTATAATGATACTTTTTTGTTTCATATCTCATCAAGATATCTACTTCACTACTAAAAAAATAAGCCTTCCGCAGCAGTTATTAGCTGCAAATTAATAAACCGCTGTAATATACCCGCTCGAAATTAGCCGCGAAAATCTAAAAAAGCCGCGAAAGCAAATAAAGCCCTAATTTTCGCTCTTCCCCATCTGTCTCCCTCCCAACGATTGCCGACGCCGACACCAACACTAACACCCACACCCATACTGACGCCGAAGCAGAGATTGACGCCGACGCCGAAGCTGCTGCTTCCATTCTAAGGAAAATTTCGCCGGCATTCCGTCGACCTAGCGTTCTCCTCCGCGAGCGACCCTCATCCTCTCCAACTGACGACGACGCCAATGCCAGATTGATTTTCTAGATCATGAGAAGTGAGTAGATGCTTTGAAATTATTGTGATTTTTATGCGTATTGATATTTTGAAGGCTTGATAGAGTTGGGAGACCATTGAGTCTGTAAAGAATGATGTATCTTCATTGTCAGCAAGTGAATCCGTTTTTTTTTTCTTGGGCTGTTAGCAGTGGCAATTAGAAACAAAGCTCTGATATATGATATCTGGTTCTAAGATGTTAGGTCAACGCTATCAAATGCAAAAACATTTTTGATCCACTGTAAAACTTCCCCATTCATGACGGTACAATGGTAAGCATCAAAGATCCAAATTTCGTTGTATAATTATTCACTGTGTAAAATATACAGGAATTTGTTCTTCTTTCAAGCGGCCAAAAAAGAAGAACACCAAGCCCCTATCTAAGGAGTAATCACTTATCGTCCTTCTGGGCCGACTTCTTCCCTATCCAGCCAGCAACAATAGGCGTGAGAGGGACGGTGGGGGGAAATCTGATCAGCGATGCCGCCGAGCGCAAAAGTTCCCACCGTCTCCCCGGTCTCATCCGCAGCAATGCCAACCTATAAAATCTCAATCAAACAAATCATCAATCTCTCTCATTCGAATTTGAGAAAATCAGAAAAAGCAAAACGAACCTTGCTGAGCAGAGCTTGGACGTCGATACCAGCACTAACAAGGAGATAGCAGAGGGAGAAGGAGATAAGCGATAGAGTGATGGATGTCGCCAGGTACGCTCCTCCATACACACAAAAATAAACGGTGAACCTAAAATAGGTTGTTTTCAGCTCAACAGTCACTTGAACACCAAAGTCTACAAGAAGCATGGAAATCATTTGATTATCGATATCCTGATTTTGCCGCAGATCCACGTAATGTAAGCCTTGGTTTAGCTACTGATGGTTTTAACCCTTTCAAGATTTTGAGCAGCACATACAACATTTGGCCAGTGATTATAGTGCCATATAATATGCCTCCCTGGAGTGGAATGAAACCAAATGAATCCTTGATTATTTTTTTGCTATTTCAGAGAGCTTCACAATTTCTTGTGGATTTCATTTTCTTTTCTGCTCCTTATAGGTCATTTCCTTTGCTCTTGGTGTGCAATTTTCTTGCTGGGAGTTCTCACTAATTTGAAACTCTCTGTTGTTGCCTTCATTCTTTACTTCAGGTTGTATTTTTGTTACCTTTGCTATGTTTTCACTATCTTGGACGTTTTCACTATAGTTATGGCTTTTAATTGCATCACTTTCTTTACTTCCCGTTTCTTTTGTGCCTTTTACTCTTTTAATGAGTATAATGAAATCTCTTTGACTTAAAATAAGTTGCAAAACTGCTACATTCAGTTTACACTAATCTATCTTTCTGTCTATTAAATTCACAATAACCATGCAAAATAAGGCATCCATTTATTTTTTTGCTTCTATTCACATGGTAAATTATTTGTTTCCAACCAAACCTCCCTTAATTTTTTATCATCACATATCACTTTTTCCCAAAATTACTGCAATCTTTCTATAGCCAATATTTGTCACACTTTCTTGTTTTCCAGTGATTGAAGAACAAATCAAATGAAAAGTAATCTGATTGTTGGCCATTGATTAAGGTTCATTTTCCACTTGTTTCACCATTGATTGCTAGTTCTTATTTTCCTTCAATTTTTGTTCTGTTGGATTCTTATGTAATGTTACGGAATAAAGAACGTCCTGTTTAATTGTTGGCTCTATTTTTATTATTGGCACTGATTGTCTTTTGAACATATAGGATTTTAAGACAATAAAACATCCATCTTGAGTCGAAGACATCAAAATTTCAGGTTCCTCTCCTGCTCCTAATGCATCTACAAGAGTTTGGGTGGATATGGTGAATGAGATACAGAAGGAAGCTCTCTCTAGAAGACTTGGTATTCCAGTAATATATGGTATTGATGCAGTTCATGGCCACGACACAGTCTATAAAGCTACAATATTTCCACATAATATTGTGGCCTTGGAGCTACCAGGTTAGAACACCTCAAGGTAAGTTATGTGCTTTTTTATTTCTTTTTTTTTTTTCTTCAAGCAAGGCAAGTAAGCAACATTTGATGGCACATTAATTAAGCAAACTATGTTGATTCTTCACTATCTTCATAGATATTTTGCATATTATCCCCTGGTTGTAGAAGAATGTGGCATATCCTAGCAAATTATGTAAACTGGAAAGAATGTACTAATGGGGTTAGTTAGTTACTTCATTTGTGTAAGACGGGAGCATCTATAATGGATTTGTTATTCATTTTTGTAGTTTAAAAGCTATAATAGATGGTAAAGTGGTTTTGCAAGAAATAATTTGCTTTTGAATTTATTTTTGGTCCACTTTCTAAAGAAATTCTTCAATCTAATGATAAATGAATATGGATTGGTTCCAAGAGTGGAGCACTATGGATGCATGGTGAGTCTTACAACTTTTTTTTACCACAGCTCACTCCTTCTTTTGAGGAAATGTTCTTCTTTGATGGAATCAGTGCCCAAAAGCTTGCAGAAATAGGTATCGATCAGTCATTACAGTTTTATTCCTCACTTGCCAACTTTGAAAACTAATATAAACTATTTATTTAATGAGAAGCTCTGCATTCCTCATCGTGAAAACAAGTTCGTCTCCTCCACAGCCACCGTCTCCTACGAACTCTACCGGAAACAAGACATCATCGCTGATATCATTCTTGGAGGGGACGCTTTGCTTTTCCTGTACGGTAGAAGTTGTGAGAAGGATGCCATTCTTGTCGATCAAGAGACAGATTCCAAAGACCAAATTCTCCTTTGTTCAGGAATCAGAATATAGTTCCCATGCTCGTAACTACAGTGCCATTGCAGAAAAAAACCAGCCTGGCTCTTCGGATTGCTTGGTATCTACTGTCAAGTTCCTTAATTTTTTGGTAAATAAATTATATCTGCTAGTTCTACAAGTTTCAGATCTATAAACTGTTAGTTTAGCTTATTATGGTTTTAAATTCTTCCTCAAATTTTAATGAAGGCTCGGAAGGTGACGAAGAGAATTTCATCAGCTGAGTTTATTTCAATATTAGAAGAAGCAATCCAGACTTTCATGAATTTGTTTTTGCCCAAAAAAATACCTTTGTTGTTCTGTTAAACACTTTGCTTCTATAGTGTGAATTTGGCTATTGCATTTGGGCTTATTAGCACAGAAACTCATACTCTTCGAATTATGAAAAACCTGAGAGTTTATAATATACTTAGCAGTTAATGTAAGCCTATAATTATTTTCTTTTCAGGTTAATCAAGCAAGGATTTAGGATTGAGCAAGTGACTGCTAGTAGAGCGACTGACGAAAAGATAGCTGGAGCACATGAGCTATTGTGGCTGCTAGTGAGGTTCGCATAGGCTTGAAAGGCCACAAGCAGGAGTTCACGTTTATTATTAGAGATGCTCATGATGAAGCTGTTTTTTAGAATTTGGAATTTATTAGCTGAATATTTTAAGTCCCTGTATTAGTCACTGGGAACAACTTGTATTCATTTAACTTTATATATGCTGAAGCATTCATTTTGACATTGCTTATATATTATTTAATAATAAAAAATAATTTCTTGAATTATATTTTTTTTATCAGTCTTTCCTTTTAGCAGCGGTTTTAACACCTGCTATAAATGCTGCGATATCCTTCCTACAGTAGCGATTTTCAAAGTGCTTCTAAAGCCTTCCTACAACAGCGCTTTTAAAACCGCTGCAAAAGCCTTACCAGCGAAAGCAGATGTGGCGGATATGCAGCAGAATTTAAATCGCTGCAAATAATTTTGCAGGTGTTTAAACCGCTGCGGTAGGTTAGAAAAAGTGCTGTGAAAGCCTGATTTATTAGTAGTGCTTCTAACTTTAAATTTGTGACATTTTATATCTCAACAATAACAGCAACATCGAGCATTTAACAATGTCATTGTCAGGTCTCAAATACTTAATGATAAAAATGAAGTGTTGTGTTAGGTTGTCAACAACCAACATAAAATTTGTTACATAATCATATCATGTTATATCTCAAACTCAAAAAAAATTTTAAAACCTTTAAATGATTTTTTTGAATCATGAAAATGAATATTAGCCATCATTTTCAATAACTCGATTTAAAATGTTAAAAATTCTGTTAATATTGTCAATATTTAAAAAAGAAAAATCATGATTTGCTAATCAAAATAAATGAGTATTCTTTAAACAGTTTCTTATTATTATTTTTGCTCATAGAAAAATCTCGAGTTATGAAACGTCCTCAAAAAATTATCTTGATCGGGCACGAATCTCGAGGCAAAAATCAAGCCAAAAACTTAAAAAATTAAATATGGGATAAACCGAACTCTGATTTCTATAAACTTACAATCAAACTGAGTGTCTCAAAAATACAAACCCAACGACACCAAATTCGACTCAATCCGAGCCCAAATGAGTCCAAATCAAGGACCCGAAGCGCTATTGGAAAGTTCGTACCAGATGGTTTCCAAACACAACTTAATTATAATCGAATTGAGCGGCTCGACGAGACAAATCCAACGAGCCCAAGATCACTGAATTTCGACATCATTAAGACCTTCAAATGTCTGACAAACGGTCAATAATCAAGGGATCAAATATCAGCCGTCCATCCAACCACTCCTCATTTACCCTTGATCTCTCACCTATTTACAAGCCATGCCACTCTAGAAATCTATAAATAGACCTCTCATTTCTCTTGAAGGGGGACAAGAACAAGAGGATAAGAAGGAAGAAGAGAATGAAGAGATTGAAGAAGCTCCTCCTTGACCACCGTCGGACTTTCGCCAGACCACCACTGGAGGCCCTCGCCTCCGCCGGATCACCACTTGAGGCCCTCAGCTCCGCCGGACAACCGTCTAAAGTCGCAGCTCCGCCTGACCACCGCATGACATCGTTGCTCCGCTGGACCACCATTTGAGGCACTCACATCTGCCGGACCACCGCCTGATGTCGTTGCTCCGTCGGACCACCATTTCAGGTTCTTACCTCCACTAGACCACTGTCTGACATCATTGCTCTGCTAGACCACCACCTGAGGCCCTCGCCTTTGCCGGACCACCACTTGTGGCCCTCACGTCCGCCGGACCACCGCTTGATGTCTTTGCTCCACTAGACCACTTCCTTAGGCCCGGTTTTCCGTCGGACCACCACTTGAGGCCCCAAGCTCTACTAGGACACCACTTGATGCTAGAGTTCTACCGGATCACCAGTTGAGTCCCAAACTTCTGTCATGCTACCACTTGACGCTTAGAGTTCTACCAGAATACCGCCCTACTACAACACTCTTCCTGACCCTACTTTCTGGCCAACTACGATCTTTCAGAGCCCAGTATCCTGCCGACTACAATCCTTTAGACCTCTGTCGTCTACTATGGTCCTTCTGACCTCCATTAACAGATAACGATCTTTCTGACTCCGATCTACTTCCGACAACGGTTCTTTCGACCTCCGCCATCTACTATGGTCCTTATGACCTCCATCAATAGACAACAATCTTTCTAACCCTTGTCTCTTGCCGACAACAGTCCTTCCAACCATCATCACCTACTATGGTCCTTCCAACCTCCATCATAAGACAACGGTCTTTCTGACCTTCATCCTATCAACTATGGTTGTGCCGACCAAACAAACATGTTTATATTGTTACTCCCACCATGTAATGCGCTTTATATGATGTACATTTGTAACATCCAGCCAAGGCCTTCTTCTTAAGAAGGGCCTCATTTGTTATCGATTGCAAATACACGTGGATTCATTCAAATTGGGACAGGCCCTGTGATTTTTCCTTCTTTTCAGGGGTTTTCCACATAAAAATTCTAGTGTCTCTTATGAATTTTATACCTTCTCACTTATCTGATTGTGTGTTGGATCTTTGTACAATGCTAAGACGTTAAACTATATATTTCTCTACCACCGCAAATACTCCAGTATGTAACAGTTTGGCACCGTCTGTAGGAACGTGTTTCTTGAATGGGAGGCAATTTTTTCTCTAATATCAAAAGGTCTCTCATGTCAACTTCCTGACTTTAGCTAATGTTGCATCAATTTCATGGGAATTAGATCCGGACTGAGGGACAGCCTTGATTACAATTTTAGTCAAGAAGATCCCTCCAAAATTTTCAAAAGCAAGACGATATAAAAGAAAACACCCAATGAATATAAGGATGCTTCTGATAAATTTCAAGCCGCATATAGTCCCCTGCTAGACTTCTACTCATTGGGCAAGGTCTTAATCTTGACCTCAAAAAGACAGTAACGATCTAAAGATAGACCATTATTTCCCTTTGATTCGGTATATACGCATCGTTCGCCCCCTCCCAATCAAGGAAAAATTAATTCCAGGGGGATTCGATTCAACCTCTTCCACACAGGCTTAACGCTATCAAGCAAAAGCTTTGACATACAACCTCGGATAGGTCTTACATCCTTGATGGATTATCTTGACATCTTCCATATAGGTTACTGTCATCAAGCAAAGGCTCTGACATACAACCTCGGATATGTCTTACATCCTTAGTGGATTCTCTCGACCTCTTCCATACAGGTTAACGTCATCGAGCTGGGCTCTGACATACAACCTCAGATAGGTCTTACATTCTTTGTGGATTCTCTCGACCTCTTTCATACAGGTTAACGACATCGAGCAAAGGCTCTGACATACAATCTCGGATAGGTCTTACATCCTTGGTGGATTTTCTCGACCTCTTCCAATACAGGTTAACGTCATCGAGTTGGGCTCTGATGTATAACCACGGATAGGTTTTACATCCTTGGTGGATTCTCTCGACCTCTTCCATATAGGTTAACGTCATTGAGTAGGGTTCTGACACTCAACCTTAAATAGGTCTTACATCTTTAGTGGATTCTCTTGACCTCTTTTATACAGGTTAACATCATCAAGTATGGCTCTAACACATAACCTCAGATATGTCTTACATCCTTAGTGTATTCTTTCGACTTCTTCCATGCAGGTTAACGTCATCGAGCAGGGTTCTGACACGTAACCTCGGATAGGTCTTACATCTTTAGTGAATTATTTCGACCTCTTCCATACATGTTAACATAATCGAGAAGGGTTCTGACACACAACCTCATATATGTATTACATCCTTAGTAGATTCTTTCGACCTCTTCCATACAGGTTAACATCATCGAGCAGTGCTCTGACACACAACCTCGGATAGGTCTTACATCTTTGATGGATTCTCTCGACCTCTTCCATACATGTTAACGTCATTAAGCTGAGCTATGACACATAACTTTAGATAGGTCTTACATCCTTAGTGGATTCTCTCAACCTCTTCCATAAAGGTTAATATCATTGAGCTGGGCTCTTATATACAACCTCGGATAGGTCTTCCATCCTTTGTGGATTCTCTCGACCTCTTCCATATAGGTAAACGACATCGAATAGGGCTCTGACACACAACATCAGATAAGTCTTATATTTTTAAAGGATTTTATTGACCTCTTCCATATAGGTTAACATCATCGAGTAAACCTCTAACACACAACCTTAGATAGGTCTTACATCTTTAGTGGATTCTCATGATCTCTTCCATACATGTTAACATCATCGAGCTGGGATCTGATATACAATCTCAGATAGGTTTTATATCCTTAGTAGATTCTCTCAACCTCTTTCATATATATTAACGTCATCAAGCAGGGCTCTAATACACAATCTCAGATAGGTCTTACATCCTTAGTGAATTCTCTCAACTTCTTTCATACATGTTAACATCATCAACCTGGGCTCTAACATACAATCTCAGATATGTCTTACATCCTTGATGGATTCTCTCGACCTCTTCCTTATAAGTTAACGTTATCGAGTAGGGTTTTAACACACAACCTCGAATAGGTCTTACAACCTTGATGGATTCTCTCAACCTCTTTCATATAGGTTAATGTCATCGAGCAAGGCTCTGACACACAACCTCAAATAGGTCTTACATCCTTAGTGGATTCTCTTGATCTCTTCCATACATGTTCACATCATCGAGCTGGGCTCTGATATAAATCTCAGATAGGTCTTATATCATTGGTGGATTCTCTCAACATCTTCTATACAGGTTAAAGTCATCAGTAAGGCTCTGACTTACAACCTCGAATAGGTCTTATATCTTTAGTGGATTCTTTTGACATCTTCCACACAGGTTAACATCATCAAGTAGGGCTCTGACACACAATCTAGGATAGGTCTTACATATTTAGTGGATTCTCATGACCTCTTCCATATAGGTTAATATCATCGAGCTGGGATCTGACATATAACCTCGGATAGGTCTTACATCCTTGGTGGATTCTCTCAACCTCTTCCATATATATTAACATTGTTAAGCAGGGATCTGATACACAACTTCAAATAGGTCTTACATCCTTAGTGGATTATCTCGACCTCTTTCATACAAGTTAACATCATCGAGCTGGGCTATAATATACAACCTTGGATAGGTCTTACATCATTGATGGATTCTCTCGACCACTTCTATATAGGTTAACGTCATTAAGCATGGCTCTGACATACAACCTTGGATATATCTTACATCTTTAGTGGATTCTCTCAACCTATTCTATACAGGTTAATGTCAACAAGCTGGGCTCTAACATACAATTTCGGATAGGTCTTACATCCTTGGTGGTCTTTTGACCTGTTTCATACAGGTTAACATCATCGAGCAGGGCTCTGATACACAACCTCGGATAGGTCTTATATTCTTAGTAGATTTTCTCAACCTTTTCCATACAAGTTAACGTAATCGAGTTGGGCTCTTACATACAATCATAGATAGGTCTTACATCCTTGGTGGATTCTCTCAATCTCTTCCATATAAGTTAACATTATCGAGTCCGGCTCTGACACACAATTTTGGATAGGTCTTACATCTTTAGTGGATTCTTTCTACCTCTTTTATATATGTTAACATCATCAAGTAGGACTATGACATATAACATCGGATATGTCTTATATCAATTGTAGATTCTCTTGACGTCTCTCTGGCTCTCCCGATCTTTCTCTCTAGCTCTCGGTCGGAAGCAGCCTAGACGAATCCTCCCCCTCCGTCGTTCTCTATTTCGCACGATCCCAAGGGAGCCGGAGTTCCCTTGCTCCCCTTCTCCTGTTCGGGTAAGGGCCGAGACCCCTCCGTCTTCCCTTTCTCTCGGGCGACCAATAAGATCGAAGCCTTGCTCCCGACGGCACCTCCCCGACCTCCCTTTTTTGAAGCCCGTCCAACCTCCAGACCGATCCCAACGTCTAGATCTACTCGAACTCCCCTTCCTTTGCAAGGTGAGTATTCTCCCCTTCTCTTCACTTATTCTCCTTCTTCTTATTCTTCCTTGTTTTCCCTTTTCCTCCTTTCTTCTTCTCATCCAGTTGGTGTATCTTCATCAATATGAAGTTGAAATGAGTTGATTTCGGTTAGAATGAGCTTGACAAAGCATTCCCTATCATTTCTTGTTGTTTAGTTTTATTGTAGTTATTTGAGTATCAAGTGATGTTTTAATGCTTTTTTGAAGCTTGGAGATGGTTGTTGCTTTTCTTAGATAATTTCATATACTTGAAAATGAGTAGCTAGCATGTCAAAGTTATACTGGATTTATGCTATATCTTCTAGAGTCTTAGATGTGAATGGTTTGGGATTATGAGAAGCCATGTTGTTCTTTTACTAAGGCATGCATATAAAGTATTTGGTAAAATGTCTCAAAGAGGTCTCACTTGGAATGAAAGAGTTTGAATGCAAGCTCTTACTTCTATTTTAACTGAAAAACTTTGTTTTATATATCAGTGACATGAAGGGTAAATAATATGTGGATTTGGAAGGACATTTGGTTGATGGATTTGGTTGTCTTATTCTTATTTTGCTTTAGTAATGTGATATTGGAGATGGCTTGATCCTTGTCTAATAATCCATTCATGATATGGTTGACACTTTGCTTATAGTAAATCTTGGTGACCTTTGAGTATATTCTTTGGTGATGTTTTCCAACCAAGTGTATATTTAGAGATTGATGAGACTTTGGTTTAAGACAAACTTTGCTTTAAATACATATGAATCTTAGGGTTGGCATTTTGTTTATGATAAGTAGTGACGAATCTTAAGCAATGAACTTTTCATAAATAAGTATAGATGTAAAGTATTAGTTGCTATGCTCATTTCAAGTATCTCTACGAAGCCCTTTGTTGTGCGCATACTTCGTGATGGCCATTGTTGAGCTCGCTATGGTATACATTAACTTGCATTGTTTTGGAATGAATAATTGATATCTAAGACTTATATTTGATTCATGTTATGTCATTTGGAAGTCTAGGTGTGACATGGTGGTGTGTTTAAAAGAGATTGTTTCATATTATCTATTAAGCCTTGCTTTGACTAAAGGTCTTAGAGACATTATTTTCTTCTATGATTTCTTCTACTCGGATATCATTCATGTAAGTCTTAATGCTTGGGAGGTTATCTCCTTGTTGGTTTTATTACGATGTTGTTGGCTCTTACTTCACGGATTTCGGAGAAATGAAATGAGATGTGCACACTACTCATGTACTTATGTTTCTATGTGCTATAATACTCCCATAGAAATTTAGGCTCTCTAAAATTATTGTTGGAATCCACTAGTGGTGATAGTTTCTCAATTGTGATAAAAATGTTTTGTAACTTTAAATTAAATTTGAAAGAATTGAATGTGAGAATATGCTTCAACTTCATCTATACATTTGATATTATGGGTTTGTTCTCCTTGACGCATGTTTTGTTAAATAACACATGTTACGTCTTTTCTTTCTTCTACATGGTTTAGTAAGGTTGATGGAGTGGTAGTTATGCAACACTGTTTTTATGATAGTTCCTTGAAAGCATCTTCCTCCACCGTGATTGTGCCCTTATACTGTGATGATAAATTTTTATGTACCTCATGTATGGATATACTGTTGGCTATGAACTTTTAATAAAAAGTTGTATGTTTCGGTCATAAAAGGAAGTCTGTGAAGTTGGGTGAAAGCTTCTTGAATATTTGATGTCCTATGATATGAAGTTTGAAAATTTTGTTAGAAAACTTTTATGTATTTTTGTTTCTCAATTGTGAACATTCATAAGGCTTTCATAGAATGTTTTGGTGAAATGTTGGGGAATTGCATAGGTTCCAAATGTGAGTCTACCCCCTTGTAGGTCTAAATGCTATCTTGCTCTATGCTATTTCAAATTTTGAGATTAAATTGTTTGAATACGAAAATGGGTTGACTTGATATGCTTAAGTCTTTATGCTCACATCCTTGCTTTGTTGTCAACATGATGCTTTGAATATCTCTAGAGTTATGGTGAGTATAAGTTATTGGTATGCACACATCATTATGTATTTCTTTGCCGATTTAGAGAAGTTGTCATGTGGATTCATGTTTGAGCTTCCTCATTTGTCAGACGATTTACAAGAGACATTGATATAAGCTTATATCGCAATGGTGTATGATTACAAAATCTGTGAAAATATTCATGTTTTGACATTTAAGTGGCTAATAATTGGGATGCTTTTCTTGAGGTCTTAGAGAGAGTAGGTTGCATTGAGTTACTTTAATTAAAAGTATGAATACATGTGCTCTCTTCATGCATGTTTTGAAATCAAATGGTGGAAATCCATAGGCTTTACATAAAGAATGTTACTCAAATATTTTGATTTATTTGAAGCTCTTGCAAAGTTTAATCATATGTATCAATGTCACTTATGAGGGAAGTTTATGTGTGACATATAGTTGTGTTGTGATGGATTTAGTAGAAGCATGTAAAGTGACTTAGCATATGTCTTACCATTCCATTTGCAACATCCAAAAGCATCTTTTTCTAAACACATGACTTTTTATAGTAAGAGATTTTACATGATAATTTGGAGTACTTTTATGACAAGTTCGGAAACGAAATATTTTGATTTGTTTCTAAAAAAAATATGAATGTTTGAAGTGTTTTTTTTTTTGGAAAGTATCTTGAGCTTTCTTTGTGATTAGAGAGCTTTATGAAGTATTTCTTCTTTTGTTTTTGTTGAAAGGTCTCTTTGCGTGAGTAGAAGTATTTCTTTGGAATGTTGGGAGAGTTTTGTGAATTAGCTTTTCGTAGGAAAAGGTTCTGTTTTACTTATGTTGAGATGACTTAGTATTGGTTTTAGATTGGTTGTGTTTTAAAAGGTTTTATGTGACGAGTTTCATGAAGGCTTTACAACGAGAGGTTTTATACAACTTTCTTGTTGGAAAGCCTTGTATTTTCTACCCCACACCGAATAGAATAAAAGCACTTGATTGATTTTGTGTCAAAGAGTTTTGTTTTTTTTTTGTGTTTTGTTTCTCTTTCGATAAGGGGTTTTATATGTTATTTTATTCGGGGCTTTTATGAGTAGATTTTGGGGTTTGGGGCTTTATGATTGGTTTTGGATTGAAAGATTCTTTGATGTCTTTGTTTTAGAATGGATAATTTTGTTTATGTGAGTGACATTTCTTATTTGAATTGACTTTCTTTTATTAGCATTTGTTTCTAAAATGATGTTTTGGATAAATATATAAAAAAAAGACTTGTTTTGAGTTTAGTTTAATTTTGGGAGTTTTTTTTCCCCTTGGTCATTTTGAGTTTCATTTAAAAAATGATTTGGTCAGTCGTTTTAAATGTATCAAGTGCTTTATTTGGATTGTGGTGACATCAAAGGGCATTGTCAATGTTGCTTTAGGGTACACTTGACTTCAAAGAAGTGTGTCCAAAATAACAATGCCTACATTCCTTTTATTTGTAATTTTCGTTCTTTTTTTCTACTGCATTGCTATTTATTATCATACTTTCATGTATAAATTCCTAAACCTAGTGACACTCGTACGAGAGTCCTAAGGGTTAGAAAACAAGACCTCCTTTCATTCCCTACAATACTAGTGACATCTAAGGACAAAAAAATTAAGGACCGAGTCTTAGATAACTTAGACTTAGGGTGCATGCTCCCTATAGGGTAGAGACATCAAAACTAAACTTAGCGATATGTCTTCCTAGGTTTAGCATTTTCTTTCTTTAATCCATTAATAATCAACCAACCATTTATAACCTAACTCTTAAAATATGTTAAAAATTCTCAATTCTTAATTAAGTTATTATTAACATTATAATCATTAAATTGCAAATCTAAAATGCAGAATTTAAATCAAATTTAACTAATTTAATAGTCAACCCTTAACCAATCTAAAGTCTAAAAGATGTAGACTTAAAATTAGGAGCCTCAAACATGAATTAAAATTCATTAGGATAAATGACTTCTAAAGATCAAACATTAGATTAACCTCATAAAATCAATCAACAAACCCCTTAATACATAACAACCACTCCAGAAGTGAAGTTTATTGGATGAACTACTCCGGGCTGTGGGGCTAAGTGTCTTAAGGAGGCTTGGTTCCTCGAGCCTGGTGGCACAACGCCACGAATGGATCCAATGGGGTGTTAAAATTTAAAATTAATTTCTTAACTAGCTTAAATCAAACCTTAATTGATAATAAATCATTTAATCTACCTTTTCTTTTAATTTACAACCAACAAAATAATCAATCAAATCCTAAAATACAATCTCTAAAATCAATCTTAAAGTATTAAGTTTTAAACGTCAATTAAAATTTCTCTTTTGGCTTTTTAACAAATCAAATGCAAGCAATTATAACTAAATCATCCTACATAGGATCTATCCAAAACTGCACAGCCTACACACACCTTAGACTTGTTTGGTTAGGACACGACTTCTAGCTCTAGGTTAGGCTGATATTTTCTTTTATTGTTCAGTATTTACTGCATGCTCATATTCTATAAATGCAATTCTTAAATTTCCTGTCAGTTATATTATTTTATTTACCTGCATTTCTTTTCTGAACGGCATCTACGCTCATTTGCATATTTTTCTCTTATCTTATATTGCGAGGTACATCGGGTCTTGCACGAACAAGAATTAATGGACAATTTGCTTGCTTGGAATTATTAAGTGGCTGCGCCACGCTCAGGTATAATATTTGCAACCTTAACTCCTACTTATATATCAGAACTGCTACACTCCACACACAAATTGTTAATAGGTATTCTAGCATGTTTAGGTAGCCAGCCATAGGATAGTGCACTAACGAAGCTTTGGCCCTATAAGTCAAAGCTTGCCCCCTTCTGTGAGCCCTAGAGACCATTAGGGTCATTTAGGCCTGTAGAATAGGCCACCTATTATGCCGGTTGGCATCGTTGTTTTCCCGCACGAAGTGGGCATCGTTGTTTTTCTGCTAGGATTTTGGCCTTTTCCGGTTTTGGGTACGATACCCCCCACCTTCTGTGAGCCCTAGAGACCATTAGGGTCATTTAGGCCTGTAGAGTAGGCCACCTACTCGTGCCATTGGGCACCGTTATTTTCCCACATGAAGTGGGCATGACTATGATGATTTTCTGTGCGGGTATCTTGCCTGAAGGATACCCTTATGGTGTGTTTATTTATTTTTTTTATGTACTCTGGATGTCATGCATATGTTCTTACACACTTTTCTCCACAATGTACTTTACCTACATACATGCATTGCATTAGTGGACCTAAGGATATTTCTTATTTATGCATCTTTTCATGTATCATACAACGCTAGATCTATTCCTTTGCATATTGTAGAGTCCTTGATTGAAATCTTTTAAACTATTAATCCTTGAATCCTTAGGATAGAGTCTTCCCATCTTGCATACATATAGAACGATTGGTTGTACTTAGGATTTTAGCTGGTTTCCTCTTTCAGGCGAGGAGTAAGTCCAGGACTGCATTAGTTAGGTCGTAGATGTTAGTGTTGTGTGTACAATACTACATCTTTTATAAATTTAGGGTCTAAATGTGAGTGGTACGAGTGTACCCCTATACACCTTATTGGTGGGTAAGTTCTACATTCTTTCGGAGACTATAAATCCTACCTATCCGCATCACACAGATGACGCTGCCTCCCTCTTTCTCTCATGCTTGTTCGAATGTGTTGTACTTCTTTTTTCTCCAGTTTTCGCTTCTTAGAACAGGCCGGATGTTGACTGAACCCTATGTGATTGATTGAACCAAGTTGGGACCTTCTCCCCCTTTGATTAGGAAAACCTAGAAACTCCCTTGCATTAAACCCACTTTTGAGAAGATAATCTAACATCCTTAATCGAGAGTTTTCTTAGATCGAGATCTAAGATGTAATTAACTACGGGGGCTTGCGCCCGTAGGAAATCGATCCCCACAATCAAATAAACCCTATTCGGTGCTGATGTATCGAATAGGGGAAATCTCATAAACTTTTGGGTTATAGATATTATTATTCATCGAGGTTGGTAGGTGAAAGCTGTTATCCTCCATGGCTAATCGTATCTATAACTCCATCTGCTCTTCCATCGGCCTGCTTGTGTCGATTGTAAAGGCATACGACTGTTTTGTCCTACGGGATAGTGCGATCGTACCCTTCGCATTCGAACCACACGAGCGGAACCCTTTCGGAGACCCACAGATTCTTTCGACCTCCATCAATAAACAATAGTTTTTCTGACCCCGGTCTTATGCTGACCATGGTCCTTCCGACCTCCATCAACAAACAACGATCTTTCTAACCCCTATCTCATGCCAACAACTGTCCTTCTGACCACCATTGCATGCTATGATTCTACCAACCTCCATCACAAGACAACAGTCTTTCTGGCCTCCATCCTATCGACTATGGTCGTGCCGACCGAACAAACATGTCTATATCGTAACTCCCACCATGTAATGCCCTCTATATGATGTACATTTGTAACATCAAGCCAATGCCTTCTCCTTAAGAATGGCCTCATGCCTTCTTCCTAAGAAGGGCCTCATTTGTAATCTAATGCAAATACTACTGGATTCATTCAAACTGTGCCAGGCCCTATGATTTTTCCCTCTTTTCAGGAGTTTTCCACATAAAAATTCTGGTGTCTCTTATGAATGTTACACCCTCTCACTTATCTGATTGTGTGCTGGATCTTTGTACAATGCTAAGACTTTAAACTATATATTTCTCTACCGCCGCGAATACTCCAGGACGCAACAAGTTACTTCATCAATTTTTTTTACATTGCTATTCCCTAAATCTAATTTCATAGAAATAAATAGATTTAACAATTAAAACGATCCTCTTATCCTCCAACTCTCTACGAATGATCAGAATAATCTCCTGTTATTTAAAAATCCTATTTTAATTAATTTGTTCATAAAAGGATAAATTTGATCTTTCAATAGATACTTTATATAATTGGATAATATTTTTATTCGGCGAGAAATTTAGGAGACCAATTCGATCATTTTTTTAATAAATATAACCAAACTATGTTGATATTATTTTGCTTATATATAATTAACAAATCATAATTTTAGACTTCCTTTGAAATGACTTTTTTAAAGTTTCTTAAAATTGTTTTCAAATATAAAAATTAAACTTTTTTTACAAAAAAAATATCTTAAAAATATTAAATAAGCAGACAAATCTTAGCCTTCGTTTGAGATTACTTTTTTATTATTTCTTAAAATAATTTTTTAATATAAAATTTTAATTATTTTAAGAAGTAATAAAAAGGTCGCTCCAAAGGAGAGAAATTATTCTATGTGGAGGTTGAATTCATCTCTACGTCGGGAGGTGAATCAGGTGCAGCCACATCAACGATACCGAACTATTGTACTAAATAAAAGAATAATGTAGCACATTCTGATTGATCTCCCAAATCTTAAGTGTCTGTTAATTTCAAACAGCATGATAGAAGTTAAAAATCACCTCAACATCAGTCTGACACGGATCTGCACATAATATATTTTTTTGAAAACAAAGCCTTAGTTAATAATTACAACACGTAACAATCTCCATCTCCATGTAGCTGCAATCATTATATTTTCGTGCGGACTTGAACGGGGCCACGAATTAACAAATACACTTAGGCCTCGTTTGATAAGGCTTTTTTTCTCCGTTTCCGTTTGAATAAGCCGAAATTGATTAGTATTTACTGTTTGAAATCAAAGCTTAACAATAATTACTTTTTAATAAACATCGTTTTTTCAGCGGTTACAAAATTCTTTTCGTATCTGCTTCTTCGGTCACAAAACGGAGTTTCGGAAGCGAATTACTGATTTAAAATTACTTTCAAGTATTAAATAATAAAATCTCAAAAGCAGAACTCCTAAACAAACAATTTAAAATTACTTTCAAGTATTAATAAGCACTTTTAAAAATATTAGTCAAACATATCTCATTATTGAAACTCCATTTTATTGAACGGCTTTTTTTCAACCTCCTTTTCTAAAACTCTTTTATATGTAAGCATAAACCGAATCAAACGAAGCCTTAAATTAGCTTACCGAAAAACCCACTTTGATTGCAGCTATCTCTTCACACATGCCTGCTTCGGCTCAATCGCGACCGCTCATTTGACCCCTGGCCCCACCCGCTTTGTCAAACGCGGAAGGGAAACTTCCTCGTAATAGCACCCAACAAACTAAAATTAGATTATTAACCTCAACCGGGTCTGCTATGCAACAAAAGTTGGGGGTATTGTTGAGCTTATTTGTTATAATCATCTATTTGGATTTCAATTTAGCTTCTAGTGTTTCTTAAATTACAAAAAAAAGTTATATTTGGTTGATTTGAATTCAACTTTATTTGTAAATTATGCTAATTCGTGAGTCAACATAGGCTCGGCTATATAAATGACTCGTGAGCCTAACTCGATAAACTAACCAGCCAGGCTACTCCCGACCTCAACTTGAGCTCGGATTGGACTCATTTAAACTCCTCTTATTCATAATAGATATCATAAAAATTTACAATCACTTTCTTATATTACACTTTCTTATGGAACTTAGGTGTATGGGCAGGGGCGGATGCAGCATGGGGGCACATGCCCCCACTGACTTTATTAATAATCTCTAATTAAGTATATTTATGACTCATTAATTACCTATTAAATCAAAATAGTATAATTACATTTACATAATACTGCTGGACACTCACAACCACCCGCCTCCCTACAGACCATATAACACACTAACTTACATTGTCAAGGTGTCTTATTATATAAAGCAAAATATTTTTATCTTTCACGGTGTGGGACTAAAAAGGTTTTTTTTTTTCTTATGAGTGGAAGACTTAGGCGGGAAGGGGAAACATAGGCGGGAAATAGCGGGAGGACAAGGCTTTTTTTTTTTTAGGCTTAGTCACTTTTTTTTTTTCTTCTAAGTTAATAATTCTAATTAATTAGTTATATTACTAAAAATAAAGTTAGAGATATGTCTAATGTATACTGTTAAAATTAAAAATATTAAATTAGTAAAAAAAAATACTAAATTAGTAGATTTAATTGTATTTATTTTTAAAACTCTAATTGAGCTCTAATCGAGCTTCTTAGTCGAGCTCTAATCGAGCTTCTTAGTAGAGCTCTAATCGAGCTTTTTAGCGAGCCTGTCCACGATGGCTTCTTATTAGAGTAGCGTTAAATTTTTTTTCTCACTTTTATTTATTTATTTATTTGCTTAGTTGGACATATGATTTTATGGCCTTTAGCCGTCAAAGATTAGATTTTGAATTCTTTACTTGATAAACCCTGTTAATATTATTTTAATTGAAATTAGATATGGAAAGGTATTTCGAAAGAAAATTTTAAGATTGAGGGTTTTTTTTTTACTTCAACGATTTGTGCTCCCACATGAAAAAAATCCTGGCTCCGCCCCTGTGTATGGGTATGGCTCACTTGAGTTCTACTATTCTATGAAGATTTGATTGTACCTATTGGAGTTTGAATCATGGAGTTCAATTGACAAATTGAACTCAAACTTTAAAGGTTTAGATGAATTTTCATTAGAAGCTTTTGGTTCAATCTTTTAATAGCTTCAATTTTTTTATGATTTATCTAAGAAAAATAAAACATTAAAAAAGTTGCTCTAAATAAATCATAAGGATTGTTTCGCAACAGGATTTACATATGATTTAGCGTAAATCCTGCCAAATAGGATTTTGACTAAGCATAAATCTCATATCGGAGTAAATCTACGATCACCAACTTTTTGCAGTAAATTCCGAATTTACTAAATCCGAGAGTTTGGAGGATTTAGAGGATTTTGCCGAAGAAGTGCGCGGAAGGGAGAAAATTGTTACCTTCGCAACGGGGAGCTCCCTCCATCGTCATCGTTACTTATGATCTAAGAGAATAATGGCGAGTTGTTGTGACTTCTTATCCAAAAGGAAGCTGAGTCGTCGAAGGAGGCGAAGAAGTTTTTTAAAGGCTCGTTTAAAACTCTTTCCTCTCACGCGAAGTGCAAGTGAAGTTGAACTATGGGAGAAGAGGAAAAGCAAACCTAGGCCTACTGGTAATGCGAGACAAGGTAGAAATTCTTCAACGATAGGGTTAATTAATTTATTTCAACTAGTTTAATTAAAATTAATAAAAAATATAATGCAATTAATACATAAACAGTATTTAAAATTAATATAATTAGCTTTGTTAATATAATTTAAAATAGAAATAATTAATTATTTAGTTAATAGTGTAGATAATAATTAAATAATTAACGAGTAGTAGAATACTTAAGTGATTAATGTGATAATTATAATATAATTAAAATTGAATCAAATTTAATAAAACTTAAATAACTAAGTAAATTATTAATAGGAGTATAAATTAAATAATTGATAATTTAATTAGGCATCAAATACTTATTAAATTAACACTTAAATAAGTAATTTGATAATTAATACTAAAATTAGTAATTAAATTATTAGTAAATTATTTGATCTATGCTATCTTTTAATAATATTATTTATCATCATAAATTAATGATGGTAATTAAAATTAGAATTAATAAATAATCATATTTAACACGTAAATTAAATTCAAAATACAATCAATTTAATTTTTAATTGAACTAATCGTCTTAAATCCTAAATTATTTTACAAAATAGTTTCGTGGGATTTAATAGGATTTAACTATCTTGCCATACAATTTTCAGTATTTAACAACTCCAAGATTTAGGCTTCGTTTGGGACGGCTTTTTTACTGCTTTATAAAACGGAGTTTTAGAACAAAATTTTTTATTTTTGTACTAGAACTCCGTTTTAGAAAGCAATAAAAAAGCCGTCCCAAACGAAGCCTTACTTAATTCGAATTTACATGATTTACTAAATCCCATAAAGTTAAATCCTACTTGTTGCCAGCCAGACCCTAAGTTTATGCTTAAACGGAATTGATTAGAACTTCGTTTGGGACAACTTTTTAATTGCTTTCTAAAAAATCTAATTCAAGACATCTTTTTATAAAAAAATGCTTAAAATTTTCTTAAAAAAACTGTCATAATGCTTCATTTGGAATAACTTTCTTATTACTTTATGAAACATCTCTCTAATAAAAAATTTCAAATTCATAAAAAATTGCTTTATAACGGAGTAAAAAGCTTTCCCAAACGACGCCTCCACTCTGTTCCAGATATTTTTGGTTAACGATAGAAGCACTATCATAAAAGCCAGTCTTAGGTACTCCTTGTCCCCTTTCTCCTCACTGCCCAAGCGAATATCTAATCAATTCAAGGAACCATCGTAGATCTTTCTTCCCCCTTGTCCCCTTCGAATTCAGAGAAAAGTGAAGAGATGAAGAAGGCGGAAACGGCAGCAGAGGAGGAAGAATACATGGCTATTCGTAGAGCAGTGAAAGGGCTCCACTTTGGCCGGTGGGAGGAGAAGGAGGCTGCGGCGGCGACCATAAGGGATTTGGCGAAGAGAGATGCGAGCAAAAAGAGAGCTTTGGCGGAGCTCGGTGTCATTCCGTCGCTCGTCTCCATGCTTGTGGAGGCTAAGGAGGGCGGCGCTTGCCGTCGTTTGGCTTCGGAGGCTCTGGTTGAGCTCGCCAATGGCTCTTTCACGTATGTGTGCGCTTTATTTTGCATAAATTAGAGTAGAGATTCATGGAAAATATACATGCTTGATTTTCTTGGTCTATTTTGAGCATTTCATGGGCTATTTGATCTGAAATTAGTAGTTTTTGAGAAATTATTTTGTGTGGAGGTCAGACGCAGCTCTACATCCGGAGACGAATCAGGTGCACTCACGTCAATGATACCGAGCCGCTGTATAAGTGAGGAGTGATGTGCACATTCTGGTTGATTCCTAACGACGTTCAGTGTCCACGCAGAATAATTAATCGTAGTTTTTAAATCAAATGATATCTTAAATTTTTTATAGGTTATTTTTATAATTTTAATGCAACTATGCCAAATCTTTTGAAGTGCTGAATGATTTGAAGGGTGAGCATTCACAATCAAACAAAAGTCTTATAAGCCATAAAGTCTTCCTGCAAGTATTCAACTTTTGACTTTTTGCCTTCACTCTTCCTGCTCTTCCTGCACTCATTTGACCATTAGATTCTTTTATGAAATAGTTATAATTGAAAGAAAATATGTCTTACATTAAAAAAAATATACATAATCTAATGATATCAATCAGCAGCTTATCCTCACATACAGATTTGCTTTAGGGTTTAGGGTGTGAATTTAGGGGGTGTCAACATGGCTTAATGGGTCGAGTTTGGGTCTGAATCGAAATTGATCTGATTTAATTCTAGTCGGCGTGTTTAATAAATTGGTAAAAATATGGACCTGAATCCGATCCGCTTCCAATGCAGATGACCCAAACTCGACCTGATTATTCTTTTAAATTTAAAAATTTTTATATAGGGTTTAGGATATAGATTTTAGGTTAATTGAGGGGGAAAAAAGATTATACAGATTAGCAAACACTTTTAAGGAAAAAATAAAAATAAATGGCTTATTTTTTAGGTCAAAAGCGGGTTCACGGGTCTACCCAACTCATTTATTAAATAGGTCAATTCGAACTAGAATTTTTCGGGTCATATGAACAAATTAGACCATTTATCGACACCCGGTATTATTTAATTCATGGCTTGAAAAATATAACTTATTGCTCAACATAAACTCTTATGAAATAAATGAGATTGATTTGGCCATTTCTACTATGCAGTAGATTTATGAAGAACATGAACTGTAAATAGGATAAATTTATTTTACAACTTTAAAAATATAAAAGGCTTTTTTTTCATATTAGATATTTATTAGAGTACCATATATAATTTTTTTAGAAAATTAGAAAACCTTTTGTTAGAGTTTGTGAACTGAATTATATTGGATTTAGGTCAAAATGTTTATGATGCGATATATGTGATGCAATTTAGGGTCTATTGCGTGCGGAGTCTGAACGCAGCTTTTCGTCCGGACTCCGCACATAATATATATATTTTTTCTATTTGAGGCAACTGTAGTGTTTATAAAGTTGGTAAGAAAGTTGCTATGAGAAAATTAACTTAGTTATTATTGTTGCAAAAAAAAAAACTTTCAATCAAACAAATTTCTAAAATGTTGTGAGAATACACCAAGAAAAAAATAGTCAAATGAAATTATGGTTTTGTCTGAAAAGTAATGTGACAAAAAATTTATCCCCAATTTGAGGAGTGATTATTACGCGCGGAGTTCAAACGTAGAGAATCGTTCGGTTTTGTGAATGTAAACAGTAAAAGCATAATGGTGAACAATAACTGTGCTTTTACTATACACAGCCACAAAATCGAACGATTCTCTGCGTCCAAACTCCGCACGTAATAATCTCTCCAAATTGAGATATGTGGTGGTGAATAGATTTGATGGAATTTCGGATTATTTTTACATATATTTATGTACATATAAATAGAAATTTGTGATTATGCTCATATTTTGTTAACCATTAGTATTTTACTATTTTGCTTGATTTATATTTTTGTTAAAATTAATCATTGATGGTTATATATTTGAAAATAATTTTATATAATAGAGGGATTAAATTAGAAAAATATAATCTTTTTCCCTCATGAGACTGATTGAAGAATTATTGTGATATTTTTCCCTTATGTTAAACAACATGGCTTCAATTCTCTTCTTACAGGAACAAAGTCCTAATGGTAGATTCCGGCCTCCTCACAAAACTTCCCCAACTCCATTCAAAAACAAACCTTTCAACCATACAGACACTGACTCCTCTCCTCCACTCCATCTCCTCCCTCGCCAAAGCTCAATTCCCCATCAACTCTCTCCCCATCCTCTCCTTCCTCCTCCCCCTCCTCCGCTCTCCCTCGCCGCCAACCGACACCACAACCCTCACCTCCACCACCACCACTCTCTACAACCTCTCCACTCAACTCGACAACTCCAAATCCATCATCTCCGCCGGCGCAGTGCACCTCCTACTCAACCTCTGCTTCCTCCAAACCAAAGCGACAGAACCCGCCCTCGCAACTCTAGCAAACCTTGCACTCACCGAAGAAGGCAAGAGAGCCATTGAAGAAGACTCATTAGTCACCGAAGTGTTGGTGGCTGTCATGGCAAGAGACGAGGAGCCAAAGTGTCAGGAGCTGGCGGCTTATCTATTGATGGTTGTTGCGAGAAGGAGTGTGGAGAAGAGGAGGAGAATGGTGGAGGTGGGGGTTGTTGAAATGTTAATGGAGGTTGGGCTGATAGGGAGAAGCAGGCTGGTGAGGGAAAGAGCGATTCGTATGCTTCGGTGGCTTAAGGATGGGAGGAATGGAGAGATGGAGGAGGAAGGAGATGCGAAGAGTTGCAGAAGAGAGATTAGGTGTATGGTGAAGCAGAGCCTTGATAGGAATATGGAGAGTATATTGAGGAGGGGTGGGGGGAAGAAGAAGAAGAAGAAGAATTGTTCTGATTTTAAGCTTTTTGTTGCTGACTGAGATTTTGTTTGGGACGGCTTTCTTATTGTTTCATAAAGCAGCTTTCTAATAATAAAAAGCTGCTTTAAGAAGCAATAAGAAAATCGTGTCAAACTAATAAGTCTTTGGCTTCATTTGGGACGGCTTTTTTTCTACTTCTTAAAGCAACTTCTTTTGAAAGATGTTTTAAAAAGCAATAAAAAAATGGTCTCAAATAAAGTCTAAGTTATCTGAGAGGTGTATATTTACTTTTTCTCATCATGTCTGTCACTCTCATGTATTAGAGCAGGTATTTATTAGTGTACATCAATGGTTTGTTGAGTTTTAACAGTCAGATGTGCAGTGATTAATGTTAAGGAGACAGACACGTCATCTTGTATAAAGGCTGAACCGGTCACTATATTGTATTTAGTCTATATAAACATACATATGTAAATTGGCAAGTTAAGGTTTCTAATACAATTAAGTTCTGTCTCGCCTGTTCATTTCTTTCGTCTTCTTCCTCTATCTCCTGCTTCACTGTTCTACCATTTTCACATGGTATCAGAGCGACAAAGCTCAACAACGTTTTTCTAAGCTTTCAATGGCGGGAGAGGAATCCGTCGACTCTCGCCGGAACGCCTCAATGGTGTCGACCGGGAAAGAAACAGATCTGACGATCCCTCCCCATCTCAAGTTCTTGATCTCGAATATCAAGAACCTTGTTCCCACCACTCTCACAACCGAGAACTACTCGATCTGGAGACTTCAGCTGTTCCAACATTTCTCCGCAAACGGATATGGGGAGCATCTCACCGGTCAGACGGAATGCCCACAGGAATCCGAAACTTTGGAGCATTCTCACTGGGTTCTTATTGATCGCAACCTGGTATCTGCTCTGCTTTCCACAATATCCGCCTCCATTCTTCCATACGTGATCTCGCTTCGCACCTCCCACGACGTGTGGACAACCTTGGAGCGCCGCCTTCAACCAACAAACCGATCCAGGGTCATACAGCTCAAAAATGAGCTCCATCAAATTCAGATGCGAGATCGCACAATGCATCAATACCTCGACCAAATCAAGAAGATCGTCGATAACATTGCGGCGGCTGGGTCTACCGTTGATACAGAAGATATAGTTCTGTACATCCTAAACGGGCTGCCAGCCAACTATAATCCGTTCAAGACGGCAATTCGCACGTCTCTTCAACTGATCAATCTTGATGACTTGTACTCTCTGTTAACCAGCGAGGAAATAAACCTTCAACACCAACAAATTCAAGAAACACAGAATTCAGAGTTCGGCTCTATTCACAAACCGCTACGTAAACTACAAAGGCAAATCCTCAAGAAACCGAGGAAGACCATCTTACCGCCCAGCACCAACAGAGTGTCAACCCACGGCTGATCAGTCCGCTCCACCAAGAAACGCCAATTCAAGACCGCAATGTCAAATCTGCGACAAAACAGGCCATTCGGCGATCAACTGCTGGCATAGGTGCAACCTAAACTACGCGCCTCCGACAAATCAGCGAGCACTTATGGTCCAGCAACAACACACTCCTACCACGGACTGGATATTGAACTCGGGAGCTTCCTCTCACCTCACGACTGACGCAAATACCCTTCAGCATTCAACTCCATACAACGAATTCGACTCCGTCTCAGTAGCAAATGGAAGCAACCTTCCAATCCAGCATTCGGGACATGGGCTTTTACCACTACCCGAATCTACCAGTAAGCTAAATCTGAAAAATATTTTCCACGTTCCCACCCTCTCTCACAATCTCTTATCTGTATCCCGTTTAACTTCAGACAATAATGTTTCAGTTTCTTTTACTGCTAACGAATTTGTGATTAAGAATCTTCAGGACAATCAGGTACTTCTCCAAGGTCCATTTCGCAATGGACTATATCACATCAAGGTTCCTACCAACCGTGAAGGAGCGGCTCTGCACACGACTCATTCGGGACAAGGGAAACATTGGCATAGCTCATATCAGCACCACGGATCAGCTAGCCGACTTTCTCACAAAGTCTCTGCCAATCGGTCGGTTTCTACATCTCCGTTCCAAATTGACCATTTGCTCACAAAATGATCAATTTGAGGGGGACTGTTAAGGAGACAGACACGTCATCTTGTATAAAGGCTGAACCGGTCACTATATTGTATTTAGTCTATATAAACATACATATGTAAATTGGCAAGTTAAGGTTTCTAATACAATTAAGTTCTGTCTCGCCTGTTCATTTCTTTCGTCTTCTTCCTCTATCTCCTGCTTCACTGTTCTACCATTTTCACAATTAATACCTCAGTGCCATTAACTATTGACAAAAGAGGCTGAGTGAAGAGCTTGCTCAGCCTAGAAACAAAATGTGAAAAGGAAACAATCAAGATCCTCACGCAAATAATTGCACCTACTTTGTGATAGATTATGAGTAAGTATTTTAAGCTTAATTACAAATATCCGAGTTAAACCACGAGTTGTTGTAGCAGGTCAGTTGTTATAGTGCTCTTCATCTTTGAAAGATTTATTTATTTCTTCTTCTATGCTAGATCATAAGTATTTTATTATCTTGATGATGATTTTTTTAATTGTTCATTCATTATTGACATTGTTGTTGTACTAATTTTGAATCCAACAGAATACATTCTTGCTTAACAATCCTATGGCTATGAAAAATAGCCTTGTCCTTAAGGTTGAGAGATGGAAAAGAAGCAAAGAGAGCTTTCACACGTAACCGTTGATATCAAGTAGTCATAGGTCCTTCAAGATGAAAGAAAGCTATTCTGACACGATGATAATCGGGAGTGTTGTGCCTCTGCTTTAAAGGTCCATTTTTCGACCTTGGATCCTTTAAAACAAAGAAACTCAATTTTTATTTATTTAAGAAAAGAGAAATTTGTAAGAGAAGAAATCATAGATATCAATGAAAGAGGAAGGATCTTGATAGAGTGGAGGAGGTGGGCGGTTAATGGAAAAACTATCAAATTTCTTGTCAATAGAATGCCTAATATAATGGAATTGCTGAAGTGACGAGCCGACGGAGGCAATTTGAAGATTGGCTTGTTGTAGAGTTTTTTTTTATTTCAAAGACTAGATTTGTTTGCATTGTTCGGAGAGCTTCTGCCAAATCTGCATTTTTCATGTTGATATGTCTTTGGTGGCTGCTGAAAAGGAATAAAATATGTAATTTCTTGATAACAAGAACCGTTGACCTGATAGAATCTTGAAAAAAGAAAGGGTAAATTGCAAGAATCGGTCTAATTTTGGAAGGAGAATCAAGATCTTGAAGGCTTTGGCGATGAGATTAGCAATGTTTGCTGGTTCTTGATGCTGAAAAAGGGAGACTGAGGCTGCAAATTCTTTGGAGAGCAACAGCTAATGCTTGAGTTAAAATGTGCAGTTGTTCTTGAGAAATTACATTAGAACACTTAAAACTAAATTGCCAGCCAAAAAATAGTGTTTAAAAATTATTATTTCTGAATTATTAATAATAAAATTCTACACTTAATTGATAGCCTAATTCTCGGATTAAAAAAAAAAAATAGCGCGAAAACGATGCGATGTCAATATTAGAGTCTCAATGTTCACCCTCATGTGAATGGCAGGTGTTTTGACAATTGGAAAAAGCAAACGATGGGTTGCAAATGCTGGTAAGACATTCGGCTGGAGATGATCTTAGTCAACCAATATGGACTGAGTTACAAACTCCCAAGCTATTGTTTATTGTTTTTTTTTTTTTTTAAATGAGACCTAGACATAGTTCACCTTGGCCTGTTGGTTGAGAGCTTATGCTTCCAACTAAGAGGTCTTGGGTTCGAGTCTTTGTTTATGAGTTGTCTGTGTGAGTTTGACTTAAATGACCTAAATGTCTTAAAAAAAAAGAAACCCAGGAAGCCGTCCATTTAAAGAAAAAGTCTTTTGTTTCTTTTAAAAGAATATTCCTTAGTTTAATCAAGCAAGTTCCTGATGTTGAAGTTGTCAATTAATTTGTTAAATTGACTCCTCTTGCTCTAAGTTTAGGGAGAGCAAATTGTAAGTTTGGAAACTACTTCCTTTTCAAGTGTATATATAATCTTCATATTATAAACATCTTGTTATAAAGAAAAGCTTGATTTGTTTTTAATTTTGTATTATTTTTAACATTGTTATTGTTAGGTCTCAAAGTACAAGATAAGAAAAATAGAGGATTGCGTTAGGTTGTCGATAAACAGCGTAAAACTAGTTGAATAATCATGACATAAATCCTCAACACACTGGAGAAAAAAGATTCATGTAGCCGACTACACGTAGCGGGATAAATACATTGTTGTTGTTGTATTATTTTAACTCTTATAACTAATTACCTAATTTTCTTTTATATTATTTTTGTAGGGTGAGAGAAGAGCAGATCTCAATAAAAGGTAAAGTCCCAATTAACTATGAATCCTATTAAGTAAAAAAAGTTAAACTCTTTAAAAATCGAGGTGTCTTTTGGTGTAATGGTTGATATTTCATTCAGAAACTCTTCAGTTAAGTGTGCTCATCCCGGAGAAATCTTAGGATGGGTGACCTTCGGAGAAGTTACACCAACATATGACAAAATAGTGAGACTCTTAGGCCAGAACGAGCAATATCTCAATAGTTAAGAACTTGGGCTGTTATATTAACTCGCACGTACAAAGCATTAGAACATGAGGTGTAGGAAATTCCTCTTGCCACAAGACTTAACTAATTTTATTATGTTAGAAATAATCTTATTAAATTAATATGATAATTATAACATTAATCCTCCCTAAACACTACAGAAATTATATTTAGGACATTTCATTTCCGCACGTAAAATAAACTATCATAGAGAAAACTATTTTGACTAATTAATTTTATAGAAATTCTAAACAATAATAAGACACTTGATAAGACTATTTCTCATACTAAATAATGAAAAAAAAAATCCCATTAAAGAAAATAAAATCAAGACTTCTAATAAAAAATCATCTCATGACTATTTAAACAATGAAAGAAATACTTTCTAAATAAAGTTCCTTTATGACTTTATAGATGGTGGGAATAATTTGGTCATGACCTAACTATAATATCACATCCCATCATAAAAACTTATAATTGAGAAGTTGAATCAAACCCCAAAGATTTCACTAATTTCCTCCAACAACATTATTAAAGCCAATGTCTCTTTACTAAAGCTTCGTTTGGGATGACTTTCTTGTTGCTTTTTCAAACAGTTTTTAGTATAAAAATTAATTTTTTTGTATCAAAACCCTGCTTTAAGAAGTAATAAGAAAGTTATCCCAAACGAAGTCTTAGGTTTCGTTTGGGACGGCTTTTTTGTTGCTTCTTAGAGCAGCTTTCTAATATAAAAAAAATTTATTTTTAAACTAGAAAGCTGTTTTAAGAAGCAGTAAGAAAGCCGTCCCAAACGATGCCTTAGACTTCATTTGGGATGACTTTCTTATTGCTTCTTAAATCACTTTTTTACTACAAAAATTACTAGAAAACTATTTTAAGAAATAGTAAGCAAGTCATCCTAGACGAAACCTAAATTTCAAATTCCTTCGTATTGATAGACTAATAATATAAGAAGAGATTATTTGAATGGGATTGCATTCAAAGACAAAATTGATGAAAAGTAAGATCAAATGAAGAATGAAACATGCCAAAGCTGCCTTCTACTTTAAGAAATCTGAGAGATTCTTTATGGAGAAATATGTGCATAGAGGACTGAATTAAAATAAGCAAATGATGATGAACAATTATTAGAAAGATTCTTTGAATTCAAAAGCACCTCTATCATCAATCATCTAAAACAAATATGTTGTGAATCATTAGTTGGTAAACTTATAGTGGGCTTAAGAGTAAGATTTTAAAAATCGAATTAGATTAGCCAGCTTGATCGGTTCAACTGTGAATTAATATCCCCCGATCATTTTAATTGCAATCAAAATCATTTATACTCAAAATATGATGTTACCGAGAAGAATCAGAAGTAAATTGGTTGTGATTTCAATGAATCTTCTTATTTTATCTCTCGATAAATTTATTATCATTTATTTTAATTAAATGGGTAGATATAAATATTTTAGTTGATATTTAATTGGTGCTATCTTTTATGTGGAGAATGTGAATAATCCAGGCTAAACTATAACTATTTTGAATTGAATTAATCAAAGTGTTAACAAAAGCATAAATAATCACATTCATATGCCTATGTTCAAATGGTGATCACATTCACTACACTTGTGATCAGTAAATGGTCATTGTGTTAGTCAATCATCCGCTGCGCACATACAATTGCTTCGTATTACCATCTAAGGCATTTGTACAACTGCAAGATATTTTGGCCGGTTAGGGCTACTAAGTGGCATAGGGAACAAGATTATAAAATGTTACTCAACCATGTGCTACAATCGATCATTTTTTAGTAGAAGAGTTCATCAACCTACCATCAATGGAGCAAAGTGCAATCCATATGTAAGAGCTAATCATAATTTCATCATTTCTTTAGCAATTCAATCAATGCAATAAATGGTAAGCATGTACAAGTTGTTGTCAGTCATCGCTTGCAAAATAAATATCGAAGCAGAAAGGGATTCACTTCATTAAATGTAATAGTTGTTGCCTCTTTTGATTGACAATTCGTCTACATTGTTTATAGCTATTGATGGGTTTGCATCAAATATGCAGGTGCCACAGTGGTCATTGGAGGAAGGAGCATTTCTTATATCAAAAGAGAAGTATTACTCGGTTGACACAGCCTATGCAAATAACGATAAACTTATTGCATAATATAGAAGGTATTGATATGATCTAAGTGAGTACCATGGAGAAATATCTCATAAATATTCAGTGTCATATGAATCTTATAACCATTGTAATGTACAACTACATAAACATAGTAGAGAGGATTTTTGGCATTTGGAAAGAGTGGTTTTAAGGGCGAACTCATATATAACCATTTCCTCTTAGTGTTTAGGGTTGATTCTGTTAATACTTGTGTAGTGTTATACAATTTCATAAGTCAACACCATAGAAATAAGCTATATTTTAATATATCTCAAATTGACATGCAAAATGGTAGAAATTGGATAAGGTAGTAGTTGATGACAAAGATTCTCACATGCACACAATTGTTGGGGATAATTCAAGGAGATGCTAAGAAACATAATAACGACTAACAAATTAGAGCATGTGTAAGACATTAGGTTTATCAATTTTTAAATAATGTAATTTTTTTTTTTGGAAAATTAGGGGCAAACATGCCCAATTTTCATTGAAAATAATAAAAATTATAAAAAATTCAGAAGTCACAAGAAAAACAAGAAAAACTTACAACCCATGAAAAAAGAAGAAAATAAATAATAAGGACAAAGAGCAACTTAAACATGAGCAGCTAAACAAGAAAAGGAGTCTACGAGCAATTTGGCCAGCAAAACATTGAATTTCTTCTCCAAGAATAGCCCAGAATTATCCAACAATATCAATAAGAACAACATTTCTGCCAGTAACAGATCAAAGCCCGGAATCCTCCTTAAACAGCAGCAGCCAAAAAAAGATAGGATTCTACACCAAGAAGAGATAAAATAAATCGCATCCTCAGCAAACCGCATCCTTAGGAATCTACACCAACCCAATTCAACCCTGAGAGAGCGCTCCAACCTGCCAAAAGAAAATAAAAAATAACCAGTATCAAGCTAGACAGAAACCAACAACAACGAATAAGGACTCACCATCAACTACTAAGGCAAAAAATAAGACCAAGAAACCAGCAAAAACAACCTCACCAGCAACCATAAAAAAAAGACTAAACCAACCAGAAAGTTGCTAGGCAAACCCACAAACAAAAAACATCCCAAACCAATAAATAGAAAGAACAAATAAATAAAAGAAACAAAAACAAAAAACCAAAACAAAAACAAGGTATTAATGTCCATCCAAAATAAATTTGCTTGACAATAATAGCAAAACCCCAACCAAATAAAAGATCATCAACCACCTAATAAAAGAACCAATCAACTAGAAAGCTGCCAACAAAACCCACAAACTAAAAAAACACCCAGACCAACAAATAAAAAGAACAAACAAAATAAATGAAACAAAAACAAAAAATCAGAATCAAGCTATTAATGTCCATCCAGAATAATTCAGTTGACAATAATAGCAAAACCCCAATCAATCAAACGACAAAATAACTTGAGATCTCAATGAAAAACTTCCAAACAGAGATTTTAGCAGAAACCGCCTGACAAATAAGACCAACAATCTAATCAAGATTTCTACAATTCCTAGAAAACCTTCTCTCATTCCTTTCTCTCCACAAATAATACAAAGAACAATAAGCAGTTAAAAAGAACATATTTTTAACATTGCAAGAAACATTAAGCTCATCAATAAAATCAAGGACTTGAAAAGAAATTGGGTTTTAAAAAGAAATTATTAAGATAAGGAATAAAAGAGGATAAACTAGGAAATGTGAAATCACACTAAAAAAATAAATGATTATGAGTTTTAATGCAGAATTGCAAAAAACACAACATGAAGAAATATAAATATTCCTTTTAGAAAGAATATTCACAGTTTTAAGACTATGTAATAAGGCCATCCAAGCATAACATGAATACCTCAAAGCATAATGCTTATGCCAAACAAAAGAAAACCAAGAGACTTTAGCATGCTTATGAAAATAAGCCAAAGAGAAAAAACTTTAAATTCGATAAATTCTCGCCATCCCATTGAATACAGGAAAAAGAAGAATTCTGAATAGGAATAGAAAAATTTAAATTGTGAAGACAAATAGATAAAGACCATCTATTTTCCATGATAACATTCCTAACAACAATAGACTGTTAATGATAATGAATATTCTGAACTAAATCATAAAGAGAATGACCATCAATTCATGAATCCCAATAAAAAGATAAACCGCTATATATAGTAATAGTAAAGGAGATTTTATCCTTACATGCAAGAGTTAACTTATATAGATTTTTTCTAGAAATTAGAGGCCTTAAAAGATGACAGCTTCCATAAAGAGAGATTATTATCTTTAACCCAAACAACCAAAAGACTTTTAGAATTTAAGATTATACATATAATAGAATAATTATAAGCAAAATAAAGAGCATTAAGATCCGAAATACCTAAACCCCCATCACATTTAGGCTTGCAAACATCTTTCCAATCAATAATATGCATTTTCTTAGAATGAATATTGCCATGAAAAAGAAAATTAGAACAACATTTTCTAATAAACTTTAAATAGAATATAGGAAAAATCATGCCTCTAATCCAATAAGCAATATAGTTTGAAATGGAGAATTTCAGAAATTGCACTCTACCATCAAAAGAAAGCAATTTAGCTTTCTAACCCAAAACTAAATCAATAACTTTCGAAATAAAGGTTGAAACTCAGCCTTTTAGTAGAAATTGGAATACCTAAATACTTAATATAATTCTAAGAAGTAGAAATATTTAACACTTGACAAATCCCATCTTTTTCCAAAGCATCTTTAGAGAAAAGAGTCATACTTTTATGATGATTAACATAAAGACCAGGGCAACTAGAAAAGTAATCCAATATATCGTGAAACTTCTTGGCATTACAGATCATCGTTTTATCGAAGACAAGCACATCATCCACTTATAAAAGATGAGAAATATGAGAATTTCCCCCTTTAAAACCCTCAAAATGACCACCAAGAAATCTGTTATCAATCAAGTTTTATAAAGCATCCATTACGATACAGAATGAGTAATGTGATAAAGGACATCCTTGATGAAGACCCGACGAAGAATTAAAAAACCCTTCCAAATAACCATTGATAATGATAAAAAAAATATTATCATTACAACCATTGATCGAACCAATAAATTTATCTGGAAAACCTTTTTGAGCAAATCTTTTAAAAAGAAAATATCTAGAAACAATATCAAAAGCTATTTGAATATCCAAATTGACACAAAAATATTTCATTTTGCCAAAATTTCTCAAGATTTCAGAAGCTAATAATATATTATAAGTGGAAATCCTCTTTTTAATAAACTCAAATTGACTAGGATGAATAATGTGAGGCATGACATCTTGCATACGATTAGCCAAGATTTTAGCCACAGTCTTATAAAAAACATTGCATAAAGATATATGCCTAAAACCAGAGATATGAGAAACATGAGAACATTTACAAATAAGAACAATTGTCGTGGCTTTAACAACATTGTTCATATAACGCGTAGATAAATAATATAAAATAGCTTTACAGAAAGAAGGCCCAACAATATCCCAAGCTTTTTTAAAGAATTCAAAAGTGAAATCGTCAGGCCCAGGAGCAAAAGGAGCCGAAAAAATCATTTTTTTTAATTTCATCCAAAGTAATAGGAACAATAAGACCAAAAAAAGCATCATAAGGAATGTAATTGCCCACCGGAATGTCATATTCAAAAGCTAAAGAAGACATAGAAGAATTAAAAAGACTCTTAAAACATTGAATAAAAGCATTCAAAATATCCTTAGGATCAGAAATTAATCCAGAAGAAGAATAAATGGCTTTTATATAATTATGATTATGTCTACAACGAATTTTGGAGTAAAGGAATCTCAAATCATCTTCACCATTAACCAACCATCTAGCTTTAGATCTCTGAATAATCCGTGAATTCCATAAATTTTGATAATGAATTAAAAGAGAATTCACATCCTTTAAATCAAAATTTAACTTTGTATCCAATGCATTATGTTGAATTTTAAGGAGAAGCTTGCTATGAGAAGAATGCAAATCTACTAACCCTTCAGTAATAATATTGGAAGAGGCCCAATAATGTCTTTTAATTAAACTTTTCAATTTAATCAGATGATTATCAAGATCATAAATCTGACAACTAGTAAAAGACAGAGAAAATATAAGTTTGCAATGTAATATTAACTAATTACCACTTTTATCACTCAACTTAAATATTTACTAATATTTAGTTATTTACCGCATCTGCTTCAGTTAATCAAATGTGCTGAACAACCACTCCGGCTTTTAACCCGCGTCTAAAAAATCTACGCGGTTCGTTCTCTCACGACGTTGTTCTTTGTTAGGGTTTCCACTCTCCCCCTCGTAGGCGGCCATGGAAAATTCCTCCAAGAAGCGCAAGGTCGACGAGAACGGCGCGGCCTTACCATCTCTGTCGGCTAATCTGACCCCTGAAGATGCCCGTAAGATCATCGAGTCTTTCAACCAGGAGCAGCTCATGAACATCGTCGCGGAGGCCATTTGCCGTGACGAAGCCACCCTGGACTTCGTGCGCCAGATCGCTGACCGAGACCCCGTCCAGCGCAAGCTTTTCATCCGCGGCCTTGGATGGGAGACGACCACTGAGAAGATACGGTCCCTCTTCTCCAGTTATGGTGAATTGGCGGAGGCCGTGGTCATTCTCGACAAAGTTACCGGCAAGAGTAAGGGTTACGGATTCATCACTTTCCGACACATCGATGGCGCGATTCTTGCCCTCAAGGAGCCCAACAAGAAGATTGATGGCCGCGTGACTATCACCCAGCTTGCAGCCAATGGAGTTTCCGGCCCCACCGCTCCCACTCCTTCCACTTCCGATGCTTCCCTGCGGAAGATCTTTGTTGGGGGTGTCCCTGCTGAAATGCCCTTTGATCGTCTGCGTGCCCTCTTTAGCTCTTATGGGGAGATAGAGGAAGGGCCACTGGGGTTTGATAAGCAGTCGGGAAAGTTTAAGGGTTATGCCTTGTTCATATACAAAACTGTGGAAGCAGCTCAAGCGGCTCTTGTTGACCCTGTAAAGAGTATTGATGGGAATACCTTGCAGTGCAAGCTGGCCACCGATGGGAAGAAGGGGAGATCTGGGACTGTTATTCCAGGTGCTGGGGTGCCAGGGAAACCACTGGTAGGCAGTGGAGGTGATGGCCATGGTGATGGGCTCGGGATGGGTTCTCAGTCCTCAATGCCTGGCTCGTTCTCAAGCCAGTTTGGTGGCCCTGGTGGTGGCTTGCCTTCATATGGTGGTTTCTCTGGCAGTGGTGGGTTCCCTGTAGTTGCGGCAGGTATTGGCCAAAATCATCATCTGAACTCGGCTTTGCAATCATCCACTGGCTTAGGAAATTCCAGTTTGTCATCTCTGGGTGGTCAGGCTCCTCCTTCTCTAGGGGGATCAGGAGTTGGGAGCTATATGGGAAGTGGTCTAAATGGCGGGCCATATGGTACTTCATTGCAGTATCCAGGCTCTGGTGGCTATGGAGGTTTGGGCATGGGTTCTTCATATAATCGCATACCAACAAGCTCTGGTGGCATGCCTTCTATTGGTTATCCTGATGGCGGACCATATTCTTCTTCTTCTTCCATTTACCAAGCTCAACACCATCAGCCCGCAGGGTCATCTCCTGGAACTCGGTTTCCACCTGGTGGGGGGATGTATCACAACATTCCCCATTATTTTTAAGGTAATTGGCTTTCCTCCATTTGTTTTCTGATCTATACTGACATAGCATGGTTCAAATGGTTTTGGTTATCTTGTTTATTTTGAAACAACTATTAGATGACTTTAAGGAGAATTTATAAAATGGAGCAGATTTTTAACTTAATTAAGTAGAAGAAGTACGGACAATTTAAAAAGGAGCAAATACGTAAAACTATTTTTTGCATGCCTGGAATACGTGAAATTGTTTTTTGGGTTTCTTAGAATGTGGAAAACTGTTTGTTGCATTATTGAATGTGGAAAACAGATTTATGCATTCTATTGAATGCAGAAAACTGTTTTGCGGGTTCTCCTTTGATTGAAATTTTTTGTTAATTTTCCTGACTTTGCCGTATAAGTCGTTATTACAATTATTAAATAAAAATCTTATGTTATTCAGTCTATTTAACTAACTTCTATTATATATTTATGTATTTAAAACTAAAGTTTTTAATTATGGAATATATGTAATATATTACATTATATATGTATTGAACATTAGATATATTTAAATGAATAACTAAAATAGCATGAATTAAAGAAATGAGTAGGTATTTATTGTAATATTATAACTACTATTTAAATTTATATTATATACTAAATTTTATATAATATATGATGTTAACAATTTCATTAAACTTACTAATTACATTGCAAAAATTCTATTCACTAATGTGTAATGTAATTTGTACATATTTAATGAAAATTTTAATAAATAACTAATATAGTATGAATTAAAAATGAGTAGATATTTATTCTAATATTTTAAATACTTATTTAAATCTATATTATATACTAAAATTTATATAATATATAATGTTAAAATTTTATTTAAAAAATACTAACCCTATAATAATTCTAAAATAAATCTACTCGTTATAGAATTATTAAATATAATTGATATATCATAAAAAATTAATCATGATCAGACACAAATTTCGAGGAAAAAATTGAGTTGGAAACTTCTGAAATTAAATCCGGGACCATCCGAATTTCAATTTAAGCAAACTTATAGTCGAACTGAACGTCTCGAAAAGACGAACCCAATGACACCAAATTCGATCAAATCCGAGCCAGAATGGGATCAAATTGAAGACCCGAAGCGCATTTGGATGATTCAAACCATAAATTGGATGATCAAACGATTTCCAAATGTGACGTGCTTATAATCGAATCGAGCGGTTCGACGAGATCAATCCAATGAGCCCAAGATTGTTGAAATTGATTTTATGCATTTGCTTTTTTATATTATTTCTCAAAGATGCTTCTTCCACTTAATTAAATTAACGATGTGCTCCTTTTTATAAATTTGCGATGACCTGAATATGGAATGATATGCACTGTAAATATATTTAATTGCCAATATTTTGTCTGACTGTTGCTAACTTTTGAGTGCCAATTTGCCATGATTTCATAGTTTCCCGTCTTTTTTTCTTTTGCATATTCAATGATTCAGATTTATCCTTGTATTGAATTTTATATAGTTTATTTATAGCTTGTTTTTTTTTTTTTTGAATTTTTCCTTGATGTTAATTTTTTTTTCAATTTTAGGTGTTAAAATTTTATATACATGTCCATCTTGTCATACGGTAGATGATTATATTTCTCATTGAAAGTAATTTTTGCTAAATTGTGTGGATTCCTGTCTCTTTTTATATTTATGTCATGTAAGTAGCCCATAAGCAATGACACAAAGATCCATAATATCCTAAATCTTTTGGGATTCTACTCAGGGAGTGTAGCAATACACTCTTTCATTTACATTTCTGTAGCAGGGTGTTTGAACTTTCTGTGGATGTAAGTATTAGATTTTTAGCCCTTATGTACTGTTTGCTTTCTTAAAATAACTTTGGTGGTAACTACAAAATAATTTTTCTGCTGCTTGACGTTTGTACCGTCTTAGAATAACTTACTATATTGGCCCAACCACGCGTAACTTACTATGTATATCTTTAGTTTTGTCAGTGATGCTGCATTTCATGTTTTAATGCATATCAATTGGTGGGGCATTGCTTTCAAGTTTTGATTGTTTTCTTTTATTGACCTTTTTATGTAACTAATGTTCATTCTGTTATCGAAGTCAAGGTTCACCTTTAATTTCTTGTAATGTTAAACCTATTAAGTGGTACCCTAATTTTTGGGGAAACTTTCAAACATTAATTCTCATTTAAATTTGTGCAAATCTTTTCTTCATGAATGTTATCTGTTTGAAAGTGAAGTGGTTTTGTTACACTGTAGAATAAGACGTACCTTGGTTTTTATTTCAACAAATTAATTCTGAGGTTGTAATGCCAGAAAGAGGTTTGTAATTTGTGGCATGCAATGTCATTTTGTAGATTGCATGTTGTCTTATACTTTGGCATGAATTGTTGGTCATGTGAATATGATTTAGTTTTTAGCTTGTGTATTCTTTTTAGATTCTATTTTCCTCTTCTTCATTTCCTTTTGATTATTAACTTGTGGTTTAGCTAAATAGATACTATGACATCGTGCTTCTCCCACTAACCTTTTGTGCTCTGCTGAATTTGGAGTATATATGGAGCTGTCTTAGCCATCTATCAATCATTTTGGAAAGCTTTGTAATTTACGAAAATCTGAAGCTTTTGATGGTCTTGAAGCATGCACTTGGATGTTTTTTCTTGGGTTTCTTCAAAATAAATGCTTTTTTGCTAATTTCACAGTGTATGCATGCAAGATTAAAATATGACTTGTTTGATGCCTTATTTGAATTCTTTCTTACACTGCGAGTGAATCTTATCTATTTAAAACAATCTTTTGTGTATGTTGATGTGTTTTTGCTGCCATGTCTTCTTTCTTTGTCCTCTAGGGAATTTTTGGTTGGTAGGCACCACTGCAAGTTAAATTGCAATTAATTAATCACTATATGTTGATGCATTCACAAGCTATTGTAAATTTGGCTTTGTTTTAGGCGTATTTGGTTACACTTTATTGCTGTTATTGTTCGAGTGTTATTTTATGACAGCTTATTTTTTTTTGCTTCGCAATTGTATTCTTTCTTTAACTTTATTTATAATTGATTCTATATTTGGGACATGAATGTGTTGTGAAGTTTTCAAAATTTAAGTGTAAGTATAAAAAAAAGGTACGATGTCTTTGATAACTGTCAAAACACAGATTACTTTCAACTTCTAGAGATGTTGTTTTTGTGTAAATTAAACTTTAAATGTGATGCAGAAGGCAATGACAACAAATCCCTTCTAATATGTATAGTTCTTTGTTCATTTCTAAAATAAAAAAGAAGATATATAAATATAATAAACTATCCCTTAGGTACTTAGAATATGCATTGGAGGCTTGTGGCATGGAACGCTGACATGTTAATTGGTTTTGCACTCGCATTCGTCCATTAGTTGCTTTCATATAGTTCATTGGAATAATGAGGCGGGATGTCAATATTCAGCTATAAAACGGAAATAGTGCTCTTGTTGGGCATATTTCAGAAAATTTTCACATTTCTTTATTGTAAAGTAGCTTGTAATACCTTAAAGAAGTGGGAATTTGATAAGTCTAGCTCTCAGTAACTAAGTTTGCTTATTCTTCTTTGATATTTTTTTCCTTGTTCTTGGTGAATTGCCTCTTTGTTGCATGGTGTTATAGCAGTAGCGTGAATAATATGGTGCCAAATCTGCTTTTTTTTTTTTAATCGTGACAAATTTGCTTTTCTATAAAAGAAGCCATTTATGGGAGTTAAAGTAGTAGGTTTTTATCATTCTATTTATGACTGCAAACAAATGCATCTTTTATGTGTATTTGTGAGGAGTTTCTTTTATTGGTCAAATTTATTTCTAGCAAGATGTAATATGACAAACCAATGCTAGAAATTATAATTTAAGAGTACGTTCTTCCTTGAAAGATAAGAAGTATGTTTTGTTGATACTTTTTTTTGCTTCCTGTGTTTTACTTTCAAGAGCTACAATATTTGCTAAGGGTTCACTTTGTTTAGGATAGGACAAGTAGATTTTAGTTCATTCATTAAGAGGTACTAATGTAGGATGTTCTAGAGTTTAGGATTTCTAATGAATATTTGTCATATAATACTTATTTTGATGCAATAAACTAATGTGATACAAAGTAGATGCATAACTTGAAGAAAACCTTTGTTGAATATTCAATTTTAGCAAAACAGAAATTGATAACAGTAAGCAATGAAAAAGAACACTCCAAAACACTTTTTATTGGATTATATATAAAGGAAAAGACAAGATACAAGTGATCTACGATTAGAGAGGTAGATCGACAATCCCAAACAACCTAGAAGCCGCTAGGAAACCCTCAAAGAAAAGAATTACATCAAAACACAGAACTCAGCAATAACATATCAAAAACCCTAGACAACTCCACCCTAAATAGTCCTAGAACACAAAATCATAAATTGAATCATCCAATTTAATTCAACTTCATATTTATAATAAATAAATAAATAAATAGAATTCTCCTAAATGATTAAATATGAATTAGGATATTTTTCTAAATAATTAAACATGATATAGGAGACCTTCCTAACCAAGTAAACATGATTTAGGAAATATTCCTAAACAATTAAACATAATTTAGAAAATCTTCCTAAATAATTAAACATGATTTAAGAAACCTTCATAAACAATTAAATATATTTTTGGAAACATCCCTATGTAATATTCCCTATCTTATTTAAATTCAAATTGAAAATATTTCCATAAATAACTCTCATTCGTTGTTGTGATCACTCCATGTTTTCTTGTGTATCAAGGGTGGAATCCTACATTTCTTCCATCTGCCTCACATGACCTGATCCCCATTATGCAGCCCGTCCCTCTCCTTCTCTAGTCATCTATTCCCTTTGCCCAAGCAACATCCCATAGTTGTAGGTCACCCTACCCTCCTCACCATAACACTCCCTGCAGCCCCCCTTCTGAAAATCTGATTCAGCCCCTTATTGGAGCCTTAGGAGGTGGCTCTTGTTGAAAGGAGCTCTCTTCGTCAAACTCTTCACGTCCGATCTCTTTCTCTTTAGATTTAGCCAAGGGAATTCTGATCAAATCTTGATTAGGGTTAGCAGTTGGAACTGTCAGTGGGGTTTTAGATCGCATCTCCATGAGCTTTGATGCGGTGCATTTTAAGATAGAATTGTTCTCCTTAGGAACACCTTATCTAGTTTCTAGAATACTCTTTAGTTTAATATATATGAGTGCATTGTAGTAGGAAAAGGGCATTGAATGATATTATCCCCTTTTTAAAGCTTTGAAAGCTTCTTCTTCTTCTTCCCTGGATTGGGAAAACCCAAATCCTTCTTGCAGGTCGTATCTTCGGACGATCCACTACATCAGTTGGTATCAGAGCCTGGAGCTTGTAAAGATCGATGGACTGCGGAAGAAGGTCGGCTGTCGACGACGATCGAAGCCACAAAACAAGATTGGCGGTCGACGACGATCGACGCCAAGGAAGGTGGGCTGTCGACGATGCTCGAAGCCGGATCGCCTTCTATCAAGCTCAATCGAAGGAATCGCTCGATCAGGTAGACAGAAACCTTGATCGGATTCGCGAAAACCTTCGGGCAATAAGGAAGATGAGAATGTCGTCGGCAACCATACCGAGGTATTCTTCTTCTTCGATCTCCTCGTCCGTTTCACGCAGACGCCATCCGTCCCGCCATACTTCCCCGGTCGTTGATGATTACGCTCCGCTCGAACTCCCGCTCAGATGGCGTGATCCACCGCCGGAATACCCACCGCTCGAGCTTCCATTGCGATGGCGAAATCCTCCGCCTACACATATTACGTCGCCTCGCAAACGGAACTTCGATCTTGATCCAATCCAGATCGATTCCGATCAAATAGAAACATCTATAGAAGTGGGATACGCCCCAAACCCGCATGACGACAAACCCGTCTCCGACCTCCCATCGCTTGCGCTCGCCGGGCCGACTGCCGGCCAACTCCACTCTGCGATCCTGGCTTGCCACCAAGCCCAACTCCGACGACCTGCCGCCGATCCATCGATACCGGCAGCAAACGACCAGGCCCCCGCCGACTAGGTTCCCGCAACCCTAGCCGTCGATTCGCCGACGCGACGCGTGCGTGGCTTCGCCCGACGCTTGCCCGAACATATTTCCGCAACCAAACACCGCACGCAACCCAGTTCGCCTGCATCAGAGCATTCGAACACAGCGAGACTTGATCTTCCTGCAACCAGAACCCCAGCCGGCGAACTTCCGAACTCTGTCTACATTCTGCAATCGGAGCCCCAGCCGGAGAAACCCCAGCGAGACTCTGGTAAAGAGCCGGAGAACTCTGTCGACATTCTCCAGGGAGACTCGACATGCCTTCGTCGATCACAGCCCTTAGACGCTTCCCATCCACACGCACAACACGTTCAAATTTCTGCTCCTTTGGACTTTGAAATGCGAGATCCGACACTCGCATCCGCAGCTACGACTCCATCGGATAGCAGCTCTACTGAAGAAGATTCCAATTCAGATGCCCAACGCTCCGACTTATTCGTTCCTGAGGCAGAAACTCCTTCGGACGTTCACGTCGATTCCGTCCAGGTTTGTATCTCGAGCCCATCCATCCCGTGTGGGGATGCTGCTTCTACCATGTCCATCCAGCCTCTGGTTCAGGAAGTCGTGGATAGTGATTGGGAGAACGCTCCAATGGCAACAGCAGTTCAGTTTGCTAAGAGACGTGATCGGCCAAATGGGGATATTGAGTTAAATGATAACTACATTGTTACTGCAGGCGTGGAAATCCCATGTTTAAATTTGATTTACAAAGCTGATCCAACGCAATGCTCTCAAACTGTTCGATGAAATGTCACCGAAGGATCTAATACTAAATTTGTTGAGCTTGGAATCCCTACGGCAAGCCTTGTTTTCTGCGCATCTTCTGTTAAACCAAGCATTCCTCGCGGAGATTCACTTGGTATCCAGAGAGTATACCTTGGTGTATTGCTTCAACAACAACAGCAGTTTGGAATGCCATTTCTTGGAAGCTCCAATGCATCCAAATTCCCTCAAGCTCTTGCTGGATTTCCTCCATCTCTCATGCAGAAAAGCTTGCAGTTATCTAATTCGTCCGCACTAAGTGCAGACCTTCATGCTTATGCCATATTAACAGTCCTCGGAAATGAATTAATGGTTCAAGAATGTGCTATTCCTCATGGCTTCGAGCCATTTGTTTATGTTTCCAATGGTTTAGTGAACATGAATGCTAGATGTGGTGACATCAAAAGTGCCAGCAAAGTATTTGATGAAATGAAAGCAAAGAAGCTTGGAGTTGTATTTCCATAGGTTGGAACTCATCCACCATCTCAGTTTTGCCTAGCAGGTTTTGTATTAGAAAAAGCATCAGAAGTTGGTTGTGAGAATGACTTGCACAGGAGACACCTGAGTTGTACTGATCTATTCAAAGAGCCTTCAAAATATGCTTGGTCTTATTTTTGTGACGATCATTTCATTGTGCCATACCAAAGGATTGTTCTGGTAACAAGCAAGCGTGTCATGCTACTTCAGTCTTTATCACTTGAAAAATTGGATAGAAAACCCTCAAAGATTGGTTGGGATGTGCCTTGGGAAGAGCTTCTAGCACTAGAATTAGCCAAGGCAAGGCCTAGTAAGTCATCACATTTGATCATCCATCTCAAGCTAATGGTTATTTACCTTTGTTTGAGATAGGAGTAGTAGATGTTAGTTCAATCATGAAATGGAAGTTCAGAAGGAGAAGAGTGATTCGCACATTTAGAACAAATTCTATTAAGCCAGGAAAAGTGTTTTTTTTTTTTTTTTTGGCCAAGAACATGCCTCACATTCCTTTTTTATAACGTATAGGATCAAAGAAAATCACGAAGGAAGCATCCTCAGTAGGAATAACTAATAACCCACAACAGGCACCCACAAAGAACTGATTTCAGATTATCCCGATACAGTACAAATTCAATGGAACTGCTGAAGCCTGCTACAATCCAAACGTACAACTCTAAAGTGAGCTTCTGAAACAGTTGCAAATGCTAGAAGCTGCAATATTTTGGCACCCGGAGGAATCAAGCTGAATGAATCCTAACCTAAGAATAGAAACAATGTCAGCAGCAAGACACTGCAAAGATAGAAGCCGCAGAATCATATCCGCCAAACAGCCTGCAGCTGAAGCCGCAGTAGAAATAAGAAATATTGAGGGTGTATGATTAGGAAGTAGGGCCCTCTGGAGTAGGATAGCACCTCAGTCTAACTGTAGAAATAAAAGGCGCATCAAGTACTTTGTAGACTTGTACAAGCTATAAGTGCAAATACTAGGAATGGTTTGTTTATGCTGTTTAAAACACCGTACAGTAGTTTTATGTCGGTAGTCAGTGATTGGAGTTTCTAGGCACAGGAAGCTTAGTTTAAATTTCAATGGTTTTGTGGTCCATTGTTGTCCTCGGTTATGTTGGTTCGGGAATTGATTTTTATTATTGGCGTGGTAGTATTACTTTGGCCACTGCAACCATATTTTAGCAAAAAAGCTAAGTGTGAATCTCTTTTTAGCTTTTCGTCTGAAGCTATAACTGATGATTTTATATTCACAGTGCTTGTTTGTGCTGGTACCATGACTTGTGATAGCTTTTATTGATGATCCAAAGATAACATATGAAATATTGAAGTGGATGGAATTTAGTTTGGTTTGTGACTTCAAAAGTTCGAAACTCTGAGTGGCAAAGACGCACTTATTTAGGTCTTAGGTTCTTGGTTCCTTTGTGCGCTTCTGGTGATTGGGTAGTGTAAGCTACCACCTGAGTGCCTTTTGCCTTCACTTTATTCATTTCCAAAAAAAAAAGGAATGCCTTATTAGGGCCTTTGGTCAACTCCCTTCTTTTGTAATTTTAGGCAATTTGGTGACGTCATTCCTTCATTTTTTTGTTTGTTTGTGTCTTCTGGAATGAAAGATAACGTGCAATTAATTTAAAATAGTTTTAATCCACGAAATTTACTTCATTATCTTCTTGTTTTTTTTATTCTTATCTCCTTTACATTTTGGTACTTTTTTTTTAATTGATGCTGCAATCTTCATAAACAAACCATTCTTGCCCGTATTATTATTCTTCTTTAGCTTCTTGGGGGTGATAATGTTTTTAGATGCAGTAAACTAATGCAACAAACATGCATTTTTTCATTCCCGCTGGTCATCTAATCCAATATTTTATATGACTTCTAATGTGATTAATAAGATCATATATTGTTCTTTTTTATCTTGCTGTTCATCTTATATTTTGATTGGTGCATTTCTAATTATTTGTTGTATAATAGGTATTTTAAAAGAGTTTTTTCACTGTTCGTCAGTTTACATATTTTATGCTTTTGGAATGATAGAGAGGTGACGGCTTGTTATGAATTTGTTGTACATGTCAAAATTTTGTAGCTGTGAAGCACTCTCTTGCTTAAATATTATTTGTGATATATTTTTCTAAATCGATCTTAGTTTACAAAGGTAAAGGCCTCTCCCATCTCTCTTCTCAAGCAATCTTGGTTCTTAGCTCTTGAATGATTTCTTTGGCCTTTATGACTAGGGTTATCGCCAAAAATAGATCTGAAGTTTTGAATATCATCTTTGTGAAGTGTCGTCTAGTTAGTTTCTTTAGTAAAAGGTGTTTAGAAGTATTTTTCTGATATTATTACTTTTTGTTGCAGCCTTTCCAAAATGTTTGCTATTCATGATTTTGTTTAACTTCCTTGTTTTATAAGACATGCAGTTAGAATTGCAATATTCCTGCTCCCTTATTTGTTCATTGGTATCCTGCTAGAGTATTTTGTATGTAACTGTGTATTGCTCCCTGTGCATCTTGCAACACATTGCTCATTATATAGAACCAGTTTTTTTGTCTGATTTTATGTTCTTTTGTTGCATGAACTTCTAATGTTAGGGGTTATTACTGATGATTTGCTTGTTTACTTTGCTTTCTGCTGTTAAGATTATAATTTTTTCTATTGATGAAAACTTATAACATGGTAGTGTTTTGTTTACTTTATTGCTATCACTCTCTATTTTTATTGTCAGGCATTCAGTTCGGCACTTACTATTAAAAGTACAATATACTGGAAACTGGACCAAAGGGTGGATACCATTAAGTCAGAGGGATAGGATGAAAAGGGGTTAGATTGATTGTGTCAGCTAGAAATTGTGCAAAAAGATTTTAAATAAACTAGAGTTAGGTAAACATGCATCATTGTATAAGCCCGAATCTTGATGATGATCATGATGAGATTAATGAATGTTCAACTAGATAGCAGTTATGGAATATCTTGCACTTTCTTTTTTGTTTTATTTCACAGGTTTTACATGCTTTTTTACCTGTTATATTGACTAATTGTAATATTTTCCGTTGTTGCTTTTGTATCTATTTCTTTTTTTAAAATTGTCAGTCAGTTTCTTTTAGCTTATTTTATATGATTATGCGCCTCCTTTAGCTTATTATATACGCTTGACTTATAATTTATTGTATTCATCATTTTATTAAATGAGTTATGATGGGTGTGCTATTCAGGTGTCTTACAACTCTTGGGAGCAAATGCTTTGAATGGTTTTGCTGAATGCTGCTTTGATGATGTTTGCAAAATCTTTGATGATGCTTCTGCTTATCTGATCTGCAGTTCGGTTTACTCTGCTTGTTGTTTGGATTCACTAGAAATAGTATTTTAAGAACCAGTGAACTTTGTTGTGTGGAATCTTTTCTATTTTCTTTTGCACTTGTTGTTCTTAGATATATATAATATAGTAGATGAAGTTTGGTATGTTTAGTAGGTAAGTTAACCGCTTGCTACTTCCAATGTTTGATGTTTCTGATTTCTCCAGCAAGGATAAACTTCATATGTCCAGGATTGTAATTCTAGTAGTTATATGCTCGAACTTTTTACTGTGCGACTTGCCCACCCAATTTGACTATGTTTCCCATATGGTAAGAGGATTTCTGATATGTTGTTTGTGATTAAATCTGAACTTGCGCTAGGAACACTGAAATTGTGTGTGTTTTATCATGCTTTCACCAACGAATTATGGATCTGGGTGCTTGTTAATTAATAATGCCGGTTTGGATCCGTTTGGCTATGTTGTTTTACATTGTCTTTTGTGCTGTAACTTGGATGAACGTTTGATAAAGTCATAAGTAATCGTCTAAAGCGTTGTAAGAATTGTGGTTATTGGGTAAAAAGCTGTGGTGTCATTGTTATGAGATGTTTGAATGACGCATATGATGTATATGATATGATATTCTATTTTTATTTTTTACATATTTAATTAAAAATATCAGATTAAGTAATTAGATAAAAAAAATAAAAATCGTGAGATAACTTACCTTAAGCTGCGAAAACTATCATAATAAGAAAGCTAAGTAAACCTTTATACAACTAAGGCTTCATTTGAGAGTTCTTTCTAATTGCTTCTTAAAGTAAGTTTCTAGAACAAAAATTAAAATTTATTGACAAAAAACTAATTTAAGAAGCAGTAAAAAAGCTGTTCCAAATGAAGCCTTAATCTTTCTTAAAGATATTTTTTCGAACGTCCTAATATGTCCTTTTGCAGTTCTAAGAAGCAGAAGCAAGCACTGGAAAGCTATGCTAATTTGTGCTTCTTGCTTGTTGAATTTGGTTAATTGGGGAGTTTTGTTTGCTTCTTATTTATTGCTTTTATTTTTTCCTGAAATATGATATACCAAATTAGCCTACATTATTCTTCCAATTTGTATTTAGAGGCGGTGATGAGCCATAGTAACTGTAGTTTTGAGCTGTCTTCCGCTTCATTTACTTCGCTTTTAGAATTTTTTTTTTTTTTTTGGACAACAAATTTCACATCTCCTTCTTAAGGCCGCCTCTAAGTTCAATCAATAGTATTTTATTACAGCATATCTTAATTAAAGGTGTTTATATATCATGCTTATTGATTATTAAGTGATTTTGTTTGTCTTTTTCATTTTTTATGCAACACTTGGTTAAGAAGAAGCTGCAATCAGAATGCTTTTTCAAAGGCAGGATAGGATTTCCTCCTATTCCTATTGGTATTTTTCTAGTGCAGCCAATTATCTATTCTATTTTTAACTATTTTTAGCTCATATATTTCTTTTTCTTTTATTGTGAAAATGTGCATGTTTGCATCTTTTTATTCACACTCACACACAAACCCATTGCCATAAAATGCAAATATGTCAAGATTTGTCTCTGTACTTAAAAAGCTGAGTTTTAAAATTATTTCCTCCTGCTTACCAGTGGATTGCAATCTTGAGGTTATAGATCTTCTATTAGGGGACTTGAGTTTTGCTGTTTTGGTTCCAACACATAATCAAGCTGAGTGTATTTTTGTCCTCTTTGAACATACCAAACATGTTGAGTACAACCACTTTTGGAGATAGATATTAGATAGCCTCTTTTGGCTATTCTCTGTTTTTTTGTTGCGTGTCCTCTTCCTTGCCCTTTTATTTTGGGAAATTTACCGGCGCAGTACCATGGCCTTTATATGCTGTTAGGGAGAGATTATTGAGCGGACTGTCCGGAGGCGAATCCTGATGCGCTAAGTCACCCGGATGCAGTTGGGCCCGGGTGATGCGGCGGTGCCATTTGATTCGCTCCGGACGAATTCAGATGCCGCAAGTAATAATTTTTTGTTAGGGAGGGGAGGGTAAACCGTTAGATTGTTGAAAGTGTATTTAAATATAATGACTTCAGGAAGTGGATAGAGACAGGGTAAGGTATAGTTCTCATCATTAATGTTCAATGTATGTACTACCAATATGTGGGAACCTGGTTCCTTGCACTTCCTAAATTATCCTGTTTTGGGAGAAATTATTCTGTGCGGATGCCGAACGCAACTCTACATATGGAGATCAATTATAATGAGCCATGTCTTCAATACTGAGCATGGTATCAAATCGCGGTACCGATGTTGCTCATTTTGATTGGTCTCCGGACATCGTTAGACATCGGCACAGAATAATTCTCCCTTTTTGGACCCATCCTCATACCAGATGCGAAATAAACAAGCCCTTTGGATCATTGATTGTTCAGATTCTGCGATGCCCAATATTTTAATTAAATTAACATAATAACTCTTATGAGAAGTGTAGTAAGAAGGAAGGATGTTTAATAACTAAATTAAAAATAGAAATTGACGAACTAAGATAACCTCACGTTGGGTATCAAGTTACCTTTAAATGACATGGTATGGATTATGCATTACTTGTGTGCGTGATTATTAAATGATCAATGATGATACTTTCTAAAGAAATCACAATAAAATACAGTATGGTTCGAACTCAGGAAACAACTTTCGTGATTATTAATTGGTCATTTGCGCTCTGTTAATCCAAAGAATGTTAGATCTGTGCTGTTATTACCTGCAATTATATATATATACATCTAGATTGAAGTCTGTTTATGCAAAATTAGAGGTGGAATCAACCTTAATTTTCAGACGAGACAAACTTAAAAATAACTGTTGGTGTTACCTTGAATTTTGCTTTGATATATATTTGTTTATATCCTTGATCGTACGACGATCAAGGGGGCAGCGAGTGGGGTTCGACTTGCCAGGGATATATTTGGACTTCAAATTAATTTGGTTCATCGTTATCTAACTACAACACTTCTATACAATGTGTTTAATTATGATGAGGCAAATGCTTGAAAATAATAGTATTTTTAAACTTTTAGGTGGGTCAATTGCCTAAAATTCTTTGTAATAAATATTAAAAATTAGATGGAGGGATAAATTTCTTAAATAATTATATAATATATATTTTTTTAAAACTTTTAAGGTGCGTCAATTGCCTCTCCTGAGCGTGAGCTTTTATTTTGTTCGGTTGACCGGATGCCCCTAGGCAAAATTGCATTGTGTTTTCGACAACTTTTTGTTGCTTTCTAAAGCAAGTTTTTAGTACAAAATATTTTTTTAGTTCAAAATATTTTTTACTAGAAAGCTATTTAAAAAAATAACAAAAAAAGCTATCACAAACGAATCCTTAAATCTATTCTTAGCATGCTTTTGTTATATAATGGATAATTGTTTTTTGATATGTGTGCATAAGTTACTTAATCAGGTATTATATTATCAAAACCAGTCAGTAATCACACATTTGAATGTTTCTTATTTTATCCAACTCATCTAAGTAAAAGAAGAAGAAAAAAAAAGAATACCCTGATCGTTAATAGTTAATACACTTGTGGGATGAAAACAAAACGCTACTGTTATTCTAGAGTGACGATCATTGATCGACATGATTGGTTCTCCCTCTCCCATCATCTGATGTGGTGAAAAAAATTGATCTGTGAATTAGGCGTCTCTGATAAACAATTACCGAACTAAAAAATAACGCTAGAAGATCTTACAATGGACGCATAGAGCAGATTGTTCCAGGTATCTGGAATTCCTGGCAGGCACCAATGGCTGCAATCGGCGAGCTGATCTGGGTTCTTCCTCTCATCTTCTGTAAGCAGCTTTCCCTGCCTTGTAGTGTATATGGAAGTGTGGCCGTCTCTTCTCGACTCTGACAGTCCAGTAATGTTCAGATACTTCACATTTGTTTTCATTTCCCCTATGGTTCTCTCGACTATGGAAACCATGGATCTTGGAAAGGTTTGTATGTATCGTTCATGAGTAATTATTGGCTTGGTTTCGTTGTAGCACCAATGTAGGTTTCCCCTGCAATATGGAAAGCTTTAAATACCATATTTCATAGCTCTATGATCACGGGCGGAATTGTGTACTGCTGAGAGAGGCAATTTCTCCCCCTGAAAAAATTAAAATTCTTAGTATGATAAGAATTATTTGTAAGTTGCCCCTCCTGAATTTTATTTTTTGCCTCCAGCCTATTTTTTTTTCACAGATTTGTCCCTCCAAAAATTGAAAAGCCTCTTGACCTCTTGTTAGTTTTATTTGATTATATTGAACTTTTCTTACACTAAGAAACAAGTATGTGAAAAAGTATTGTGTGCAAAATGAATTATTTTTGCACTTATTTATTTATTTTTTATAAGGTTTTCGTTTGTCTATGATTACATTATTCAAGGTAAATACTTTAATGTTGAAAATATTATTTAATTATTTTAAAATTCTATCCATTTGAATGTAATTTATATAAAAGTAAATATGAATAATTAGATGCTATTTATTTTAAATGAATAAGAATTATTTTATGAATTTGTAAATTTCCACTTTATTTATTTTATTATATATTTGTATGTGTGAGAAGGCCTGCAATGCTTTATGGTGCCGAATGTTGGCTATTAAAAGAAAAGCATAATGCTAAGTTAAGTGTGGTAGAGATGAGGATGTTCAGGTGGATGAGTGGCTTTACTCTTAGAGATATGATATGAAATGAGCATATACGTGAAAAGGTTGGAGTAACTCCAGTAGAAGATAAGATTAGAGAGAGTCGCCTTAGATGGTTTGGTCACATAAAACGGCGGCCTTCTGATGACCCGGTTAGGAGAGTAGAGGTATTAGATTTGATTTATGTTAAGAAAGGTAGGGGTAGACCTAAAAAGACTTTATTAGAAAATATTAGGAATGACCTTTCTTTATTAGATTTAAACAAGAATTTGACTTTTAGTAGGAAACAATGGAGAAAAAAGATTCATGTAGCCGGACCCCACGTAGTGGGATAAAGGCTTGATGTTGTTGTTGTATGTATGTGTGAGAAGGAAGAACTAAATATTACATGTCATGTATTTTAGTAGTTTTTTCTCTTTAATTTATGTAAAATTCTCATTATTTGATTTTGAGATAATTTAAATTTAACTTAAAATTAATTTGAAGTTAATTGATTTGAATTAATTTGACTTTAAATGGAAATTATTTTAAACTGGTTAATTTATGTCATCTAATTGAAAATATTATAACATAAACAATAATATAGAGTATGTTAAATATATTAAAAATATAAAAAAGATTAATTAAATCTTATTTTTAAATTGAATTTTTGTAAGTTATTTTTATACATGGTAGATACTTTTATTTTATGTTATAATTATATTAAACAAAATTTGGTATTTGTAAAAAAAAAACAAAAATTTTAATAATAAAAAAATAAAAAAATTTAAATCTAATTTTTATAATTAGAATGTAAGAATTAGAAATTCATATAATGCATAAAATAAATTATATATATATATATATATATATATATATATATATATATATATATATATATATATATATATATATATATATATATATATATATATATATATAATTGATTTCTTTTTACTTTTAATTAGTACAAATATATTTAAAATTTGATAGCACTTTGAAGAACTGAAAAATAATAAAAAGTGCTTATAAAAATTAATTTCCATTTTTTGCCTATGAGTAGTGTATTATATTTTAAGTGTATAGTTCTTAGAAGTTTTAAATGTTAGATTGACTAAACAGTAAATGCAATATATTTTGTGGAGAAAAAAGTGTATGTCAAAATATTATAATTTAAATTGTATCTATATGAGATTAATAGTTATTATATTTGTTTTGAGGTGGTAGTGTATGTGAAGAGTTTATATTGCACAAATTTTAAGAAATTTAATGATTTTTTCGGAATGCCCCACTCTTGATCTCTTTCATGAGATCTTCTCCTTCGCATGTTGTAGATCCAGCCGACGATGTTTCAGTGAGATCCCACTGAAATATCTTCTCATCGCACATCACACATCCCATCAACACCTTCCTAGTAAGCTCATGTTGCAATATATTCTCCTTCAGATGTGTAGATCCCATATTCAATGCTTACTCTAACAAGCTCCCATCGCGATATCTTCTCCTTCACATGTCTCAAATCCAAAAACCAACACTTGCCCTAATGACCTCCCATCATGATACTTGTCCATTTGCACAGCACAAATCCCTTCAACACAAGAAATTATTATGTGCGAGTTAGGGCGTAACTCGTGTTCAGACTCCAATGAGACTGCGCCACACGTTATTTGTACACAGTAGTGTGTACAACTTATACATAGTGTACAAGTTGTACACACTGATGTGTACAAGCGACGTGCCCCAATCTCATGACGCATCCGGAGTCCACACAATAATTTCTCCTTCAACATATGTGCCAATGAGCTCCCTCCACGAACTCTTCTCCTTTGTACAACATTAATCTGATCAATGTCTTCCACATCAAGCTCTCATCACCATATTTACTTCTTATCACAACCTCTTTCCCAATTTCAAATTTTAAAAAATATATTATTATTATTTTTTAATTATTTACAACTAAAACAAAAAAAAAATTATTATTTTTTAATTTATGCTATATTTAAAATATTTAGTAACTTTATTAAATTTGAAATTGTCATTTACCTCTTGTGCTCTGGAGAAATGCTACGAAAGAAGACCGTTGTCTTGTCCCGGTTTAAATGGCGATCAACCCATGTAGCCCAAGTCCGCATAGCTATCTCGTATGCGGCGTCCCGCTCCATATCCTCCACCAACTGCCCTCTCCACTCATAGTATTTCCAACTGCATCATATTTCATCCAGCCACCCAACTTTTTCAAAATTACTAAAATAAATGCTTAATTACATCATAACACATGAATTTCATTTATATTAAAACAAAATGAATATAAGTATCATACATAATTAAAATTTGAATATTATTTATAGAATTGTCTGATATTGAGAAGGGATGTTTACGCACCTTCTGGTTCTGCCGCTATGTGTCCACCAGTGGCCGGTGTTGAAGATGAGCACAGCGGCGCTTTGCCACATACGAGACTCTTCGGGCATCTTATCGAGCTTGAGAATTTTATCCCCGTTTTTGTCCTCATCCACTCTCACTAGGAATGGACTCCAGTAGAACTCCACTGAGCAGTCATAGTCCTTCAAATCAAACTTAAATTAAATTATTTCTAAAAAAAAAAGTCAAGACATTTGGAAAAAAATGTATTAGGATGATTTGAAAGTCATCAGATGTACTTTGAGATTAGTGCAATATAAATTATTTGTATGCAACACTAATTTTAAAGCAAATTCAATTACTTCTATCAAGACAATTTATTTCCATGCTTTTAAGGTATTTTATTAGAGAAAAATTATGTCAAAACTTATTAATACATGCAATGGATTAGGATATGCATTTGAAAATTATTAGATTTGCTTTGAGATTAGCGCAATACAAAACTCTTCATTTATGCCATTAATTTCAAGGCAAATCTAATAAATTTTACGACTTTCATGACATGATATTATGACATACACAAATTTTTTAAGGAGAATTTACATACATAACACTCAAAAGTATCTTATTTGTACATTTAACTTGTAAATTTTATTATCGATAAAATATAGCACGCCATTGATTTAGCTTGATGAAACCCTTAAAAATGTTGATGAAGTAACTCTGAGATCTCACTATTTATGTCCCTCATTTAATTAAAAAGAAAATCATAAATTTACTGTGTTCTACTCAACCAAACACCCAAATCACTCTCTCGCCATTTGCTCGTTCTCAAACACTTTCTTGCTTTGAACCTATCGAGAAATTATTATGTGCGTCAATGAATGACGTCCAGAGGCAAATGAGAACACTCAACTTCATTTTTTTTGTTTTATACCGCTGCTATGTAACGCTTTGTACTTGATGACGTTACGAGTTTTAATTCGTCTTTGAACTGTTCAGTGACTGCACATAATAATTTCTCCAACCTAACTCTCTCTTCCTTTTCCTCCCACCATCTCCCCTCCAACTCCTACCCCAATTCCCAAAACTCTCTATGAAAAAGAAACAAAAAAGTCATAAGAGCTTAATAAGACTAATAACATGCAAAGACAAAACTACGATGGGTTCTTGCGACTCCATCATCGGAGAGATTATTAGGTGCGGAGTGCGGACGGGGAGAACCGTCTGCAACAAGCATTGGGGGGTGCTCGGTACCGCTCGGTATCGAGCGGTACCGAGCACCCCCCAATGCTTGTGCGGACGGTGCGCACTCCGCACCTAATAATTTTTCCCATCATCGAGGGTTTCGTTGTATCCATTAAAAGAGTTTTATTTCATAAATTAAAAAAATTAATATTAAATATCTTAATAAAATAATTTTGAGTGCTACATATCTACATAAATAGGTAATAAATATCCTCTTTTTTTATCTATTTTCTTATATTGCACTTGAACAAGTTGACAAGAACTTGATTGATTCAACGTACGATGGCTCGAAACAGCTTGTAAGAGCCCCGCAGCTTGATCACGGCACGCCATGGATGAACAGAAGAGTAGAGAAGGCAAGCAAGCGACTCCCATTGATTCCTATTCAACGAGTCTCCCACAATAACCACTCGCTTCCCTCTCAACCGCATCAGCATTTCAGTTCCATTAAACCTTCAAGAGTTTTTGTAACTCCACAGTAAGTTTATATCTGACTATCTTCAATTTCTTTCTCAATCAACTGCGTTCAAAGAGCTTATTACCTTGGGATATCGCAGCCTTGGGCTTCCCATCTCCACCTCATATAGTCAGAATCCGGCCTCCCGTTCTTCTGGCAGCTCACCTGCTGGCTGAGGAAGGGACACTGCTTCTCTCTGTAAAGAGGATATTCTTTGGGATCGTAAACCCACTTGCCTTCCAATATGTTGCAGATCTTCTCTGGAAGGCTTGCCTGTGGAGGCAAGGCAGAAGAGTAAGCAATGGTGGGGAGAGGAGGAGGAGAATTAGGGGCGATAATGGCGGGTTGTGGTGCTTCGACGACTGAGTGATTGAAGTTAGGAATAATGGTGTTTAGATTGTAAAAGCTGAGGTTTTGAAGGGATTCAACGGTAGGGGAAGAGGGGCTGTGTCTGTTGTTAAGGTAGGAGAGAAGGAAGAGGCCAATGAATCCGGAGAGCAAGCAGAGAAGCCATTTCAGGTTCAATGGAGGCTTGGTAGAGGATTCCATGAGAAGGAAGGAGTTTTGTATGATGGAGCTTCGAAGTTTTTGGTGGAGGGGAAGAAGATGGTGAATATTGGACTCGAGATTGATGCTGTTTTTGAAGTATGGAGCTTCAATGGATTAGGGAAAAATGCAGAATATTTAAGTTGTGCTCTTGGTTTGATAGATTGCTTATGCTTTGCTGATGTAAGAGAGGTAGAGAGGGAAGGTTTTAAAATTGAAAAAGAAATGTGTGAGGATAGTATGATATAATTTGTGTTAACATGGGCTCTAAAATTATCGGATTTGTTTTGAGATTAGTGCTATGCAAATGATTCATACGCAACACTAATTTCAAAGCAAATTTAATAATTTTGAAGTCCATATCGATACAAATTATATGAGAATGCAATGCTTTTAGGCTTCGTTTGAGACGGTTTTCTTGCTACTTCTTAAATCAGCTTTCTAGTACATAAGTTGCACGTCAACATTACAACTACCTTTATTAAAAGCTACAACCATCCCAAACAAACTCAATACCATAACATCCTGACATAATTATTTTTCGATTCTAATAAAAAATCTCCTAAGGGTCTCTCTTCATCAACAAATGGTAGATTAATTAATGATTTCAAGTGCTTGTATTTTTTGTCAAATAGAGCACATGCAAGCTCACACTTCTATTGAAAGAGTGTAGATTTTTTTTTTCATATGATTAATTAATTTAATTTGAGTGCTTCTCTCCACAAAATATGTAAAAAAGATATTCTAAAAAAGACAAAATCAAGAAATGATTCTCTCTTTTTCTACACTGATGGTCTAATTAGCTTTGTTAAATAGCTAACCACCAAGAGGAAGACATATATTTGTTCCCACATGATTGATAGGAGAGGGTGGGGAGGCTTTTGGTGCATATATTTTTTGTTAAGTCACAAATAGGAGGAGTTCTCTGGCTTTAGGTAGAGAGTCAGTACAACAACTCCCTTTATAAACAAAATTTTATTGCTGTTTCACACTGTATTATATGTATATTATTAGGGTTTTAGTCAAACACACAGAGAAACAAGCCATAGTTTTTTTTTTTTTGGTTTGAGCTTTACATAAAAAAAATAATAAAAAGAATATGATTTTCACAGTAAATTTTGATGATTCTCAAGAAATGGTGATAAAGATGAGCCACATCAATCAAAATCATGGGCCCCTTGGATATAACTAGACCTCATCAATTTGCTTTAGGGTTTGTGGGATGGTTGACTTGAATGCAGGTATTAGTTGGCTTTAGGTTCAATTTTAATGTGATTGGACTCGAATATAATCAGCTTGAAAGCGAATACTGCCTATTTAATGAACCATTCGAAATTGTCAATCATCCGGATGGAAGAACAAGAGCATATTTATCTGACAAAATGCGTAAACTTTGCTGAGTTACTGTCAGCCTAATTTGAAATAGACATGATTACAAAATTTATACATGATAAAATATTATTATTATTTGTTGTAAATCCTAAACTCGACATGATATAACTCAAATCTAGCCAGAGTTTTTTCAAGACACTCAATATGTGACATTAATCTTATCGAAATATTATACGGGTGATAGGTTGACTTGAACTTGAAAATTTCATGATAAGATTAAGGCTTCGTTTGGGACATCTTTCATACAGCTTTCTAAAACGGCTTTCCAATATAAAATTTTCTAATTCCAAAAATTTTGTACTAAAAAGTTATTTTAGAAAGTAACAAAAAAGCTGTCCCTAATGAAGCATAAGTCAAATTTCGATGTCGGATTCACTATTGACACCTCCACATGCAAGCTATTTGGATTCCTATCGGCCTGTCTTAGTCTCTCTAACTCTAGATTATAAGCTTAATTAATTCTGTTTTCGTAGCTTGGACTTGTCGATCTCTTATTCCTTCACTTTCCTAACCCATTGACCTAATTTTTTCCCTCCTAATTTCTCTCAATGAAGCCATCTCTTTCATAGCTCCTTCCCAGCCAACCTGTCTGATCACATTTGTCTCATTAATTACAGGCTAGCTCTCGTCCAATTCAGCTCCTGTTGACCTATCTAATCTAATATAAATGATTAATCCCAAATTGATAGCTTATAATTGATATTTTTACTATTAAGATTTATACGTCATCAAAAAATTATTTTGATCGGGAACGAATCTCGATGCAAAATCAAGTTGGTAACTTCTGAAATTAAAATTGGGATCATCCAGACTTCAATTTCAGCAAATTTATAGTCAAACTGAACATCTCGGAAATACGAACCCAACGACACCAAATTCGACTCAATTCGAGCACAAATGAGTACAAATAAAGGATCCGAAGCACAGTTGGAAGGTTCGAACCACAATTTGGAGTACCAAACAGTTTCCAAACATTATGTGCTTATAATCGAATCGAGCGGCTCGACGAGACAAATCCAACGAGCCCAAGATCGCTGAATTCCGACATCATTAAGACATTCAAATGCCCATCAAACGGTCCATGATCAAGGGATTCAACATCGGTCGTCCATCCAACCACTCCCCATTTACCCTTGATCTATCACCTATTTACGAGCCATGCCACTCCATAAATCTATAAATAGATCCCTCATTCCTCTTGAAAAGGGGACCAGGGAAAGAAGAGAAGAATGAAGAATAGAAGGAAGAAGCTCATCCTCGACCACCGCCGGACTTCCGCCGGACCACCACTTTAGGCCCTCATCTCCGTCGGACCACCGCATGGCGTCGTTATTCCTTCGGACCACCACTTGAGGCCCTCACCTCAGCCGGACCACCGCCTGACATTGTTGCTCCGTTGGACCACCATTTAAGGCCCTGAGCTCCGTCGGACAATCACTTGAGGCCCTCAACTCCGTCGGATCACCGCCTGACTTCGTTGCTCCGCCAGATCACCACTTAAGGTCCTGAGCTCCGCCAGACCACCACTTGAGGCTCTCATCTCGGCCGGACCACCGCCAGACATCGTTGCTCCGTCATACCACCATCAGACCACTTGAGGCCCGGACTTCTACCTGACCACCATTTGAGATCCTATGCTCCACCAGGTCATCGCCTAATGCCCAAATTTCTATTGGACCACCACTTGAGGGCCGAACTTCTCCCATACCACCACGTGACGACTGGACTTCTGCCAGACCAAAACATGAAGCCAGAACTTCTGCTGGACCACCACCAAAGGCCCGAACTTCTGCCGAACCACGACATGATGCCTGAAGTTCTACCAAATTATCGCCCTACTATTACGGTCTTTCTGACACCGGTCTTCTGCCGACTACGGTCCTTCTGACCTCCGTCACTTACTATGGTCCTTCTGACCTCCATCATTAGACAATTGTCTTTCGGACCTCTTTCTCCTGCCGACTACGATCCTTCCGACCTCCATCACCAGGAAACGGTCTTTCTGACCCTGGTCTTTTGTCAGCTACGGTCCTTCCGACCTCCGTCACCTACTATGGTCCTTCCGACCTCCATCACCAGACAATGGTCTTTCTGACCCCGATCTCCTGCCAACTACGGTCTTTCGGTCTCGTGTTGACTATTATAACTCCTACCATATAACATACTGTATATGACGTACATTTGTATCATCAAGACATGGCCTTCCCTAAGAAGGGCCTCCTTTGTAATCGACTGCAAATAATAGTGGATTCATTCAAACTTGTCTAGGCCCCGTGGTTTTTCCCCCCTTTTTAGGGGTTTTCACATAAAAATTTTGGTATCTGTTATGAATGTTACACCATTTCTCTTATCTTCTTGTGTGCTGGATCTTCGTACAATGCTAAGACGTTAAACTATATATTTCTCTACTGTCGCGAATATATCGCGAATACTCCAGGACGTAGCAAAAATAAAAATAAAATTATATATATATATATATATATATATATATATATATATATATATATATATATATTGAAATTAAACCAAACTAAAAAACAATAATTAAAATCGAAAGAACCCAATTTTAATGAAAATAAAACCGGTTTGATATTATTTTTTGTTGATTTGATTCCGGTTCACTCAAAAACCCATCTTAGCCAAATTTTCATAATAATTTACATAAATTTTTTTATTTATAATACAAAGCTGGATATATTAAAAAATAAAATAAATGGATCATAGTAAATTTGTTCAGTTGTGCTTAGGAGATGATGCGTTTAAGGAGTATATCTCACAGCCAAGGGTGCAAACGAGTCGAGCAGAGCTTGAGTCACCTCTAATTTAAGCTTCAGCTTGATTAATTAGTCGAGTTTGGGCTCAAACTCAAACTTATTCTACGAGTTCAAGCCGATTCATTTATAATGAAAGACAGAAAATGTTATGATTCAATCAATTATTATAATAAAATTATAAAAAAGATTGAAAATTAGAAGATAAATAATAAAAAAATAAGTTGATATGATAAATTGACATATAGTTTTTAAATACTTTTCATAGCTCTATACTTGAACTTATGAATTCTAATATATTTTAAGTATATTCAATATTAACTCATCAAGTTCTGCTTACGAGCCATTTATTAAGCCGAGCTCATACTGACTCACGAGTCTACTTGACTCACTTAAACCCAAACTTAGCTAATATCCCCCATTTGACCCATACAATGTTCGTCTTAAAGTGAACCTATAGCCAATCCTATCATTTGAAAATATACTTCATTTTTAGTTCATTTGAAATCCGATTGCATTTGAAATTATTCGTGAATATTATATATGTGTTTAACTCATTTGAATTCGACCTTTATACGAGCATAAAATGAGCCAAATATGAACGGATTTAAGATAAATGAAAATAAAAAATTAAATAGATAATAGAAATATTTACTTATTTAGCAAATTATTTATATAACAACCATATAAAATCAAATTTCAACATGATTTATTTATTTACATGAATTTTAATATTATTAATATATTTACAATAATTCTGACTTCCAGAAACTTCCAAAAATCATCTTTAACATATAACGCCAAAAGCTTTAAAATGGTGGATATATCATGGTAAAAGTATCTTGATCGGGCACGAATCTCAAGGCAAAATGAAGTTGGAAACTTCAAAAATTAGTTCTGGGATCATCTAAACTCCGATTTCGGCAAACTTACAGTCCGACTGTTCGTCTCAGAAATACGAACCCAACGACACCAAATATGACTCAATCCGAGCCCAAATAAGTCCAAATCAAGGCCAAAAGCATTTTCGGAAGGTTCAAGCCACAATTTGAGTTACCAAACGGTTTCCAAACATAACGTGATTATAGTCAAATCGAGCGGCTCGACGAGACGAATCCAACGAGCCCAAGACGCAACAATGGTAAAGAAAGTAAATTACTTCTCAAACATTTTCTCATACTTTCTTTTTTAAGAAACTCACTAATTTTTTTAGTAATTTTATACTTCCAACTTATTGCTTACTCTAAAATTTCTTCACAAACATGTTGCCTGTGAGGCCTTTGCTGTAGCCATATATTATGCTTTTATTTAAAAAAAAAAAACTTTTTATTTTATTTTATTTTTTTGGTAAGCCATAAACAAATTTTAAAAACTAGAAGAGAATACGTGCCATAAGGGGCACTTCATGAAAACAGTTAGTACATGCAATCCCTCCATATATAAGCAATTCATTTAGAAAAATGTGCAGATGAATATCTTAGGCTGAAATCCATTGACCATTTCATATATTTAAGCTTATCTTTAAGTAAGCTATAATGGAGCTAACTTCAACTTTACATATCCCATGAGAGAAATGCATAATACAATTACGACATAGAATATTATAATATGCTCTGAATCTATGTTAAAATTAGTGCAATTCATGATATCATATAAGCACTAATTTCAACGTAATATCAGTAACATTGAAACTGAACATACTCTAATTTAGGTCAGGATATACTTACACAAAATTTTTAGTTAAACTAACAAGATAAAGAAGGTATAAGTCAGTCTACCTTGATTTGTTGGTTGTGAGCTTAGGCTATCAACCAAAAGGTCTCGAGTTTAAATCTTGTATATGTGATGTGTATAAGTAATGATTTCATGGTAAAGTTGGTGACATTCAAATTGATCCTATTGTAGTTTACATCAGGATATCTAGGGCTGTAAAAATTGGGTCACGGGTCAAGTTCGGGTCGAGTTTCGAACCCGACCCGACATTAGTTGATCTGACCCGAACCCGACCCGTTTGAAATTTTTGCAAACGTGTTAGGTATTCCAATCTGGACTCAACCCCCGCGGGTTACTTGGTTGACCCAACTCAATCGTCAGACATGGCAATGCTAGCAGCGGCACGACGGCTCCGGCACTGACACATGCGCGTGACAGCGGTGAGCCGGCGGCAACGTCAACGTCGTCACTCGTTAAAGAGCATACACGGCGCGGGCAGACGGACATACTTGGCACGATGACGATGACTGGCAGATGTGATGCGGGCAGGGGCGACACGGGCATGAGTGGTCAGCACGGGCAACCGAGGTCAGTGCGGTTCATTCCAGGTCATTTTCAAGTTTCCAGGTCAGCTCAAACCGGACCCTTTCTCAAATGGGTTTACCTTAAACCGAAATTTTTGGGTCGGGTTTGAGTCGAGTTTTTGGGTTATGTCAAATATTGGCACCCCTAAGGATATCATTGCACAGAATTTTCACTTAAACTAATAAGATAAAAATGTCATACGTCAATTCACCTTGCATATGTGATGTGTGTGCGAGTTTGCAACCCCACTCCCTCCAACTATTCATCTCATTGTGAATGGAGATTCAATAAATTATTTAGCAATTCTACAATATAAGGCTCTAAGAAGTTGCTTCAATCCTAATAATGCGTGCTTCAAATTATATTATATTTTATTTTCTATTCAGTCTAAGTCATCTCGACTCTTCGGTATGAAAGCCTTCTTTAAGAATTTCATTTAATAATGATAGGTTATCGTCTAATTGATAAATATTTTATTTTTTTTAGCATAATTAAAGGTCTTATAGTTTCAATTATTATGATGGAGCAAATTTTTTATTGAACATAATCCCCGATTTTATGTGTGAAGAATTTCTGTATTCTATCGAATACCGAAAGACGAGCTTTTATTTGGTTCGGTTGACCGGATGCAGAGAAACATTCGGTTGTAGGCAAAATCCCGCTTATAGGTATAGGCGGTATTTTGCCTACGACCGGATGTTCCTCTGCATCCGGTCGGAGGACGTACAGGAAGTCATTTTCGGTCTTCCTTTGTAAAATTAATTATTTATGATTAAAATAATCTCTTTCTTTCATATTTTCCATCTTCTATTATATTAATAATTATTTACTTATTATTTAAAATTAATAATTAATTATACTGGAATACTAAATAATTATGTTTATATTTTAATAAAATAAGTATAATTACTGTAAAATTAGTTAAAATAGTGAATTAATTTATTTAAATTAAAATTTTATTCCAAACAAAAACAATACAGGATACATCATTCAAAGAAACAACACGACAAGAGAGCGAGTAAAAATACAAGGAAAGAGGGCTTAGTTAAAGGCCGAGACTTCCAGCTTCCCTTAAGCCAAGCTTTGACCATCCAATTTAATGAAGAAACGCACCACCCAACCCAAGCCATCATCAAAGGTTGCTATGAGACAGCCGAAGGACAAGCAAGCCCCAGCCACATCATTGACCTGCCAAACGAAAAACAATCGGAGAGCTCCAACATATGCAATGGCATTAAGCAACAACATAGAAAGGCAACCACCCTCACCAAAGAACCAACCAGACCAGCCAAAACACAAACCTAGAAAAATGCAACCCAGAAAATAGCAACCAAAAGACAACCACCACAAAAGACATAGCCATTGCTGACCACATCTGCCCCTATCCCGCGCCTTACCACGAGAAGTAACAGAAACAACTGGTGTATCACGCAACAAAGCAAAAGGATTACCGGGATCGTCAGCACCACTAGACTCAGAAGATGAAACAGACTCGGAATCAGACGAACTGTCACGACCCGACCCGAGACGAGACGGATCCCGTTCGCACCGGGCCGCGACGGAGAAGCTAACCAGGATCTAGCTTTGGAATTTGGTTCGGAACTGAATCTTCCAAATAATTAATTCACACAGATTAACAAACACAGAGCTACTATATATCATCAAATGCAGCGGAACAAAACATCTATCTGATTTCATTTCCTCAAAACAATCATCTACAGAACAGTACATGGCTTTCGACAGAAAGAAAGACAGAACAGAAAAGCCATGACTGTACAAAAATCAAAAGGTACAAAACAATACCTAAACTGATCAGACTCTGAACTAATCCTGGACTTCCTTGCCTTTCCCAGAACCTGAAAACCACCAGAAAGCAAGGGTGAGCTCAACAGCTCAGTAAAGCAACAAACCTCCAATCAAAATCCTCAGAATTTCAAAACCAATACATCAGGCAAATCCGTACAGAAATCAGAACGAATTCGGACAGATATCAAATCAAACAGAATTGTACGGAAACAGAAGTCGTATCAAATCAGAAACAGAACAGATCAGACATATCAGATCAACAGAATCAGAATCGTACAAAATCAGAAGTTCAGATCATATCCGAACAGAACAAATCGTATCATAATCATATCAGAATCAAAGATCCGATATTATGTAATTCATAGCTAAATTCCCTGACACTAACTGAATCTCGTAGGATTCAGGCCCCTTATGCCTCCCTTTTGTGCTCACGGCACCAGAATAGATATGTGCTTATAGCACCAGAATACATATATAGTGCTTATAGCACCTAAATAGATTTTCCTCGGATCCGGAACAGAACAGATATCAGATTTCATATTGAGCTCATTTCAGATTTCCCAGACACTAACTGAATCTCATAGGATCCAGGCCCCTTATAACTCCCTTTATATAGCATATACAGATAGCATATCAAATCAGAAGATTTCCGGACAAAACAGAAATTACTCAAAAATCGGGCAGCACAACGGCAGTATACAGAATTTACACAATTTTCCTGAAAAATAACAATTTACCAAATTTGCACAGAATATAGATATCAACATTTCAGAACATTTATTCTACTGCACAGAAAATTTCCAAGTTCACAGAAAAATCCAGTCGACTAAAAACACAGTCGATTCAAAAATACCAGGACAAAAATCTTCAGAAAATAACCAAAATGTGCACACTCGGCACTTCAACAAAATACGGAAAGTTACGCGGAAAAAAACTAAACCAGTCGGAAATTACGAACGAAAATCACGAACAAAACTTTATTCCGGACAGATAATACCGCCAAAAGCGACGGTTCTGAAAATTGAGAAAGTCGGATTGTGCCTTACCTTGCGTACAGCAATTTCCTCAACTGTCACAACGGACGAAAACAGCTCGGCGTCGCCCGAAAATCCACTTTTCCACTTTTTCCTTCGTTTTTCTCTCTCCTCAGCTTTTTCTCTCTCTTCAAAATATCTCATTTCTATATATATCCATACTGATCGTCCTGGACGATCGAGCTTCGTACCGGACGATCCATGAAGAGAAGAATTTCGTCCAGACGAAAATCAAATATCGTCCCCGGCGAAGGGTTCTCTGACTTATTTTCGTCCAGACGATCCTGATTTCGTCCAGACGAACCATACAGCCAAACATGATTTTCTCTACGTAACCTGTACTGATCGTCCCGGACGATCCGACTTCGTCCGGACGAACCTGGAGCAAAAACTGATATTACACGAACCATGAAGCCAATCGATATGGTTTATCACATCCACACCGAAATTGTTCCCCACATGAGAAACCAAGGCTTGAGGTTCAATAAAGTTCACCGGCTAATAGATCGGATTTGACTCAACTAGGTTTAGATTTGATCAATTTCTGATCTAATCCAAACCGAACCCGTTAGGAATTTTGACCCCCTAGGACCATTTCGTGGTGCTCAGAGATTTTAGTAAGAACAGATGCAAAAAATTACTTTTATAAAAATAATATGTTGAAAGTAAAGTATTATTATTATTTTTTAAATTGCTTAATTTCCTTACAACTTTCACACAAACAAATTTCGTAGTAAGGCTTCACGTTTGGGACAACTTTTTTATTACTTTTTAAATTAGTATTTTAATACAAAATATTTAATTTTTATACAAAAAAAAAGTTGTTTTAACAAATAGTAAGAATGCCGTCTCAAATGAAGCCTAAAAATTCAAGGCTTCGTTTGGAACAATTGTATTACTACTTTCTAAAATAGCTTTTAAGTATAATTTTTTTAAATAGAAATTTTAATACGAAAAAAATAGCTCTAGATAATAGTAATAAAGCCGTCTCAAATGAAGCATAAGGTTTCACTTATGACAGCTTTCTTGTTGTTTTTTAAAGTAATTTTTTAATACAATTTTTTTTAAATTAAAAATTTTTATCCAAAAAATTTGCTTAAAAAATAAGTAAGAAAAATCGTCCAAAATGAAGCTTAAGATTTTGTTTGAAAAAAAAACTTTTATGGCTTTATAAAATAGCTTTAAAGTTGTTTCAAACGAAGACGGATTTCTTTTTGCTTCTTAAAGTAACTTTTCAGTACATAGCCAATTAATAAAAATAAAATAATATAAAAAAAAATCTAATAAACCCTAAATTTTAATTTTATATGAAATAACTTTATTACCTAGTGATTTAATTAAATTCCCTTGCTCATGCAATAGTACATAGCCAATTAATTTATTACTAAATAATTTTGTCGAATAATAAAAAAAAAAGAATCCACCTAAGCATTATTGGCAAATTTTATATAAAATTCGTGCTAACGAAATGCGGGGCCTAATTATAGAAGAGGACTATATATATATATATAATTATGGTAACCGGTTAGGTGGGCTAACTATAACCGGCAACAGGACCAGCCGGTCAATGGTGATGCAGAAGAGCTTGAAATTTTGGTTTGCTTCTTCAACATGTAGAAAATCAATTAGTCTCCTAAGAAAATATCATAGTCTATGAAAGTCTTTCTTGTGTTTGGATAGGGTGAAATAATTCAGTTCGGATATGGGCGTTGTTCGGAGGTGAATCAGAATAAGTTATGTCACCCATTTATTGTGTATCGCGATTATGTACCAAATGATGTGGTGTATTCTTATTCGGCTTTGAAAGGTTTGAGATTCGGGCAGAATAATTTATCTTTGATAGGAGCCCCAATTTATATGGAAAGCAGAGGATATTATAAGCATGTTTATGGGATTTCAACACTAATTATTAAGAACTTTCCAAGCTTCTAGAAGTTTTCTAATCATCAAATTCTAAAAACATTATAAAGAAAGTGATGTACTTTTAAACACTAAACAAAATATTATTAGTGAGAAATATTAAAAAAAAAATTAAGGATTACACAATTATTTTGGTCCATTTGATTTCTTTTTTATTTAGATATTTAGATATATATATATATATATATATATATATATATGTATGTATCTCTAAAAAAGTGGTTCAAATTGACTAGTGAGCCGGCTCAAGCATTGACTCTATAAATGCCTTATGATTTTAATTTGATGACCTAACAAGTTAAACTGGAATAAGCTTGTTCAAAAACTATAAATGTAACATATATTTTGAATATATTAAAATTCAAGAATTTAAGTACAAAACTATTAAATATATCTAAAAATTAATATATATATATATATATATATATATATATATATATATATATATATATATATATATATATATATATATATGAATGGCTAAATTGGATGATATATGAACTCCATAATATTTGATTTGTGATAAGATTTCAATCGAGTTTGTGCTGCGGGCCCTTAAAACATGTCATAAACTAAATAGCTCAAATATTTAAACTTTGTTTGGGACAACTTTTTTACTATTTTCTATACCTAAAAATAGCTTTACAAAACACTAAAAAAATTGTTCCAAAACCTAAGTAGCTAAATCAACACCTCTCTTACGGATTTAAGCCATCGGGAAGACGCATTTGATGTGAAGTTACCAATTTAACTATTAAAAGAGCCCACCTGAATTGTGGACTTAAGTCCTCTTCAACTCGAGTAATTATTACGTCCGATGATCGGACCGTCCGGACACCAATCTAAAAACGCCACGTCACCCGAATATACTGGGCCCTGGGTGTATCTGGGTGACGTGGCGCATCTGAATTGGTGTCCGGACGATCCGGACACCGGACGTAATAAAAATTCCTTCAACTCTCTCAAGTTTTGCGGTATAATACTTGCCAGAGAACAAAAATAAACACTAAAAAGTGAAAAAACAAATTAAAAGCTTTTGATATATACCATAAAATTCTTATATATTTATATAATAACACTTAAATATTTATATTTACTTATCTAAAACTAAACTTACTCATAAAAATATGTGTTACTTCAAATAAGTTAATATTAGTCATATTTTTTTTATATAATTTTAAAATATAAGTATAAGATAAGTAAATATATAAAAAATTGGATTTAGATATGTGAGTATATTAGAATTATGTGCTTTGTACATAAATCCCCATTAAAAATGTCGGTGGAGCTGCCACTCTAATGGATATGGCAATGACAATGCCTAATCCAACTGAGGCAAATAAACCTGACTGAGGAGATTCGACTTCCTTATCTTCACAGGTTGAGTGTTAACAGTGCTGTATAAATTTCTATTATCATACACAGTTCATCTTGATCTATTTGTTACGAAGTTTTACTATCAATCAAAAAATCTTGAATTTGAATCTTGTGCATGTAATATGCGTGTGAATTTGTCTTGATTGACCTAAATGTCTCCAAAAAAAAGTTTCTATGATGATCAAATTTGATCTACATCTAAAAAATAATGAAAAGAGAAAAAAATAAATGTGTGGGTGAGATGGGCAATTGAAATGTCATAGCTGAGACTGAAGTTATAGAAATGCAGAAATTATTCTCTGCGGAGATCAGACGTAAAACACTGATAGAAGACCAATCAGAATGCATCACGTTTGCAATACCAAGACGTAGTACTGAGCTGTACTGAACAGTATTGAGTTACGGTATCGAGCACAAGAGTGACATAGTGCATTCTGATTGATCTTCATACGGCATTCGACGTCCGCACAGAATAATTAATCATAGAAAGGAGGTGGAATTGAGATCTCCCACAAATTAGATGATGTAATAGCAAACTAAAGAAAATTAAAAATTGATTGCAGCCCACCTTCATCTAATGGATGAGAGCTTTGATTGTCAACCAAAAGGTCACAGATTCAAAGTCTTGAACATCCGCATGTCAATTTATGACTAAATTCACTAAAAAAAAAAAAAAAAAAAACTAGGACTTGAATGATGATTGGGAGGAAAAGAGCTGTCAAAAGCATCACGCCTAATAATCAATAAATGATAACGGCCCTGATAATAAAAAAAATCAAACCAGATGGCTCAAAGTTTAGTAGGCACAAATTAGGTAGATCTAAATTTCTTTTTTTAATTTCTATTAAAAAAAAATAGAGCTCTATATCAATAGTTGATGAAGGCTTCATCTGGGTCGATTTTCTTCCTGCTTCTTATAATAGCTTTATGGTACAAACAACTTTTGATAAAAAAAATTAAAATTTATGTACTAGAAAGTTATTTTAAGAAACAGTAAGAAAATCGTCCCAAACAAAACCTAAGTTTTGGCCAAACTCGACACAAGTTTGATTTGAGTCAGCTATGACTGACTCATTGGTCAGCTCATTATTTCAATATGAGCTCAAAGTCAAAACTCAAATCTTTTTTTTGTTTAACTGCTCTCTTATGTTTGCCTCAAGTTAACAGCTGTGATAATAGTTGACTGGGAACCTCCTACACAAGAAGCCAAATATTCAAAGCATAGTGCATCTAATCATAATCATCATTGTCAGCCTAAAGAAAAAAAAATTAAGTAAAATTCTTTCAAGGATTCAGTGAATTAGCATCGAATGCAGAGAATTAACAATCAATGGCAAGAAACAAATCAATGCAAGATTTGAAAGGATGAAATTAGAGCAATAAATTTCAACAAAAAGATCATTAGCTTTGAATGATATAATAAATCATTAGTTAACAAAAAGGTAAGAACTCACTAAACGCCAAGCACATTGAAATTGGCCCGTGTCTTGCTCTCTGTCTCTGCAAGTCTCCCATGCAGTCTGCCTTCCACACGTGAACCTCTCACCTTTTTGGATAGGTATTCGTCCCATTTGCCCAACTTGCAGCCACAAACATACCCCACAAATTGGGGAAATTATTCTGTGCGAAGTCTGAACGTAGAGGATCTTCTGGATTACTAGACGTACTACGTACGCTCTGCTTACACTCTACTTACACTTTGCGTATTTGTAGATATGCAGCAAATAAGCAATAAATCCTCACAACTAATTATTTGCTACTTATTTACTGCATATATACAAATACGTAATATATATGCAGTAAATACGTAGAGCGCATGCAGAGCTTACACATAGGATACGCAGTAATTCGAAAGATCCTCTACGTTCGGAATCCGAACAGCTCGACAAATTGACTACAAACACATTGAGAAGACATTTAAGACTATTTTTTCTTTATTATATCATGTTTCTTCTCTCCTGTTTGGATTACTCTCCACAAGTAAAATCTCCACCCTTCGAGCATCAAAATCTTCAGGGGCAGGGCACTATTTCCTAACCTGTTACAATGCAGGTCAAATCCCCTCTCAATTTTGCCAAGCTCATAATTCTCATAGCTTCTCTTCTTACATACCTTAGTGTTCAATCTGAGACTGCTCTTCTCAATACAAGTGGCGGCCAGTCAAAAGCCAGCAGCTCGAGCTGCGACTTCTTCCATGGAAGCTGGGTTTATGATGACTCCTATCCTCTCCATGACTCGGCAAACTGCCCTTTCATTGACCCAGAGTTCGACTGCCAGAAGTATGGCCGACCTGATAAGCTCTACCTCAAGTACAGGTGGAGGCCAACTACTTGTGAGCTTCCCAGGTTAGATTATCACATCCTTTTTGTTTTTCTCCTTGTGTCTTCTCAGTTTTTTATATGGAAGTATATGGTAATGAAGAAATGAAGTTTTGAATGATGGATGAAGGTTTGATGGGAAGGATTTCTTGACAAGGTGGAGAGGGAAGAAGATAATGTTTGTGGGAGATTCAATAAGTTCTAACCAGTGGCAGTCATTGCTTTGCTTGCTTCATGCTGCTGTGCCTGGCTCCAAGATTTCCACTAACAAGAGGGATCCCCTCTCTACTGTCACGTTTGAGGTACTTGCGTTATTTTATGGCATAAACCAGATTTCAAAATGCTTTAACTTTTTGTGAATGGATTCAAGGCCTAACTGCTAAAACATAAATTCATGAAGCCACAAATTTGAATTACATATTTTATGATTTATAGCTAATTATTCTATTAAAAAACTAGCTCGATCTGATATAAATTTGAGCTTGACTGGACTCATCAATTTAGATTCTAAGTTCACTTTAACAACAACATCATCATCATCATCAATCATTTGTCCCACTACCTGGGGTCCGCTACATGAATCCTTTTTTTCCATTGTGTCTTTGTTAAAAGTCAAATTCTCATTTAAATCTAATAAAGAAAGAGCATTTCTAATATTTTCTAACTAAATCTTTTTAGCTCTACCTCCACCTTTCTTAACATAAGCCAATTCTAATACCTCAACTTTTCTAACCGGGTCATCGGAAGGCCTCCATTTAATGTGATCAAACCATCTAAGGCGACTTTCTCTAATCTTATCTTCCACTAGAGCTACTCTAAGTTCACTTTGCATGCATAAAATATAGAAAAACATAAAAGAATATATATATGTATAAATGCATTAATTTATATAATCAGATTAGCAGCTTCAGTGAGAATGAATCTCTGGTAAATTTTTGTTAGTCAGGTAGGGTATTATTTATACATTGGAGCGCTTCTAACTCAAGCAAGCATGAATCACGTTAATTCTGATAATGGTTGGGATGTTCCAGAAAGTTGTTTACTTTATTTTCCTATTCCATAAAGTTTAAACCTTTCTCTTTTATATTCCTACTTTAGAACAAAAATCAGAGGAAATTGGAGTGAACAGTGTAGTGATGAGCATTTCCCCTTATTCCAAAGTTCAAGGCAACCCGTGACCAAACGTTAGGCACAAAAACCTGGCAAAGGCCCCATGCTTTTACCTTAAAAAAGCAGACTAACTTATGACCAGCTCATAGTAGCTCAATCATAGAATGTACAACTTCTTAAATTGGAATCATCTTCTCATCTAAAATTGGAAGCAAGCTTCAGATTGAACTTGATTAAATAATCAAGCTCAAGTTAAGGGAAACCTGACCTAGACTCATATTCATTTACAACCCTACCACTGATGAGCCAGATGCGCCAAAAAAAAAGAAAAATCTAACAGGAATTCCTTTCTTCCTGCTACTTTCTTATTATCTTTTCCTATTTCATAATCATTATCCTTAAAAAATTTTTTTTTTTTAATTCTGCTGCTTTCCTATTTCAAACAAAAATATGCCACGTTACCCAAGAAATGTACCGCACTCGGTACTGAGCTCGGTACCTGTGCTCGACACCGTTCGGTACCGAGTGCGTAACCGGATGGGAGAACCATCCGGTGGCTACACAGAATAATAGCTCAGTTCTATCAGATTATCACGGTAATTGCACTGTGTAATCACCCAATCTCAATCATAGAACCATTTGGATGATCGTAAAGAATCCTACTGCATCTACTATGGTTTAAAAGAAAAAAAAAGACAAAATCACTCCAATAACTCCTACGTAAGTTAATTATTGAGTAAATATCTATCAACTATGGAGACATTTAATAAAATAGGTCCACAATTCTGACAGAAATTTATCATGAAAAAAAAAATGATGCAATATTTATGAATAGAAATTTTTGTCTATACCCTTCAAGAGTTCCCAACTCATGGAGAATCCCCAAGCACATGGCCGTGTATTCCTAACATCATGTAATTATTGCAAAAGGCCACAGCATCCATACAACGCATAGGTGACCAGGACATTCAAGTAAGTGGGAATTCTACATAAAATAATTAAGCAAATTGTCTTAGGCTTCGTTTGGGACGATTTTCTTACTGCTTCTAAAAGTAGCTTTATAATACAAAAAATAAATTTTTTGTACTAAAAAGCTGCTTCAACAAGCAATAAAAAAGCCATCCCAAACGAAGCCTTAGCCCTAAAGCCCCTGCCTACTTACCCAGCAAAGTCCAATGCTAAATCAAACACAAATCTTCTGAAAACATCACATGCGGTGGGTGTGCATTTGATCTAGTTGATAGGTTTGAATTACTAATTAGCTAAGAAAACTGGTTTTAGCTCTATAATTCAAAAATCAAACCGATCAAACTATTTTCTGAATTTAATAAATCAAATTTTATTTTGGCTAGTTAAGGTTCATTCGGTTCAGTTTGGAATGAACTGAAATGTGATAAACTTTACTAATGAATCTAATTATCTTTAACCTAAACAGCATACATTAACAATAATACCAACTGTCATTTATTTATTTATTTCATAGGTTTTATATATTTAAGGAAATTAGTATAATGCAATTCTTAATTTAATTTATTTTATAAAATTAAAATCAAATTAATAACCAAAAAACAAATAAATTCAAAATTATAACTAATAACTGGACTAATATTTTAACAATCGAACTGAAACAATCAAATAAGATCAGTTTGATTTGCCTTTTTTATTTTAACCAAAATGATGCAAAAAACGGCGGCCTCTCGATGACCCTGTTAGGAGAGTAGATGTATTAGATTTGACTTATGTTAAGAAAGGTAGATGTAGATCTAAAAAGACTTGGTTATAAAATATTAGAAATGATCTTTCTTTATTAGATTTAAATGAGAATTTGACTTTTAACATGACACAATGGAGAAAAAAGATTCATGTAGCCAACCTCACGTAGTGAGACAAAGGCTTGATGTTGTTGTTGATGCCCGTCCCTACAACCACTACTTGTCTAGTGCTAATGAATACACAAACGGCATCTGTAGGAGTACAGTGTGTCAGTGATGTATTACCGAAAACCCTATCTAGTTGACGTCGTCACAGAATCTATTGGCCACATCCTCAAGCTCGACTCAGTATCAAGTGGCAGCATATGGCTCAGTGCAGACCTGCTCATCTTCAATACATGGCACTGGTGGATTCACAATGGAGCAGCTAGCCAAGGGTAATGATACAGCCAAACTTCTTTCTAGGCTTCCCTCCAGTGGTTCTAACAAATCAAAGAAGATGAATGAATTCGGTTTGTATTTTGCAGTTGGGACTACATCCAGGATGGGGACAAGATTTTGAGGGACATGAACAGACTTGAAGCGTTCTCCAAAGGGCTAACTACATGGGCAAAGTGGGTGGATTCCAGCGTTGATGTCAATACTAAAAGGGTCTTTTTCCAGGGGATCTCTCCAACACATTACCAGTAAGTAGTTTGTAACATTATTTTGAAGGCATTTTGGGGATGACTCAGGGTGGGCCCAAAGAACAAGGCATAATTACCTAAAATGGAAACTGTGAAACATAAAGCCCACAAGACCCCCCTAGAAATATAAGGTAGCACGAGATTCTGAGTCTCGCTTGTCTACCATTTCACCATCAAGGCATATTGACAGCGAATCGTATTCCATAAATTTGATATCTATCTAGTGTGATATATGGAATATCAGACAAAGGTGGAGTTGCTTGATCTTTGATTTTGAAATGAGACGGGTAAAACTATGATCAAATAAGCTACTCCAAACACAAATAACTTCTAAGGTGAAATAAGAGAACCCAACTTCAGAGTCAGTTTTATTAGCAAAATAAAAATTCTTTGCCCGCCAAACATCAAATGAGCAAATTCACAAATGCCTCTCATGTTCTTCAATCCTCTTTACCGCTCCTCCCCCAGTCATTGATGCTGTACAATTAACGTTTCTGGAACTTTATTCAAGTTCTTCAATTTTTCTTAACATACAGAAAATGAAATATTCGTGGGATTTCTGTCCCACGGATCTAATCTTATGCCCCATTCATAGAGAGTTTTTAGTTATGTACAGTTCATGAGTTTTTTTCTTGTGTGTTAGGCTTGCATGTTTGCTCTATTATTCTGTATTATTAGCTTGTTGTATTTGCCTCGGTGCAGAATAAGATGGAGCAGACTACAGACCAAATGCATAAGAAATTTTTGAGCTATTCTAATCTAAAAATCTCTCCATCTGATGACTCTCATTACTTTGACTTAAACCTCCCTATAAAACATTAGTTTGGAGTAACATTTTGAACAGAGAAAACAAACCTCTTTACTTGCTTGCTAAAATTCTTTGTGAAATCAGAGGCTTGGATTGGGGAGAACCAGGAGTTAAAGATTGTGGAAGGCAAACACAACCAGTACTCGGATCAACATACCTTGGGAGTTCGTTACCTGAGCAAGGAGTGGTGAAGAATGTGCTGAACACCATAGGCAAGCCAGTCTATCTGCTTGATATCACTTTGCTATCACAGCTGAGGAAAGATGCTCACCCATCTGCATACAGTGGAGGCCACCCGGGAATGGACTGCAGCCACTGGTGCATTGCAGGGCTTCCAGATACATGGAACACGATCCTCTATGCAGCTCTAATTTCGTGATCTAATATGAGAATGATAAAGTATTAAAATATGGCCGGAAAAAAAAAATCCATGGGAACATTTCAGAACCATAGCCATTGCTCTTGCTCTTATTGCTTATTTGCTTGATATTTTAAATCATGTATTTTTTCTTTAGTGGTCAGAATTTCTGTCCTAGAAGATTCCTGGGATTGAGAAATCCATGACTTCTATTGCCATTGTATTCAGAATAATGATGTCAAAAGCAGGTTGAGCAAATTGTGTATTTATTCAAGAAAGTCTCAAATATAAACTTTGTTGTTTAAAAACTTTTCTGGTTTAGGGGCTATTTGGTTGGTTGTATAGTGAATGCAGTGTAAAGTAAATGCATAGTAAAAATAATATAGTGCAAAGTAAATATTTTGAGTTGTTTGGTTGGATGTAAAGTAAATATAGGGGAACTTATTTTGTTTTTGTTTTTTTGGGCGTATGCAGAGTAAAGTAAAATAAATGTATTGTGAACCCCATACTCTACAACCATCGCTTCATTACGGGAATTCACAAAAGAAGTATGCGGAAAATGCCAGAATTTACGAGATTTGGCCGAAGTTGAGAGCGAATTGACTGTCAAGCAAGCTTTTCGTGCCTTCCGATCCGAGAGAAAGGGAACGTCATCGAAGCAAAGCAAGGGAACTCAAATAAGACAACGACCGTGCCTTCCGATCCGAGAGGAAGGGAATTTCGTCCAAGTGAGGGTTCCGAATGTCGTGCCTTTCGATCTGAGAGGAAGGGAACGTCATCGAATCAGAGGAAATGCGATCTGAACAGCAACGAAGTCGAAGTGAGCTCCTCCGTGCCTTCCTGCGAGCTTTTCTCTCACCTGAGCAGGGTGATTTCCTTTTTCAATCAAAACGAGTGATTTTACTTTACGCGGAATTTGAACTTCCACAGGGGATTAAATATACATTGGGGTTTTACTTTACTTTGCATTTTGTCCAACCAAACATCAAAAAGTAAAAAATCAATGCATTTCTTTTACACTATATTCCTTATCCTCCAACCAACCAGCCCTTTAATGTATTCAAGTATAAAATACCTCTTTGGAAGAGTAGTTGAATATTGTATGATACATGCAGCAGGATACATGTAAGCCAGATGTGAATTTCATGTTTCTAACTAGTTAGTCACGTATAAATTGTATAATTCTTACAGAACTTAACCATACAAGTCTATGAATTTAACATCTCCCTAAAGAGTTTTGTTAATAACCACTAATTAATGCTTCCTCAATTTACACACCAAAGACATATTTTAACAGGGATTAGAACTAATCAAACTTGTCAAATCAACATGAAAAGCATGTTCAGTATGGTCAAGCAGTTTCCCTATGAACAAGTTAAGCTGCTTCAGAATAGTCTGTACAACTCCTTTATGAATCAAATCCCTTGGATTTCATAATGGCTCATACCACCAGAAACTAGGACAGGTTAAACATTAATACCGACATGTAAGCCATTGTTTTTCCTATGGATCGTATATTTCTTCAACCATCAGATTTTTTTTTTTATTTATAAAGTAAAATTAATTAATAACTCCTTGAATGTTTCCTCTATTATGAACTGAAGGCCACTGATTCAAATCCTGTAAATAAATCACAACAATGAGAAGCTGGCTGCATAAATGAAGCCCACCATATCCTACATGGGCAGCAGCCTCATGCAAGGGGTACACCAAATTCATTAGGTGTTGTCTGACGTCATTAGAAGATGTTGCCGTGTAATTCTCCTTGCTCTTAATTCATAAGATGTTCAATCCCTCGTATTAATGCACATGAATAGCCAAAAGATAAATACACGCCAAGCTGGTTTTACATTACAACAATATACAAACAATGACGACATGACATGAAAATTTATTTATTTTGGGTATTTAGGCTAATTAAGGCAGACCCACACACACATCGCATATACAAGACTCGAACCTAAGATCTCTTAATTGGTAGCCTAAGCTCCCAATCAACAGATCAAGGTGAGCTGTATCATGACAGGAAAATTTGGGGTGACAAAAATAACAAAAACCAACGCATAAGATTTTGGATGCCCGTGGGATTAGCTCGCTAAAGAATACACAAAATGGAGACAAGTAGGACTTTTATCTCCTTTGTCAACATCAAGGATGAGCGCACGGTAAAGTACCAGTTTCAAAAGAAGAATTCAACCATTATGTAAGGAATGTATAGGTAGAAAGAGAAGATACTTTTTCCTAAATTGACCTCTAAGAACAACAACACAAGACGAAGAGAAAAAGATGAAAATCAAGGCATTAATAACCAACATACACAGCAGCATTGACTATGTAGCAGTCATCATTCTTATCCCCCATTGCTTCCAGGCAAACACCACTCGAGCATATCATTCCCCCGTCAACAACTTCAACGTTAAGAATTTGACCACTGTAGTGAAATAGTGAGTGATACATTAAATTAGTCACAAAAACTTGTGGCATGATAAAGGACTAACATTCTGGAAATTATTAACAATTTTGGGAATGGAAGTTATGCATGACCAATGGGATCAAGTAATATTGCAGGCTCTTAGAAGTTAAACTAAAAACAAAAAAGATTTGATGAAAGATGCATCAAGTTCAAAGCTTTTCAATACAATTTAGCATGATGAAATGAATGTAAGTCATACAAAATATAAATAATGCAAAATAAATATGAATTCTTAAATCAACGATCACTTATTACATAAGAAAATTTATAAGTGAAAACTCAAAATTTGTAAAATTCAAAATTAAGCGATACTAAAATCATCAATTAATCCAGAGAAAATTCAAATCATGAAAAAAATTAACAAGCAAATGTAAATTCACATCTTCACTAAAAACCCAATTGAACATAATTTGACTAAAATCGGGACTCCTGCAACGCTAATAAAAATGCTGGAGAAATACCTAGATTAAGGAAAGAAATCAATTTAGTTCATATAATTCAAACATGGAGTTATTTTCCTTGAAATTTGTCATCCCACATCAAAACAGGCACCCACAAGATTAAATCTAAAAAGAAAAAAATTTCTAAATAAAATTACAAGCCTTGGGTATCTATTTATATATTCCCTGTCTCTAATTAATAACCAAATTTTAAGAAAATTCATAATTCCGTAATAATTCAAACTTTTCTTTTTTGTTCCATGTCAAAAAAAAAAAAAAAAAAACCCTTTCTTAATGTTAAATAAGCCCTACCATACAAATCCTAAAGGCAACATGGATCGACTCTATATCTCTATATGGGATAAAGTTGGAAGTGTTTCCACATTAGAGAACTTCAATGCTTACAACTTCAGAAAAGTCGCAGTAAAGAGTACAGAAAAAAATTTCTCATTAAAAATCCAAACTTTTCATAATAATAAAGATGTTAAAAGTGTGCATAATTTCGAGTCAGAAAGTTCTTTAATATCTGTGAGCAATTAATTGTAACAACCATATTATATAACATCATCCTTTCGTTTACATCACAGATATCAGATCTCAGTGTTTGCTTATATCAAGCAATACATTTGGTATACTTTTCAAATTTTGACAAAGAAGACAAACAGGATCAACTTTAAAACCCAAAAAAAAAGAGGCTTTGCACTACTACAGATGTTCCTAAATTTGAGTCATTCTCTCTGAAAAATAATGTTGAAGGCACTAGAAAAGGGATTAATGAGAAACTCACTATGGAAAGACAGATTTCACCCTTTCAATGTCAAGTGATTGCTGAACAGAGTGGGGAACTCCAAGCTTTATCTGAAGTTTCATTTGATCAGTGTTAACACCAGGAATCGACCCTGATCCAAAATGCAATTGCAATAAATTCATTTTTTTTTAATCTCGGGTATAAATTTACAACCAAAACCCATTATTTCTTCAAGAGTAGGGAGGAGAAATCAGCGGTTACCACTTCGGAAAGCTGGAATTGAATTGGAAGAGATAGCATCCCTGCATGCCCTCATTGCCGCAGCAGTAATGTCTTGCCTGATCATCAATAAAACGGTCAATTGAGCAAGAGAACCGAAGCTTACAATACCAAAAAGAAGTAGACAGAGGGTAAACCAAAGAGAAAATATGCAAAAAGACGAAAGCACCCGTGCTGATCGTATCCGACACCCATCTCAACGAAAAGAAGCTTCATCGAAGGGGTCTCAACCTGCGCTCCCTTTTCTTTGCTCGTCTTTTCCTTGGTCGATGCTGCGGAAGATGACAGTGAACTCCGGAAAGAACGTACTAGAGGACGGAGAATGCCTTTGCTCTTCCTGATAGCAATTTTGATTGGGGAGGAAGGCAAGTGGAGAGCGCGGTTCCTAGGGCTCCAAGACCTAACACTTCGAGAAGAAGAACACTCCTGCGAGTAGAACGGTCTGGTGCGACTGGTAGCCGTCCTAATAACCTCTACGGTTCCGTCCATTCCCAGCCCTTGGTGCTCGCGTTAAGGCCGACTGTACATCGGCGCCTAGGTTTCGCAGGGTGATTTGTACTCCACATAATTTGCAGATAAAATATTATAATTTCAAAATTTATACATGAGATTAATAATATATTTCAGTTCAAAAATTATGATAATGAAATAAATATTTTAAGGAAAATATAATTTAATATTCCTCAAAATATATACTATTAGCCAAATTTATCCATTATTTATTTTCTTTAATATATATGTATATATATATATAGGTAACGGGGATATCTACCCGTTGTCACCCCCATAGAAGAGGCGCTTTGCGGAGTAACTAATTCCTCGGCGAGCCTAACGACAATCAGCCTTGTAGGTGTCAGACCACACACTTATTTTCTCCCCAATTTAGGAGTCGCGCCGCTTTAGATCTGAATCAAACGTGGGTTTGGGTTCCCAACCATGCTCGCCCACCAACCGAGCTAAACTTGATGGTTTGATAATAATAATAATATATCATTAATGAAGAGACGATAAACTTTTTGTACAACAACAATACTAGAGCGTCTCTCTTCTTAGTACCTCCCACCTCAAGTGATCTCAGAGCTTATATGATTGATTAAGATAAAGCTTTAATGGCATGATTTTGCATTCCATTCATTTTTTAAAGGGTAATGATATTAGAATTTTAATTATTTAGGGTTTAATGTATTTATCCTTGGCACTTGTTGCTTATAATATTGATACGTCATCTCAAAATTATCTTGATCGGGCACGAATCTCGAGGTAAAAGCTAGTTGGAAACTTCAAAAATTAATTTCGGGAGCATATGAACTCCGATTTCAGTGAGCTTATAGTCAAACTGAGCGTCTCGGAAATACGAACCCAACGACACCAAGATCAACCCAATCCGAGCTCAAATGAGTCCGAATCAAGGGCTCAAAGCGTTGTTGGAAGGTTCAAACCACAATTTGAGTTACCAAACGGTCTCCGATTTTGACGAGCTTATACTCGAATCGAACGGCTCGATGAGACGAATCCAACGAACCCAAGATCATCAAATTCCGACATCATTAAGGCCTTCAAATGTCCAATGAACGGTACATGATCAAAGGATTCGATATCGGCCGTCCATTCAAACCACTCCCTGTTCGCCCTTGATCTCACGCCTATTTACGGGCTATGCCACTCCAGAAAAACTATAAATAGAGCCCTCATTCTACACCATGGGGGATCAAGTGAAGAGAGAGAAGAAGAAGAGGAGAAAGGGGAAAAGGAGATTCCTCACCTCCTCGACCACCGCCGGAGCTCTTCCTCCCGCCTGAAGACGCCGGAACTCTGCCGGATTTTCACGAAACGCTGGGAATTTGCACAACTTCCACGTGATGCTGAAATTCTTCCCAATTTACAACGGAGTTCCCTTCTGACGCTGAAACTCCGCCCAAGGGAAGCCGGAGTTCTCCTTTGTCAACAACAGACGTCGGACTTCTGCCCGACGTCGAACATTCACTCTTCGCTAAGTTTCTACCTGACGCCGGACTTCTACCGGTTATCGGACTTCACTAGACGTCTACGCGAAGATGAATTTCTTTCCATTGCTGGGCTTCTACCTGACGCTGTCATACTGATCTTCGTTGTCAGACTACAGTCCTTCCGACCTCTGTCGCCAGCCGACTACGGTCCTCCTAACTTACGTCACCCGCCGACTACAGTCTTTCCGACATCCATCGCCCGTTGAATACGGTCCTCCTGACTTATATCGCCCGTCGACTACAGTATTTTCGACTTCCCTCGCCCGCCGACTACGGTCCTCCTGACTTACGTCGCTTGCCGACTACAGTCCTCCGTCGCCAGCTGACTACGGTCCTCCTGACCTACGTCGCTCGCCGACTGCAATCCTTCTAACAAAGCAAACATGTCAATAGTGATTCTTTGTATTTACATCATGTAATGTACTCCATAAGATGTACATCAAGCTAAGGCCTTCTCCTAGGGAAGGGTCTCATTTGTAATCGACTGCAATACTAGTGGATTCATTCAAACTGGGCTAGGCCCCGTGGTTTTTCCCCCTTTTAAAGGGGTTTTCCACGTAAAAATCTTGATGTCTCATAAATGCTAGACCCTCTCTCTTATCTGATTGCGTACCAGATTTTCGTACAACGCTAAGACGATAAACTTTATATTTCTCTACCGCCGCAAATACTCCTGGACACAACAAATATAAATGAGACTAAATGAGAATGCTAGTCTAAAATAAATGAATAAGATATGATGAACCTACTACAATACTTATTTCAAAGTTAGTTAGAACTTAGAACATTGTTCATATAATAAAACTTTAATTGTAAAACGTGTATGACATTATTTTAACTAGTACAATCATGTTCAAACATTGATCAAATTAAGCTTCATATGGGACAGATTTCTTATTGTTTTCTAAAGCAGCTCGTAAATACAAAATTTTCTTTTTCAAAAAAAGTTTGTACTTAAAAGTTGTTTTAGAAAATAATAAAATAACTGTTCCAAATGATGCCTAAATTCAAACTTTATTTAAACCTTGTTTGTAATAAGTTTGATCCATGGTCGAATAGTTTCAAAGCAAGGTTCGAACTTGATTCGAACCATATCCTTTCATTTTGTGCTATCAATCTTGTATGAAATTAATTCATTTAAGTTGGTTTGTCAAATATGTATGTGTTCATTCTAATCATATATATATAGAGGCATGATATTGTTCGAGTTATGTATAGAGATGGGATTGCGTTTGATAAAGTTATTAAACATGTTAATGCTTTTGATCTTTTTGTAAAGGCTAATGAAACTCTAAATTTAATGAAGAAGAGTGCTTGAATTTAATATTTTACAATTTTTAAGATTTGATATTAATAGATTTGAATACTTTATAATGATATAAATAAGCATCCTAAGTGTTATGCTAAATATGAAGAAATTGGCTTCACCAATATCAAGTGTTGAAACACTCACCTGAGGCATGAGAGAAGTAATTTAATTATGTTCTACTATTGATTATATTTTGATGTATTAAAATTGCTATTGTAATTGTACACTCTTGTAATAAAGTTTTTGTATGTTATTTAATAGCTATTATGATTGAAATATGTTTTATCAAAATTTAATATGTTATGTGATATATCATTAACAATTCGATCCAAATTCGATCCAATCGTTGCGGCCAAATTTGACATCCATAAGGCTTTTGATACAGTTTCAAGGGAATTTTTGCTTAACCGTATGCTTGCCAAAGGATTTCATGAGTTAAAATTACCAAAGCCTATTTTGAAGCTTTAGAACATTAATTGAATTACTAAACGATATCCAAATGTGACCTGTTCATAGTCAAATCGAGCGACTCGACGTGACGAATTCAACGAGCCTAAGATCTCCAATTCTAACATCACTAAGATAGTCAAATGCTTGATAAACAACTCATGATTGAGAGAGTTGATATCAGTTGTCCATTGAAACACTCTCAACGTATCCTTGATCTTCTCTCTATTTACTAGTCATATCACTTCTAAAAAATTATAAATTGACCCCTTGTTCTTCACTGAAAGAGAAAGAAGAAAAAAGAAGAAAAAGAGGGTACGAATCAGAGTTCTCTTATATATTTTCTAGCACCATTGCTGCCATAGACCGCTAGTCACTGCCACAAGCAATCACCATCATCATCAGCGATCGACATTAAAAATCATCAACATTTTTAGAATATTGTCAAGATTGTATCCAATTGTTTTTTATCATTGTATTTTCCTCTTCTTCAATGGTAAAAAAAGGATTATTTTTATATCACTTGTTACATAGTGAATTCTGATTTTTCCCTTTTCGATTTTTCCACTAAAAATATTCTCTAGTGTTATCCTTTTTATTTATTCGTACTGAATTTTTGTGCATTGCTAAGATGTGAAATTCAACCTCTATCGACTAAAATTTTCTAACACTCAACATTATGCTATATTTATTGTTATCACACTTTGATGTATTATAATATACTATTATAGCTTGTTAGGAGACTGTTTTAACTATTTTCAAGTAGGATTTGAATATATTACTCAAGTTCGAAGATGCCTCAAATAGAGCTCAAACATTATTTGAATCAAAATGGAACCTTCTTAGAACATAATTCGATTAGAAACTTCATGCTTTCATCTCTTAAATTTTCACAAAAATAATATAAATACAGTTACTCAAAAGTCACCCTTTTAAATTAAATATAATTCATAAAAATTATTACAAATATGACAAGATATTAATTAGAGTCTAAATTAATTAATCCCGCACACCATCAAATGAATGAGGGTTTGTCTTAAATTATTTGGGTTATATATATAAGTATGAATATAGTCATTGCCATTTCTAACAACGACAGTGGTATAATATGAAGGAGATGAAATGAGATAATTGAGAGAGAGAGAGAGAGAGAGAGAGAGAGAGAGAGAGAGAGAGAGAGAGAGAGAGAGAGAGAAAATTACTAGAGAAATATTGGTTCAAACTTCAATAACAAAACAAAAATGAATATTATTATCTACTCATATTTTGGATAACTTTCTTACCGCTTTCTTACTGCTGAGACAAATTCAGGATTCTCCCTTGGATCCTGATATAAATTCGGCTTTGAAAGACACCAACCATAAGCTTGCTGAGAAGAACTCTAATTGGTCTAATTGGATTTTACAAAGAGCAAAAGCAAAATGGATGTCTAGTGGGGAGGGTGATCTTAAATTCCTCTACTCTCGGATTAATGCTAGACACAATTTCAATTTGAATAAAGGAATCTCCACCACATAAGGGATATTCACCAACCCGACTGACATCAACAATGCCATTATTCATCATTTCCAAAAGCTCTTTAATACAACTCTTCCTCCCAACACCAATGACTGGGCTGCTCCTATTCAGGTCAAGCTCCCCACCAACCTTGCTCCACAACTGATTACCCCCATTACTGTGGAGGAAATTAAGAACGTTGTCTTCTCCTCCCAAACTCTTCTGCACCGGGACCTGATGGTTACACATTTGAATTTTACAAATCCACTTTGAATAATATTGGCAAATAGCTTTGTGAGGTTGTCCTCTCCTTTTTCTCTACTGGTTCAATGCCTAAGCATGTGAAGGCCACTGCCATTGCCCTTATTCTTAAACGGCTTCATGGTCATGATATTTCTGACTACAGGCCAATATCACTCTGTAACACCTTCTACAAGATCATTGCCAAGATTCTTGCCAACATGATGAAAGAGGTTAAGCTGTCCATTATTCATCCTAGCCAATCTGGCTTTATCAAAGACATAATCATCTTGGATAATATTCTTTTAGTGGCTGACCTGCTTAAGGATTTTAATTTAAATGCTAAACACAAACTTTTTTGTGCAAAATTTGACATCCATAAGGCTTTTGATACAGTTTCAAGGGAATTTTTGCTTAACCGTATGCTTGCCAAAGGATTTCATGATGTCTTTGTTTCATGGATCAAATGTTATATTACTGATGTGCACTTCTCTATCTCTATTAACGAGGCGCTTGAAGCTTACTTCAATTCATCTTCCGACCTTAGGCAAGGATGTTCTCTTTCACCATACATCTTCTGCATTGTCATGGACAGTCTTTCTTCTTGCTTTGAGGATGTCACACTTAACAACTCTTTTCAGGGTATTAAGGCTGGTAATGTTTCTATTTCCCATCTCCTCTACGCTGATGACTTATTGGTGTTTTCCAGCAGGGCCTCTTTGGAGAATGCTCAAACTCTTAATAAGATTTTAGCTGGCTTTGCTGGCATTTCAGGATTGCAAGTTAATAGCAATAAGAGCATGATTCTTTTCTCTAATAATGTGTTGGATGAGCAGGCCATATCCAATACTCTGAATATTCCAATTTCTACTGCTCCTATTAAGTATCTTGACATTCTTATATTTTGTAGGATACTCAAAAAATGTGATTTCCAACCTCTTATGCAAATAATCATGTGATCTTTGGATAGTTGAAAGGCTAGAACCCTTTCTTTAGCTGATCGTTTACAATTTCTTAAATACACCATTTATAATATTCTAGTCTATTGGGTTAGAGGCACCTTAATCCTTAAGGCCTGCGTTAAGGTGATAAACAGTTTGTGCTCTAGGTTCTTATACTATGGGGATATTCACAAAAAAAAGGTTACATATTATTTCTTGGAAAGAACCTGTAAGACTAAAATTTATGGGGGGCTGGGCATCCCTTCCATCGATTCCCTCTATCATGCTTTTGGGTGCACGATTATCTGGAGGTTTTACAACTCTAAGAGCTATCTCTTTTTGTGGTGGAAAGCAAAATATGTTTCTTTCTGGAATTACATCATTTCTAAGGGCTCTGTTTATTGGAAATCTCTTTGTGATGTGGCCAAATGCTTACTGCATTCTCTGAATTTCAAAATTATTAATAGCAGTAGCCTTTCTTTCTTTTGGGACCCTTGGTGTTTTGGTCAGTCTGTGGCTGAACGGCTTAAGAATGAATAGTTGGATACTCTTATTAATCCTCCCAGCTTGCCTGTTAGCTATCTCCTCTCCAATGGGACTTGGATCTTACCTCCATCCATCCCTACCCATTTGGCTGCTCTGATCACTTCTATCCCTATCTCTGACTCAACAGAGGAATGCTGCTGGACCAAACCTGCTAAGCTTTCCTTAAATACCTTTCTTAAACAATACTATGCGGATTGTGAAGCTATTCCCTGATATAATTTTGTTTGGCATAAACATTATGCGCTTCATTTCTCAATTTACTCTTGGATTGCCTTCAAAAACAGCCTCAAAACATTTGATGTTTTGATTACTAGGGGAATTTCTGTTTCTCCGTACTGTGCTTTCTGCAAGATTAATCGGGAAAATCAAAATCACATTCTATTTGAATGTAATTACTCTTATAATATCCTTAAGAAGCTTTTGCATTGGATGAATAGTATACTCTACGTCCCAACATCTGGCAAGTTTTTAACAGCATTGATGACTAGGAACATGATAATAATAGAAAAAATCTATGCTATATTTTACTTAGTGCTATTATTTACTACATATGGAGAGCAAGAGATGACATATTATTTGGTAACACTTTTGACTATCATAACACTACTATTGGCAAGATTAAACAGGTTGTTTATCTCAAGACTATCAAGCAGAAATATTTCCAAACTCTACAGAATATGCTTATATGATCTTTGCACTTTTGATGAGGAAGGATTACTGGATATTGCCCGAACTCCTCTCTAATATTTTGGTGTTCCTGGATGGTCTTTTTTTTGGCAACCAGGGACTAGTTTTTTGAAGGATGATGATGAATGCGATCAACCACTACATCACCTTGGACGGTCTCTTTGACAACCAGGGGATCCCCACATCCGTTTGGATGATTTTGGCTGCCTGGGAGTTCTTCATGATGCTTGCATACTAAGACCTTAGAATTTTTGTTTAATTCTCCTTTTATTCACAGCTTTCTCTTGTTAAACAACTTATGCGGATAGGGTTTTGTCATTTGCTTCATATTTTTTGTGTTAGCGGGTGATTTTCTTTCTTTTTGTAACACTTTCATATTTCAATGAAATGGGCTAATGCCCCAAATTCTCCAAAAATAAATAAATAAATAAAAATTTTTAGTACAAAATTTTTGTAACTAACAATTTTTGTATAAAAAAATTTCTTTGAAAATAGTAAAAAAAACCATCCCAAACAAAGCCTAATACACCATCAAGTTATTATTTTCATATTCTTAACAATAAAATTATTGCCAAAAATATAATAATAATTCATTTCTTTTAGAACATATTGAATGTTTGTATTCTATATTGTTTTTATAAAAAAGGAAGTCATTATTTTTGTATTCATAGATGATACAACAATAAATAATATACATATTTTAAAGTAATCTTGTTAAACACTTTTTTGCATGCAATTAGCACTCTAATTATCTAAATAATGATTCAACATACTTGATTTTTTTTAAGTATGATGTTTAACAAGAACTCTTAGTTTCTGAATATTTTATTAGCATGAAAAGATTAGAGTAAATATGAATCTATTTGTTTTAATACAATGTTACTTTATTTTCATTTATTTTGTGTGCTAAAAAAAGAAATAATTGTATTATGAAATTTTGAAGATTAAAATTTATAGACTTCAAAAAAGTATATGCTACAATTCCAGTCAACCATACATTTGGCTACTTGTAATTAAATTTGTTGACTCGCTCCAATGGTCTTTGACTTGTTGCTATGTTACTAACTCGCCAATAAAATCATACTTATGCGTGTATTTGTCTAACTTAAGTTTTATTTGCGGCAGCTTTCTTACTGTTTTCTAAGACAGCTTTCTAGTACAAAAAGTTTAAATTCAATCAAATTTTGCACTAGAAAGATGTTTTAGAAAACAATAAGAAAGTTAACTCAATCAAAGGTTTATGCTTTTTGGCACGGCTTTTTTATTGCTTCTTAAAACTATTTTTTAATAAAAAATTTTTTTTTTACTAAAAAGTTGTTTTAAGAAACAGTAAGACAGTTATCTCAAATGAAATATTAGGCATTTTTTGGGACGACTTTCTTTCTGCTTCTCAAAAAGACTTTTTAGTATAAAAATTAAAATTTTTGTACTAAAAAGTTATTTTAAGAAGCAGCAAAAAAGTTGTCATATGCTTCATTTGGGACATATTCTTACTGCTTTATGAAGCAGCTTTCTATTACAAAATTTAAAATTTAAAAAAAAATTATGCTAAGAAACTACTTCATAAATTAGTAAAAAACAGTTACAAATGAATCCTTAGTCTTGCATTGAAACTCACTCATGTATTCACCATCTCACTAAAGAAGCCACCTTGTGCTGGCACACTTTTTGTTAAGCCACACGTTTAGTAACTTACTTGCATGCATGATCTTTAACAATCAATTGATGTAGCCTACTTTATCATGTACACTCGATTACTCCCCACATATTCTCCTAATCGTTGAGATTTTGAGTAGATTAGCACTCGATTAATATTGTTTTAGAAAGTATTAAGAAAGTTGTCACAAACAAACCCTAAATCTCTTTGGGTAGAGACCAAAAAAAACAATTGTATTTCATATATATGCTTTTAAAAATAATTCTTCAACAATTTTCTTAGGATATTACTATGCTATTGTAAATATTTTAAAGTATTTAAATCATACTGAAATGTGTCACAATGATATATATATATTTATTATAGAAGGACTTCTTAACACAATCAAATTCAGGCTTTAATTAGAACAGCTTTTTTACTGTTTTCTAAAACATTTTTTTTAAACAAAAATTTATAAATTAAAAATTTTTTGTATTAAAAATTTACTTTAAAAAGCAATATGCATGAAAGCTACCCCATACAAAGCTTCAATTTTTATCTTTTATGAAAGCCTACTTACTGCAATAGGATCCCTTAGTACGTACATACATTTTTTATACAATATTTTCTCCTCTAATCTGCTTTGGAAACATTAATTGCAAGTTCTTTTACCACATATCCAATATTGGAAGAACTGCATGCCTTATTGATAGAAGGATCAGCAAAAGGCCCTTCCAGGATTCCCTTGGCTATGGACTTATAAGTTGCCTCTGTAAAGTGCATGCCATCCCAACTAAGATAAGTCGGTGGGTCATCGCAAACGGTTGAATTCTCGCTTCCACAACTTATGTTCTTTCCGTAATTGTATCGACCACCGCCGCTACCACAACATGCAACTAAAGGTACTCTTTCATGCCCTGCAACAAAAAATTAAGTTAGACGTTGCAATAGAAAGTTGATATATGTTGGGTCTTAGGCTTCATTTGGAACGGCTTTATTATTGCTTCTTAAATCATCTTCTTAGTATAAAAGTTAAAAATTTTGAACTAAAAAAAAGCTTTAAGAAGCAGAAAGAAAGCCGTCCCAAACGGAGCATTAATGAAGGCCAAATAAGTTAAGCAAAAATAAAACAATTTCTCACTTGTGTTATTTGCAGGGCTAACGATGTTCATAACTGCATTGAAGTAATCAGCGTAAATGATGGTGGTGTGGGGGTGAATATAGCGAAGACGATTGAGCTCCAGCTTGAGAATATTATTATGATACTCTGAGAACTCGTTCAACCAATTAATGCAGCCTGTGCTCGTATTGTAGTCTTCTACTTTTGAGTTCTCATAGTATGCGAGAAATGCTGCTATGCATCCTACTGGGAAGTTTCCAGGAACTAACAAAGTTTTTGCCCCCATATCAATTAAATCCTGGCAATAAAAAAGATGAGTTCAGAATGCTCAGAATCAAATGATTTTATTCATTTTGTATCATTCATTAGGGTTCAAAGAAAATTTTATCTTGTCAAATGATCATATAATTGGAATGACGAAATACATTAAAACTCTGAAACCCCTTAAGTAAAAGAATTAAACTCTTAAAAATCGATGCGTCTTTTGGTAATTGAAACCCCACAGTTAAGCGTGCTCATCCCGGAGCAATTCTAGGATGGTTGACATACTGGAAAGTTACACCAACATGACAAATCTATGAGACTCTTAGGTCAAAGCGGACAAAATCTTAATAGTGCAAAATATAGGCTGTTACAAAATCTTTTGTGGGTGATGGACATAGGACCTTGATGACTAATAAATATTAGATATTAATCATTAATCCTCATCAATCTCATCACTTATGAGAAATGCAGGAGTTTAGAATATATGGTGGATGGGCTACTTGATTTCTATTTTAGTAGGATGTGAGATTGGTCGATTGATCCACTCATACATATAAAATCAAGAAAAGAGTTATCTAAAAATTAAAAGAAAATCATTATAGGGAAACATACACACAAACAACAATAGAAAGCTATTGAGAAATTATAATATTTTCAAAATATATAAACTAACTATCATAGTGCAAAGTAAATACTAACATTAATTGCCGTACTAATTGTGTTGATGACATGAGGAACCAAAGATTTGGCTTCTTCAACAGACCAACTTTGTAGGAAACCATGGTTGTAATCATTTCCACCTATTTCTCCAACCACGAATAAAGATCTGCTGAAAGTATCCTTGCTCTCTGATAAAGAAATAAAATTGTCAATGTATTATATATATATTTTTTAAAAAATCATATAAAAATAATGATAATGATCAAAATGATCATTTGATTCTTTATGAAGAATCAAAATGATTCAACTATTTAAAAGTCTCATTTTAATCATTTGACTTTTTAAAACGGGGCTTAAATCATCCAAAAGTGAAATAATTTATTTAATTCTTATTTAAAAAGTCAATAGATATGATTGATACTTTTATATAATTAGGAATTATTTTTGTAATTTAAAGAATATTAGGAGATCAATTTAATCATTTTTTAAATACTCCTAATATTTAATAAGTGATTTTCTTTTATCTTTCATTTAATAGTTACTAGTGAAATAATATTTTGATCTTTAAAAATAATCAATATTTATTTTGAATAAATTATTAAATTATATATTATATTAGTTGTATTACACAAAAATGTATGATTATCTTTTTCACTTTTTTTATTTTTAGATATTAGTTTTATTAAAAAAGAAATTTATAATATATATAAATTTTTTAGTGATGTAAATTTTAAATTTTTCTAATGTAATATTTATGAATAAAATAATTATTATTCTTTGAAAATATCTACACAAATAAACAATAAAAGAGGAATAGTTTTATAAAAATTTATGATTATTTAAGTATAATAAAGTAAATAGTTTTTAAATAGTTATAGCCTATAATAAAACGAATGATAGAAGAACCTATTCTTAGTACCTTATTCTAAAAAATAGTCTCCTAAATTATGGGTGTCAATAAATGGCAAAACCCAACAACCAAAATCAATATCCGAGCTCGAATTGGCCTCATTAATCTTTTGGATTGAGTTTAGGTAAAATGTTTTAACTCAATTGATAGTTAAGTTCAATTTGTAAGACTTCAAGAGTTTTTAAATTTTTTACAAGAACTTTCTTTAAGATTAAGTTCTTTAACTTTTACAAGAACTCGCAACATGCATTATGAGTTATCTAACTCTTGCAAGAACTTGTATCATAAATTGTAAAAGAAATCGAAACGAAAAACATGAATTTACATAAGTCTTAAATCCAAAAAATCTTAAACAAAATGATTTTCACAAGCTTTTAATCGGATGAAAAAACATACATTGATTCATGTTGAATCCGTTGAATTCCAAACTACGGTTTCTCTCCCTTTTCCATTTCACTTTCTTTCTTTCATGAGTTAATTCTCTTTGGAAAAAACTAACTCATAATGAGAGAGAGAGAGAGAGAGAGAGAGAGAGAGAGAGAGAGAGAGAGAGAGAGAGATGGCCGTTAGTTATTTCTTATGGATTAATTATAATAACCGCTCATAGAAGTTATTTGATCAAACGGTTCATAAAAGATTGATCAAATTATCTCTTTTTGACCAATATGATTTCAACATAAATAATTAAATTTCAATAATTCAAATATATGGGCCATTTAATTAATGATTTATATAATTAAATATATATACTTAAATAATTATTGTGACGTCTCGCATAATTAATATATTTAATTATTCTAACACAATTCACCTAAAAACTTGAAATTGACACGATTATTTTTTAGATTTAGGTTGAATAAACAGTTCATCTTTGAATTAAATAGGTCAAATATGAGTTAAACATGTCATGTTGAACTAATATTTATACGATAAAGTAGTCAAATGGGTTGGGTTTTGACAAAATTAGGTTTGGGTCAAATATTTTGACATGTATGAAAAATGGGTTGGATTAAAATCAAGCTTATATATTCGGATTGAGTCAATTTTGAGCCAAACACAAACCCGACCAACTAATCCGAATGGACGCCCCTACATAAAATCTAGATTTTTTTTTTTTTTGCAACCCTATAATCATTCAAATTTATTTAATGATTTTTTAAAAAAATTTAGAGTAAAAGGTAATCCATCTTCCTCATTTTACACAAATGCTACAGAAACATAAGCATTCCAACGGTCCAAAACCCACAAATAAATTACAAGTAGCAAAAAATTTCGTGATCAACTCTAGTCCTCGAATATATACATTTCAGATGATGAAATACATGCCACCTATAGAACATGCATAAACACTTTAGATTCGATATCAAATTGTAATTTTGAATCCAATTTTCATCTTGTTTTCGATTTGTTGCACGACTCATATAAATCAGAGACCTAAATGCACTCGAATTAATCTAGATTAAGCCAATTTAGACTTGATTTGGGGCGGCTTTCTGACAGTTTTTTAAGGGAATTTTTTAGTACAAAATTTTCTTAAGGTGGAATATTTTGTACTGAAACCTGTTTTAGAAAGTAATAAAAAACTGTCCCAAACGAGGCCAATGCCTAATTCACGAACACTATACATTTGGGACAATATTCATACTATTTTCTAAGACAACTTTTTTTCTAAAAAAATATATATAGTTTTGATACATCGTCCAAAAATTATCTTGATCGGGCACGAATCTCAAAGCAAAATCAAGTTGGAAACTTCCGAAATTAAAATCAGGAGCATTTGAACTCTGATTTCAGAAAACTTACAGTCGAACTGAGCGTCTCGGAAATACGAACCCAACGACACCAAATTCGACCCAATCCAAGCCCAAATGGGTCTAAATCAAGGACCCGAAGCGCTGTTGGAAGGTTTAAACCACAATTTGGATTACTAAACGGCTTCCAAACATAACAAGCTTATAGTCAAATTGAGCGGCTCGACGAGATGAATCCAACGAGCTCAAGATCACTGAATTCCGACATCACTAAGATATTCAAATGTCCATCAAACGTTTCATGATCAAGGGATTCAACATCGGCCGTCCATCCAACCACTCCTAACTTGCCCTTGATCCTCCACCTATTTACGGGCCATGCCATTCCAAAATCTATAAATAGAGCTCTCTCCCCTCTTGAAAGAGAACCCCTAAGTCTAAGGAAAAAAGAGAGAGATCGGATATCGCTCTTGCTTCCTAGCCTCCTCGACCACCGCCGGAGTTTCGCCGGACCACTGTCGGACGCTGTTGCTCCGCCAGACCACCACCTGACGCCCTGTGCTCCGCCGGACCACCGCCTAACGTCGTTGCTCCGTCGGACCACCGCCTGACGCCCTATGCTCTACCGGACCACCGCCTAACGCTGTTGCTCCGCCGGACCACCATCTGACCCCCTGTGCTCCACCGGATCACCGCCTAACGCCGTTGCTCCGCTGGACCATCACCTAATGTCCTGTGCTCCACCGGACCATCACCTAACGCCCTGTGCTCCGCCGAACCACTACTTGACGCCCTGTGCTCCGCCGAACCACCACTTGAGGCTCTCACTTTTGCCATATCGTCATTAGAGGCCCTCACTTTCGTCAAACCTCCATACGAGGCCCTCGTCTTCTCCAGATCATCACCTAAGGCCCGAACTTTTGTCAGACTACCATCCTCTGAGGCCCGAAGCTCTGTCAGACCATCACCTGACACCCGGATTTCTAACGTACAATTGTTAATTGTAATCTGATCGCCCTCAGAGTCGAGTAAGCCCATTGTAACCGACTCAAATTCTAGTGGAATTATTTTCAACTGGGCTAGGCCCCGTGGTTTTTCCCCTTTCAAGGGTTTTCCACATAAAAAATCTTATGTTCTCTATGTGTGAGCTAGATATCCGTACAAAGCTAAAGCTAAGACGTACAATTAAAACTCTATCGCCGCATATATTCTAGCCCGCAACAAGTTTAAAAAAAAAATTAATTTTAAAATTAAAAAATTATTTTAGAAAGTAATATGAAAACTGTCATAAATGAATCTCAAATCACCATTACTCTCGTTGCCTTATTTTGCCTGTACTATCATGCATATGGTCCATATCATTAAATTTAGAATATAATTATAAAGAGACATCAGACATGTGTGTATAAGTTGCCCTCTTATTAGGTGGTGCCATCTTATTAGGTTTTAATAAGCATTTAGATATTATATATAGTACTAATCTGAGCTTTATTCTATATATATAACTTTTTATATAGAGAATATATAGCCCAGAAAAGAGAAAGAATCTATTAATTAATTTTCACTAAAAAGATTATTAGAATTGCATAGCATAATTAACTACATATAAATGATAATTTTAACGAATTAATCTTAGTGCTACAAAAATGAATGATTTTCTTAGTGATGAGCGGTAAAACATTGTAATAGAGAAATTTAGTATTCTCTAATCATTAAGATTTTATTTGAGACCATTTTTATTTTTAAAACAAATTTTTAGATTAAAAAACAAATTGGACTATAAATTTGGTACTAAAACGTTGCTTTAGAAACAGTAAGAAAATGTCTCAAATGAAGCTTTAGGCCTCGTTTGATAAGGCTTTTTTTCTCCGTTTCTGTTTGAATACGCCGAAATCAATTAGTATTTACTGTTTGAAATCAAAGCTTAACAATAATTCCTTTTTAATAAACATCGTTTTTTCAGCGGTTACAAAATTCTTTTCGTATCTGCTTCTTCGGTCACAAAACGGAGTTTCGGAAGCGAATTACTGATTTAAAATTACTTTCAAGTATTAAATAATAAAATCTTAAAAGCAGAACTCCTAAACAAACAATTTAAAATTACTTTCAAGTATTAATAAGCACTTTTAAAAATATTAGTCAAACATATCTCATTATTGAAACTCCATTTTATTGAACGGCTTTTTCTCAACCTCATTTTCTAAAACTCTTTTTTATATAAGCATAAACCGAATCAAACGAAGCCTTAGTCATGGGAGAAATTATTTTGTGTGGTCATCGGATGGCGTCAAGAGACGAATCATGACGCATCGTCACATCAGTTTTTTTTGTATAGCGATGTTGTGTACGGTTTGACGTGAAGTATCTTGATTTGTACTAACATAGTGAAAAACAGTACTAATCTTAATGGAAATTCAAAGTGAAAAACTAAGATCTAGATTACAGTACTAATCTTAATAGAAATTCAAAAAATAATTAGGAAATTCATTATAGAAGTTCATGAAGATTTTTTGTTTTTTTTTTTGGTTAAGAATTACCTGTGTCGCAAAGAGAAATCAGTTTTTTGAAGAGACCAATCTGAACACCCAAAGACATGTTGGTCCAGGTGACATCGAGTCCCCTCTCTCTAAAGAAGCCATTGTTCAGCACCGTGGCTCCAGCGACGGCGAAGTTCACCCCTCGCCGGAAACCTCCGCAATCTCCTCCTCGCAGTCGCAGAGAAGGGGGCAGGAAAGGTATCCCCATTGCCTCCGCTGATTATAATTTATCTCGCTTGTTATCAGTCAACAATCATCAAATCCATTATGTATGATAAATAATTTGCATACCTATAAAGTCAATTATGAGACGACCATCGGAGAAGCGGCCGGTGGGGCGGCCGAAAAAAGTCTCTCCGTAGGGAAGGCGGCCGGAAAGGCAGTTATCTCCGTTGGAGAGGAGGAGGTTTCCGGTGTCGGTGATGGAGTCACCAAAACTGAATATGGAAGTATAGCAACTGCCGGCGGTTTGTCGGACGGGAAAGAGAAGGAGGAGGAAAGCAACAAGGGTGAGAGAAGGATAAAGGGAGAAAGAGGAGGAAGCCATGGATTGTTGAAGATCGGCGCTTTAGAATTTAAGGAGATTCAATTTAGTCACACTAAAGCTGAAAAGGTGCAAAATTGACGGTGCAAGCAAACATCTCCTCACGTTTTTTTATCAGCAGAGGTTTGATTGTTATTAAATTTATATTAAAATTAGTACTGCATCCAATATTTATGAATTTTACTAATTTTAATATAAATATAAGAAAGCTAAGTCGTATCACAATAAAAATTTGAAATTAATTTGAGAGAATATATAACAATAACTTTGGTTCTATTTGAGAGAGCTTTTTGGGTGGCTTATTTTTGAGTTTTTATTTGGTTCGGTTGACCGGATGCAAGAAACATCCGGTCGTAGGCAAAAAGAACGCGGTACCGAGGTGTACCGAGTTTTTCAAAAAACTCGGTACACCTCGGTACCGAGTTTTTTTTTTGCCTATGACCGAATGTTCCTCTACATCCGGTCGGAGGACGTAATAACTGTTCCTTATTTTTTGGACAACAATCACAATTTTATTTGGTTATTAATTTCTTATTATTTAAAAAAAATTATCACCGGAAACTAATTTCTGCAACTATAATAGCAAAGTTATTTTTATCACAACAACTTCACAATCAATTTCTTAAAACGCTAAAGCCATCCCAAACAGTTTATAGTTTTTTTTTTTTAAGTTTTGATGAAATTAGTATTTTTTAATCTAATTTTAATATTTTGAATTTTATTTTATGCTCTAATCCAACAATCTGGAACAAAATTCATCTCTTTTTATATAAAAAATATGATACATAAGCATTTTACATTTTTATTATTATTATTAATGACTTATTTCTTCTTTTTTTTTTCACTTTTTATATGAAGAACCATTAAAATAAATAGATTTGTTAAATGTTTGGATTACTCCCTGATAATTTAATTTCTTGATAAATTTAAATCAGCCTAAAGTAATTATTAATAGGATGCTAATGATTTCAATACTCAGCTTTATTTCTAAAAATGAATATATTCATATTTTTTTATCAAAAATACATAACTATTCAGCCAATATTATTTTAATATCTAAGAAAAAAAATTAAATTTAATATATTCATCTTACTATTTTTTTACAATATATTTATTTTCAATGAAAAATAACTTCATTAAATGAGTATTGACACCACATCAAAAATCATCTTGGGCCAGCACAAATCTCAATGCATATTTGAATAAGAAATTTTCATGATTAAATTCAAGATTATCCAAAGTCTGATTTTAGCAAACTGAACATCTAAAAGATATGGATTCAATTGAACATCTCGACGAAACGAATCCAACGATATCAAAATTTGTCCAATCAATTTCTGACTGAACCCAAATCAAATATTGAAAGTATACCTAACATCTCTATTTTATTAGCATATATTTGATTCGAAGAAATTGAAGATTGTTGCGTCCTGGAATATTCGCGGCGGTAGAGAAATATATAGTTTAACGTCTTAGCGTTGTACGAAGATCCAGCACACAATCAGATAAGTGAGAGGATGTAGCATTCATAAGTGACATCAGAGTTTTTACGTGGAAAACCCCTGAAAAAGGGGGAAAAACCACGGGGCCTGGCCCAGTTTGAATGAATCCACTAGTATTTGTAGTCGATTACAAATGAGGCCCTTCCTTAGGAGAAGGCCTTGGATTGATGTAGCAAATGTACATCATATAGATTGCATTACATGGTAAGAGTTACATATACAGGTTTGTTTGGCCTGAAGGACCGTAGTCGGCAGGAGACCGTAGTCGGCAGGAGACCGTAGTCGGCCGGAGACCGTAGTCGGCAGGAGACCGTAGTCGGCCGGAGACCGTAGTCGGCAGGAGACCTTAGTCGGCCGGAGACCGTAGTCGACCGGAGACCGTAGTCGGCAGGAGACCGTAGTCGGCAGGAGACCGTAGTCGGCAGGAGACCGTAGTCGGCCGGAGACCGTAGTCGGCAGGAGACCTTAGTCGGCCGGAGACTGTAGTCGGCCGGAGACCATAGTCGGCCGGAGATCATAGTCGGCCGGAGACCGTAGTCGGGAAGAGACCGGGGTCTGAATGTTGGGCTTTAAGCAGGACGTCGGGTCTTCAGCAGGACGTAGGGACTGAACGTCGGGCCTTAAGCAGGACGTCGGGTCTTCAACAGGATGTACGGACTGAACGTCGGGTCTTAAGCAGGACGTCGGGTCTTCAGTAGGACGTAGGGACTGAACGTCGGGTCTTAAGCAGGACGTCGGGTCTTCAGCAGGACATAGGGGCTGAACGTCGGGCCTTAAGGTGGTTGTCCGGCGAGGTTCTGCGGTGGTCCGGCGAGGTTCCTGCGATGATCCGGCGGTGGTCCGGCGAGGTTCCTGCGGTGGTCCGGCGGTGGTCCGGCGAGGTTCCTGTGGTGGTCAGGCGGCTGTCGAGGAGGAGCTCCTTCCTTCTCTTCTCTTCTTCTCTCTCTTGCTTGGGGTTTTTTCTTATGAGAAATGAAGGCTCTATTTATATATTTTCTGGAGTGGCATGACCCGTAAATAGGCGTGAGATCAGGGGCGAATAGGGAGTGGTCTAATGGACGGCCGATATTGAATCCTACGATCATGCACCGTTCATTAGACATTTGAAGGCCTTAGTGATGTCGGAATTTTGTGATCTTGGGCTCGTTGGATTTGTCTCGTCGAGCCCTTCGATTCGAGTATAAGCTCGTCAAAATCGGAGTCTGTTTGGTAACTCAAATTGCGGTTTGAACATTCCAACAGCACTTTGGATCCATGATTTGGACCCATTTGGGCTCGGATTGGGTTGATCTTGGTGTCGTTGAGTTCGTATTTCTGAGATGCTCAGTTTGACTGTAAGCTCGCTGAAATCGGAGTTCATGTGATCCCGGATTTAATTTTTGAAGTTTCCGGCTAGCTTTTGCCTCGAGATTCGTGCCCGATCAAGCTAATTTTTTGATGCCGTATCAGTTGCCCCCCTATTTTCGGACGTCGAAACTCCAGAAGTCCGAAAATACTTGTTCCGAAACTTTACATTGGCCGAAACGCCAAAAATTGCGTTTCGAAAATTAAGTTTTTGCTCAAACTTGATTGTAGAGGCCCCGTTGAGCTCCGAAAGTGTCAAAATTGAGTCCGGAACGTCGAAAAACGTGTCCGGGGACCCCAAAAACGTCCGATTTGGACTTTCCGGACCCAAAATCGGAGCTCGGAAGCGTTTGGCGGCCGAACTGGCCGGCACACCGGCCGGCCGCCGGCGGCGCCACTGCCGGCGAGTGCCCGCGCTGACGCGCGGGCTGGAGGGGCGCGTGACGCGCCTCTTGAGAGGCGGTTGAATTTTTTTTTTTTTTTTTTTTTTTTTTTTTTGTGGGGTCCACATAGAATTTTTTTTTAACCCGAAAAATTCCGAAAAAATTCCGAAAAAATTGTGAAAAATTCAGAAAAATGTGGGAAATTCCAAAATGCTAGAAAAATCTAGAAACTTCCCCTCTTCTCTCTAAAAACCTATAAATAGGCCCCTAAGGCCTTTAGAAAAATTGTCTCTCTCCTTTTCTCCTCCTCTTTTCTCCTCTTCTTCTTCTCATTTCTTCTCTTCTCCCTCTGTCCTTTCTATTGAGGCTTTCCCTCAGTTTTCTGAGGCCCCTCTCTTGGCAAGGAAGTCCGGAGATTCTCTCCTTTTTTCATCTCCCTCTGTCCTTTCTATTGAGGCCTTCCCTCAGTTTTCTGAGGCCCCTCTCTTGGCAAGGAAGTCCGGAGATTCTCTTCTTTCCTCATCTCCCTCTGTCCTTTCTATTGAGGCCTTCCCTCGATTTTTCGAGGCCCCTCTCTTGGCAAGGAAGTCCGGAGATTTCCCCTTCTTTTCTTCTCCCTCTGTCCTTTCTATTGAGGCCTTCCCTCGATTTTTCGAGGCCCATCTCTTGGCAAGGAAGTCCGGAGATTTCCCCTCCTTCTCTGCTCCCTCTGTCCTTTCCATTGAGGCATTCCCTTGATTTTTCGAGGCCCCTCTCTTGGCAAGGAAGTCCGGAGATTTTCCCTTCTTTTCTTCTCCCTCTGTCCTTTCTATTGAGGCATTCCCTCGATTTTTCGAGGCCCCTCTCTTGGTAAGGAAGTTCGAAGATTTCCCCTCATTCTCTTCTCCCTCTGTCCTTACCATTGAGGCATTCCCTCGATTTTTCGAGGCCCCTCTCTTGGCAAGGAAGTCTGGAGATTTTCCCTTATCCCTCTTTTCTTCGAGAGATCTTGTGGAGTTCTGATGTTTGGTGGTTGGCAATGGAGGTCGGATAGACCGTTGTAAGGAGAGAGGTTGGAATGACGGGCAAACTTCCAGCATCGGGGAGAAGTATGATGACAGGCATGAATTCAACATCGGGTAGTCATACAGCGTCGGGTAAAAGACCGACGAAAGTCTATTAACTGGTAGAAGTCCGACATCCGGTAGAAGTACGAAGTCCGATAGAGGTGCAGCGTCGGGTAGAAGACCGATAAAGACTCGTCGACGGGCAGAAGTCCGATGACGAGTAGAAGTCCGCTGACGAGCAGAAGTTCGATGACAAGGAGAAGTCCGACGTTGTGTAGAAGTACGACCTCGGGCAGAAGTACGATGAAAGTTCGTCGACGGGCAGAAGTCCGACGACGGTTAGTAGTCTGACGGCAGGCAGAAGTCCGCAGTCGGGTAGATGACTGACGAAAGTTCGTCGACGAGCAGAAGTCCGACGACGAGTAGAAGTTCGCTAACGAGCAGAAGTCTGAGGTCGAGTAGAAGTTCGTAGTCGGGTAGAGGTGCAGCGTCAAGTAGAAGACCGACGAAGGTCCGTTGACGAGCAGAAGTCCGACGATGGTAGAAGTCCGCTAACAAGCAGAAGTCCGACGTTGAGTAGAAGTCCGCTGACGAGCAGAAGTTCGACGTTGAGTAGAAGTCTGCTAACGAGCAGAAGTCTGAGGTCGAGTAGAAGTCCGTAGTCGGGTAGAGGTGCAGCGTCAAGTAAAAGACCGACGAAGGTTCGTTGACGAGCAGAAGTCCGACGATGGTAGAAGTCCGCTAACAAGCAGAAGTCCGACGTTGAGTAGAAGTCCGCTGACGAGCAGAAGTTTGACGTTAAGTAGAAGTCTGCTAACGAGCAGAAGTCTGAGGTCGAGTAGAAGTCCGTAGTCGGGTAGAGGTGCAGCGTCAAGTAGAAGACCGACGAAGGTCCGTTGACGAGCAGAAGTCCGACGACGGTAGAAGTCCGCTAACAAGCAGAAGTTCGACGTCGAGTGGAAGTCCGCTGACAAGTAGAAGTCTGACGTCTGGTAGAAGTATTATCGGGTAGAAGACCGACGAAAGTTCGTCGACGAGCAGAAGTCCGACGACGGGTATTAGTTCGATGAAAGGAAGAATTTCGGCATCGTGTAATAGTCCGTCGAAAGTCCTGCAAGGCAAAAGTTTAGCGTAGGAGGAAATTCAAAATCGGGAAGAATTTTAACATTATGGAGAAGTCAGATAGAAGTCTATTGACGATATTCTAGCGACGTTAACCAATGACGTGAGACTTTTCCGATGTTGTAAGTCGGAGCCCTGCTCGACGACGTTAACCTGTGTGGAAGAGGTCAGGAGAATCCACTAAGGATGTGAGACCTTTCCGAGGTTGTATGCCGGAGCCCTGCTCGACGACGTTAACCTGTGTGGAAGAGGCCGGGAGAATCCACTAAGGATGTGAGACCTTTCCGAGGTTGTATGCCGGAGCCCTGCTCGACGACGTTAACCTGTGTGGAAGAGGCCGGGAGAATCCACTAAGGATGTGAGACCTTTCCGAGGTTGTATGCCGAAGTCCTGCTCGACGACGTTAACCTGTGTGGAAGAGGTCGGGATAATCCACTAAGGATGTGAGACCTTTCCGAGGTTGTATGCCGGAGCCCTGCTCGACGACGTTAACCTGTGTGGAAGAGGCCGGGAGAATCCACTAAGGATATGAGACCTTTCCGAGGTTGTATGTCGGAGCCTTTGCTCGACGACGTTAACCTGTGTGGAAGAGGTCGGGAGAATCCACTAAGGATGTAGGACCTTTCCGAGGTTGTATGTCGGAGCCTTTGCTCGACGACGTTAACCTGTGTGGAAGAGGTCAAATCGGATCCCCCTGGGATCGATTTTGTCTTGATTGGGAGGGGGCGAATGCCGCGTGTATCCCGAATCAAAGATAATGAAGGGTCTATTTTTAGACCGTTACTACCTTTTTGAGGTCGAGGTTAAGACCATGCCCAAGGAGTAGAAGTCCAACAAGGGACTTTATATGCAATTGCTTTGAAGTATCCTTGCATTCGCTCGGATATTCCTGAAATATCAACTTGATGTTGAAGGTATTGGAGGATCTATTTGACCATGGTTTGAGTCAAAGTTGCCCCCCAGTCCGCATCTGCTTCTTATGATATTGATGCTATGTATGATCTTTTGAGATTAGAGCACTAATTGCCCCCAGTCGGGAATCACTTTCCCACAGACGGCGCCAAACTGTTGCGTCCTGGAATATTCGCGGCGGTAGAGAAATATATAGTTTAACGTCTTAGCGTTGTACGAAGATCCAGCACACAATCAGATAAGTGAGAGGATGTAGCATTCATAAGTGACATCAGAGTTTTTACGTGGAAAACCCCTGAAAAAGGGGGAAAAACCACGGGGCCTGGCCCAGTTTGAATGAATCCACTAGTATTTGTAGTCGATTACAAATGAGGCCCTTCCTTAGGAGAAGGCCTTGGATTGATGTAGCAAATGTACATCATATAGATTGCATTACATGGTAAGAGTTACATATACAGGTTTGTTTGGCCTGAAGGACCGTAGTCGGCAGGAGGACCGTAGTCGGCAGGAGACCGTAGTCGGCCGGAGACCGTAGTCGGCAGGAGACCGTAGTCGGCCGGAGACCGTAGTCGGCAGGAGACCTTAGTCGGCCGGAGACCGTAGTCGACCGGAGACCGTAGTCGGCAGGAGACCGTAGTCGGCAGGAGACCGTAGTCGGCAGGAGACCGTAGTCGGCCGGAGACCGTAGTCGGCAGGAGACCTTAGTCAGCCGGAGACTGTAGTCGGCCGGAGACCATAGTCGGCCGGAGATCATAGTCGGCCGGAGACCGTAGTCGGGAAGAGACCGGGGTCTGAATGTTGGGCTTTAAGCAGGACGTCGGGTCTTCAGCAGGACGTAGGGACTGAACGTCGGGCCTTAAGCAGGACGTCGGGTCTTCAACAGGATGTACGGACTGAACGTCGGGCCTTAAGCAGGACGTCGGGTCTTCAGTAGGACGTAGGGACTGAACGTCGGGTCTTAAGCAGGACGTCGGGTCTTCAGCAGGACATAGGGGCTGAACGTCGGGCCTTAAGGTGGTTATCCGGCGAGGTTCTGCGGTGGTCCGGCGAGGTTCCTGCGATGATCCGGCGGTGGTCCGGCGAGGTTCCTGCGGTGGTCCGGCGAGGTTCCTGTGGTGGTCAGGCGGCTGTCGAGGAGGAGCTCCTTCCTTCTCTTCTCTTCTTCTCTCTCTTGATAGCATGACTGTGCTACTTGAATATTCGCGGCGGTAGAGAAATATATAGTTTAACGTCTTAGCGTTGTACGAAGATCCAGCACACAATCAGATAAGTGAGAGGATGTAGCATTCATAAGTGACATCAGAGTTTTTACGTGGAAAACCCCTGAAAAAGGGGGAAAAACCACGGGGCCTGGCCCAGTTTGAATGAATCCACTAGTATTTGTTGTCGATTACAAATGAGGCCCTTCCTTAGGAGAAGGCCTTGGATTGATGTAGCAAATGTACATCATATAGATTGCATTACATGGTAAGAGTTACATATACAGGTTTGTTTGGCCTGAAGGACCGTAGTCGGCAGGAGACCGTAGTCGGCAGGAGACCGTAGTCGGCCGGAGACCGTAGTCGGCAGGAGACCGTAGTCGGCCGGAGACCGTAGTCGGCAGGAGACCTTAGTCGGCCGGAGACCGTAGTCGACCGGAGACCGTAGTCGGCAGGAGACCGTAGTCGGCAGGAGACCGTAGTCGGCAGGAGACCGTAGTCGGCCGGAGACCGTAGTCGGCAGGAGACCTTAGTCGGCCGGAGACTGTAGTCGGCCGGAGACCATAGTCGGCCGGAGATCATAGTCGGCCGGAGACCGTAGTCGGGAAGAGACCGGGGTCTGAATGTTGGGCTTTAAGCAGGACGTCGGGTCTTCAGCAGGACGTAGGGACTGAACGTCGGGCCTTAAGCAGGACGTCGGGTCTTCAACAGGATGTACGGACTGAACGTCGGGCCTTAAGCAGGACGTCGGGTCTTCAGTAGGACGTAGGGACTGAACGTCGGGTCTTAAGCAGGACGTCGGGTCTTCAGCAGGACATAGGGGCTGAACGTCGGGCCTTAAGGTGGTTGTCCGGCGAGGTTCTGCGGTGGTCCGGCGAGGTTCCTGCGATGATCCGGCGGTGGTCCGGCGAGGTTCCTGCGGTGGTCCGGCGGTGGTCCGGCGAGGTTCCTGTGGTGGTCAGGCGGCTGTCGAGGAGGAGCTCCTTCCTTCTCTTCTCTTCTTCTCTCTCTTGCTTGGGGTTTTTTCTTATGAGAAATGAAGGCTCTATTTATATATTTTCTGGAGTGGCATGACCCGTAAATAGGCGTGAGATCAGGGGCGAATAGGGAGTGGTCTAATGGACGGCCGATATTGAATCCTACGATCATGCACCGTTCATTAGACATTTGAAGGCCTTAGTGATGTCGGAATTTTGTGATCTTGGGCTCGTTGGATTTGTCTCGTCGAGCCCTTCGATTCGAGTATAAGCTCGTCAAAATCGGAGTCTGTTTGGTAACTCAAATTGCGGTTTGAACATTCCAACAGCACTTTGGATCCATGATTTGGACCCATTTGGGCTCGGATTGGGTTGATCTTGGTGTCGTTGAGTTCGTATTTCTGAGATGCTCAGTTTGACTGTAAGCTCGCTGAAATCGGAGTTCATGTGATCCCGGATTTAATTTTTGAAGTTTCCGGCTAGCTTTTGCCTCGAGATTCGTGCCCGATCAAGCTAATTTTTTGATGCCGTATCAAAGATAATATAATCTCTAAGTGGTAGCTCAAAGGTTGTTTTCACCTCCAACAACCACCATCTCTTTCTATTTTATAATATTTTCAATTCCGTATGTAATATTTTGAAATTCGAGGAAACCCACCGATGCTTAGCTCGGTTGGGAACCCCCCATCCCGAGATCGATCGATTCCTTCGAGCGGCAGTCGCCCCTTCAGTGGGGGCCCTAAATTAAAGTGCCGGGTGCGGGTGCAGTGGCGTGGGTGGCCCGGTAGGTCGGCCGGAGTTTACGGACCGCCAAACACACTCGGCGAAGCCAGACCTAACAACGTACGATTACTCATCACCTTAAAAAAAAAAAAAAGAAATCCGAGGAATTAGTTGCATAGAATTCCTTATATGTCAATTTCAACCAACCGTCTCATTAAAGACTACGTTAATTTTTTTTTCCCAATTTTAAATATATTTATAGAAATAAAAAAAAAAAATGTAATATAATTTAAAATGAAATATTATATTAGAAAAAGGGGATTTGATCTTTGCACTGATTTTTTTTTTTCAAATATTTATATATAAAACTTATAATAAGATTAAGGCTTTTATTATGTGATGACGCCGAACGTCCGGAGACCACTTAAAATGAGCGACGTCACCCTTTTACTGTAACGCAGCATCCGGAAGTAGAGATGTGTCCGACGCCCGTACATAATAATTTCTCTCATTTCATATAGTTTTCATACTACTTTTAAGGAATTTTTTAGTACCAAAATTTTTTTATAAATTTTTTTTTACTAGAAAGCTACTTTAGAAAGCTGTCCCAAACAAAAGCTAAGAGTATGTTTGAAACGGCTCTAAACTTTTGTAAAAGTGATTATAAACTTGTTATCGGTAAAGAATTTGATCTTAAATATTATCTCTAATGTTAAATGTCAGCCACGGGATAAAAAAAATAAAAATAAAAAAAAATGCTCAATTTGAAAAAATAGGAAAAGTGAATTAAAAGTAATATATATATTTTCTATTCAGACATAAAATAAAATTAATTTGAATGAGATGTCTTTTTTTTTAACTTATATATATATATATATATATATATATATATATATATATATATATATATATATATAATCTCCTTTTTAAATTGATTTATTATATATTTATGTATATAAAAATATTTCATGTTTATTTGATATTATTATGAACGATGCATTTTTAATTTGTTTTTATTATATTTTTTATTATTAAATTTATTAAAAGAAAACACCCATCGCTCTCTCTCCTTGAGACATTAAAAGACATCTGATTAATGCGTAAATGGACTCGTTTAAAATATCTCAACCATCCGGATGTGCTCACGCAGTCCGTTTCACAAAATAAGGTCTCAACCAAAATATTTTCTACACGGAAAAAGAATGCACGATAAGGCCTAAACGCGTGAAGTCACATCAAATCGGCATCGATCAGACCACATGCATTTTTCTTGATGTAAGCTTGATGTTAACATTTTCTTCTCCAACAACCTTTGCAACATTAGAATCTCCCATGAAAACTTGTTCTTCTTCTTCACCAATACTAGTATAAGAGGAGAATAAATTTTTATTTGCACATTGATACGTCATCTCAAAATTATCTTAATCGGACACGAATCTCGGTGCAAAATCAAATTGGAAACTTCCAAAATTAATTTCGGGAGCATATGAACTACTATTTCAGCGAGCTTACAGTCAAACTGAGCGTCTCAGAAATACGAACCCAACGACACCAAGATCAACCCAATCCGAGCCCAAATGAGTCCGAATCATGGGTTCAAAGTGCTGTTGTAAGGTTCAAACCGCAATTTGAGTTACCAAGAAATACGGTCTACGATTT